>LPNX010949531.1:708833-769998 GCA_001517045.1 Pseudotsuga menziesii | reverse complement strand
ACATCATGGTACGAAAAACGGTAGAAGCAACTGCCCGCATGGCATACATGTAGCTGCGGCCAAGTAAAAGGTTGTAATCAAGTTGTGCATTGATAACCTTGATGTTTATGAGGACAATTTTGCCAGCCAGCTGGACGGGGACGTTAGTTAATAGGCCTTGTGGTTGAGCTGAACGGCCGTCGTAGGCTCGCAACGCAGTAGAGGACTGCTGGAGAGGGGGGGATCCCATTTTCTGCTAGATGGAGGTGGGCATGACACATGTAGAGGCACCTTCATCAATAATGCATCGATGGATGACAAAATTCCGAATGGAAACAGAAACTTGGAATGCCAAAGTGGAAGGCAGGCGGGGTTCGGATTGGTCCAAATCAAATGCCATTAACTGCGAATCATTTGGATCAATAGCCCCAATGGCTGAGAGTAAAGTATTGCACTGCGAAGGGCAGTTTTTTAAGACTTCTAACGCAGACATGGCTACAGGGGATTGGGCTAAGTCATCGACAATGTTGTAGTTTGACGCAGCCCGCGCATTGGGGTTATTGTTGATACGGTGAAGCGGGAAACGGGGCGCTTTGGGAGCGCCATCTAGTGGAGGTGGAGGTATACGTAACGCCTGATCAGTAGGATGAGCGTTAGTAGGTTTATCAGCGGGAGGGGCTTCAGGGGTGGAGCCATATTGGTTCCGCTGGGTCTAGAGGTTGACCTCATCGGAGGACATCATCAACAAGTGGTGGGTACCTGAGTCAAGCGTGGGTTGATCAGGAGCAGCGTAAGTGATTTGTTGTTGGGTTGGCGTGTTGGCTTGAGGGGGAGCCAACGGTTGGGTGTTCACTACGCCTTGGGTTGGTAAGGGGTTTTGCAATACCAAAGGTGGCTGCTAAGGTTGTGGGAGGTTGGGCGGTGCTTGAGGAGCCGTCTGCCCTTTGCATTGTACATCAGCAGCCCAAAGTTTCCGCACTCGCTCCATATGTGGACAAAAATGTGTGTAGTGGCCATAGACCCCGCAAATAGAACACAAAAAGTTTGTTCGCAAATTGGGGTTTTTAGTCTGTTTGGGCGGGCGATCAGGGTTTTGGTTAGCAGGGGCCGCATTATTATTAGCGGCGGGAATCTAGTGTTGACCAGCTTGCTCGGTCGGTTGGTTGTTCCTACGATTTCGGCCTCTGCCGCGATTTTGTTGGCCCTGGTTGCGTTGGTTGTTCTGGTTTTGATGCGGGTTTTGTTGAGCATAAACTTGCCCTTGGACAGCAGGTAGATTCGGAGGTTGCACAGGGGCTGGAGCAGGCTGCGGTGGATGATATGTAGGTGGAGGCTGCGCAGGTGCAGCAACTTGAGGGGGTTGCTGATAGTGCTGTGGGGTGGGTTGTAGGTTTGCCGCATGGGCTGCCTGTGGTAGGTAATAATGAGGTTGGACTTGTGACGGTGCAGGAGCCGGTGCAGCCTACTGGTGATAGTAGGGCTGAGGTGCGATCGGGGGGGCGTAAGCGGGAGTCATATGACCGAAACACTGAGGTGGACATGAGGGTCCATGGGAATGGTGGTGATGTGTCATGGGAGCATATGGGTTGGTTGCTCCAGACTGTGAGGTAGCCCGTGAAAGGTCAGGGCCAGGGGTAGGACATGCTATGGAAAATGGTTGAGGCTGCGAAGAGACACGGCCAATGATGCCGTTGGCAGCGTGGGATGCCCCCAGCACATCATGCTGGGAGGAATCACCATGAGGGGCGTCAGGTATGATGGTATAAAGGTAACCCGACTGGGCGTAAATGAGATCGAACTGTTGGGCTTTAAGGATAGCCTCTTCTTCAGACTGGGGTCTTTCGAATGCCACATCCTTAGCAATGATAGGAAGGAGGGATTTGAGGAACCAATCTAGGAAGATCCGGTCATCTAACTTGATTTTTCATAGGCTACAACGTTGACGCCATTCATGAATGTGGTCTGTGATGTGGGTAGCCGTGTTTTGTCTGCATGATAGTAGGATCTCAATGCCTACGTCATAGTGGACAGGTAACTGGAAGAACTGCAGGAAGGTCAAGGCAAGGGAAGTAAAGGTGGCATGGGTTCCATGGGGTTGTTCGATATACCACTTGGCAGCAGAGCCAGTGAAAGTGTGCTGTAATAAACGGAGGTGAATAGAGTCATCTACTATGGAGTTGGAGGAACACCATAGATGGAAGGACATGATATGGTTTTGTGGGTCCTCACCTGCCTTGCCCTTGAACTGAGGGATGTCAGAGGGGAGCTTGGTGGGCATGTGAGGCCACGCAGGGTCGTGTCGGATGGGGTCGTTGGTTAATCTGGCTAGGTCAAGCAGGTTGAGGCTAGCCATGAATGGAAAAATGGATGAAGGATGTGACACGGTAGTGGTTTGGATTAAGTTGGGGCCGATGCCCCCAAGTGGAGGGGTGATGTGAGGGAGGTGCCCCCAAGTGGGGGAACTAAGGTGGTATGGGACGGACCTGCACCACCATGGGTGGTATGAGTCACTGATGGAGTGGGAATAGGTACTCCTGCTGTGGGAATAGGGGCCATGAGGGGAACGGTAAATGGGGGCCTCGTGGAGGGCATACCCATAGCAGGTGTGGTAACTGGTGTAGTGGTGGATGTGCCACCAACGGTCCCTACCAAGACGAGAGTGGGATTTATACCAGCCATGGGGCTAGTAGGGGCAGTGTAAAGGGGGTTCTCAGACTCTGGCTCAGAATCAGAGGTAAAATAAGGGGCGTCAGTATCTGGTGACGGAGTCCTATGCCGCTGACGAGTGGAGTCAAGTGACAAGGCTCGAGGTCTATGATAAGTGGTATCAAGTGATGATGATCTATATCGATGACGGGTGGTGTCAAGTGAATCGTGCTGTGGGGGCTTGCCTCTAAGGCACCGAGAATGTCTCGGGGACTCAATGGTGACAAATGGAGTCAAATCTCTGTGGGTTGAGGTAACTACAAAACAGCTCAAAAAACCTAATGCAACCGCGTGTGCAGAAGGAGAGCTCAAAAAATAGGGCACTTAGGCCAACAATAACCTCAAAACACCCACTGTAATAGCTGTGTTACAATAGGCAGAGTGTCAACAGAAATGGTCAGAATACCAACAAGCAGCAGGTTTTCTAAAAATAAAAAACGGTGGACTCACTAGACCAAAAGGAGGTAAGGGAGCATGCAAATGCCTAACTAGAAGTATTATGACTCAACTAGACATATCCTCTGCAAGGTGATGAAATCCAAGTCAGACAATATGAAAAGGAAAGCCAAGTGGCAAAGGTATCCCCCTACCGGGAGGGACACCGGGTAGTCAAATCCTAGAAGAATGGCAACTAAGATACCCCGTTCATGACACGTCCAGAAAGGTAAATCTGCCGCTTGGTCCTTTAACCACAATACCCCTATACAGGGATATCCCGAGAACTGCGAAAGGTAGCCCTTTAGTTACTGAATGGAGTTCGGTATTCCACTCAGGCCTCCGGAACCAATCTCACGAATTCAACCCTCCTAAGGGAGAGGCCCTCTGATAAACCGGTTGTGACCGTGTCAAAAAATACTAGGGGATTTTGGTTCCCTAATTGGACAACAACTATGTCTCAAGTGTAAGTAACCGAGGGGTGTTTTTTGAAGCCTATCCCCCCGATCCTACCTAACTACAAAAATTCTTTTGTGTTCCCCAAGTGGGGTTAGAATGTTGGTTGAGTTAAGTAATTTTTAAGTCTCACTTGAATTAGGTGACAGATTGTGTGCTCGTGAGGTTATGAACCCAGAAGAGAAGTGCCACACACCATGGGGGCAACTTCCTAAATAACAATAATATTGAATGAAAAAACTTTTACCATGCAAAATTATCTGAATAAACAATGCTGAATTTTTTTTTTTTTAATTCTGTAAAGAGGGACAAAAATGCTATTGCAGAAAAGGCTATAGGGCTGCAGGTAGAACAGATGGCTGTGCAGGTGCAAAAAATATGGCAGCAAAGGGGCTGAGTTCAAAAGCAGGAACAAGTGCAAAAGTTAGATCGCGGGTCTGTGGCTGGATCGCGCGGTCGGACCGCGGGTTTGAAGGAAACAAGCGCAAACAGGTCGCGGGTTTCTGGAGAACACAGGTGGGCGGACCGCGGGTTTGAAGGAAACAGGAGCGGACAGATCGCGGGTTTCTGGCCGACAGCGGCGTTCGGACCACAACAAAAAGGAAAACAGACGCGGTCAAGCCGCAGGAAAAGGGGCGATAGGCGCGGTCGGGACGCGGGTAAAACAACCAACAGGCGCGTTCGGATCGCTGCAAATAGGCGATTAGCGATGGCCAGATTGCAGGTATCAGGATTGAATCCGCCGGCGGGGCGCGGGAAACAAATTGACAGTTGCGGTCAGGTCGCAGGTAAGGGCCTTAAAAACGCGGTCGAGACGCCACTGCGGAAGGAAAATATGTGGTTTACGGCGGCCGAAAGTGACAGCCGAAAGAACAAAACGGGAAATAAAATAAAATAAAAACCAGCGGAGTCGCCAAAACTGTAGCTAGGGTTTTACCCCTAGCTAGTGCGAATGAGCACCTACTAAGGAGAATGGATTCCTTAGTAGCAGTTCAATAATATGTGAAATAAAAGATGCTAAACAGTAATAAAAATTAATCTAAACATGTTCATGAAGCAAAACAACAAAAAGTAAAGAATGATTTTTTATTGATTTGACCTCCAATGTGGAGGTTGGTGAAGCCCGTTGTGCTGATCCGAGAGGTTGCTCCGAGCTCTAGCTGCTCGTTCTCTTTCTCCAATGGTGGAAATGGGCCAAAAGGGGCTCTCACGGTGAAAGTAGCTCAAATGTGAGCTAGGGTTTCAAGAGCAATTTTGGCAGAGGCAGGATACTTGTGATTGTGGATGTGAAATAAGGGGTTTCCATCACTTATTTATAGTGATGGAGTGTCGGTTTAGGGTTAGGGTTTCAGCTGTTTAGGGTTTTTTCCTCCTTTTCCTCATTATTTTATATTTTTTCTTCCTTTTTGGAGATTTCTGTTTTTTTGGAGGAATTTTGGATATTTTTGGAGAAAAAGAGGGTTTTATGGCCTTTTGGAGGCATTTTAAGCCTTTTGGAGGCTTTTTAGATGGTTTTATGGGTTTTTGATGGAAATATGGTAGGAAAATGGACAAATGAGCCATGTAATGGGGTAGATGAGGTAGTGGACCCTTTTTGGGTGTTAACACATTCAAGAAGCTTTAGATCTACTTTCTCAGACTTGAAAAATGACAATTTTCCCTAAAACTAGATCAAGAATGCTTGTAAATTTTATTTTAGGAATGAAATATAGTTTATGAGCTTTAAGGCAGAAAGATATATGTAAAATAAACTCTGAAATTGATATATATAAACAATTTTAAAGCTGCAAACAAGTAACTGGACTGATTTTAGAAAAATTTGGAGGAAGAGGAAAAGAAGAGCATTTTTACTGGAAGCCTTGAAGAAAAACCATGGAACTTTCTAGTGGAATGTCGAGGGGATATGCCTTTGAATGGTTTTAGAGAGAGTGAAGAAGCAAACTAGATTAGCATCCTCTCCAAGCTAGGAACCTGTAGCTGAATCCAAAGACTTGCCAAAATACTTGTGAGATCCGGTTAATACATACATGGAGATTTCAGAGTAACATGCATATAAACTTATAAAACGTGCTGAATCTAGATCTCTAAACATGCATCAAAAAGGAAAGAGATGGCCAATAAAATTATTAACAAACTCCTTTCCTATCAATATTATAATAAACTTATTATCAATCTTAGTAATGAATCCATAAGAAATCAGCAAATTATGAACATAGATACAGGTTACCTTAGTGAAACATGGCAATGATCATCCACACATACAATGACATGACACCATATTGCCTCCAAAGCTTCACTTTATTCCAATAGAAAAAGATATTACATAGTATTACAACAGCAATGGCTCCTCAATCCAACTCTAAATAACTCGGAAAGGAAGCAACCATGCTTTATTTATACACAAAATTGAAACCCCAGCCCAGAGGGGTTGCAAATCCCAAGGAGATAGACCACTGCAGCTGAAGGAGAGTCCATCAATGCCTAATTTGAAGCTAAACTAAGCATCTACTGAGTTTGAATGTTAATCAAAGAGCCGATATGACTGACACCTGAACCTGTTGACTAAAGCATCCACCAAAACTCATCCAAATGATCCCATACGTGTGGAGGAAAGAGGGAGGGAAAAATTCCCCATAAAGGAAGTTGAAGTTCAACTCTCGATCCACCTAGATCACCTCCTTCAGTCAAGGATTTGTCAGATCCGGTCAATCTGGTGCAGATCTGACTAATTTCAATCAAATCGGATAAGAATCCACTGATCTAGGATTTTGGATTTGCACCATTATTCATCAATTTATTAATTAAAATAATCAATAATTGATTTTTGGGGGCTTTTTGACCCGAGTGATGGAAAATCACTTGAAACTAGGAAATAGTGGGTCTATAAGTTTACTAGGTGCTCTTAGCTTGAAAATGAGCATCTACATGACTGACACAGAATTTCGAGCCCACCTTTATTACAAAACAATTTTTCCAATTAAACTATTAAAAAATAGCCTAAGTTTTGGAAAAATTAAATTTTAATAAAAAAAACTAAAAAAAGTAAAAAAATTTAAAAAATGAAAAAACCTAGGGGGACTTAGACATGTTCATATGACTCGACCATGATGCCTATCATGTTTATACATTGACACATAGACTCTAATAACCTTAATAGGCCTAAATGCCAAGCCAACCACCCCAACTTTGGAGGTATTGAGTGAAAAACTCAGAAATTATAAGTCGTTTATTCAACAACCAATAATAACCAAGGGAAAAAACACCCTGGGCTGATCGGATTGACAAATAAATTCTATGAGACCGAGTCTTTTACAGACACTATCATGCTAGAACATTTATTACAACTCCCCCAAGGGGTTATGAACATGTGATATGGTACAACAAAGTTTTCCAGAAGCAATACTGAAGGTCTTCTGAGGTCCGAACAAGCTATTCTTGTCTGGTTCACCAGGTTCACTTGATAAAAAACCACCAAGTACAACTTAGGTGGTAACATTCTCGCTCCAACTGTGGGATGTGTGCTCGATCTGGTCTTTAAGGCAATAAGAGGATATGAGAACACTAGAATCTCTGGTTTATATACCCTGTAAAAACATCTCAACTTGACAAGAAAACCTCAGTAGCACAAGCTTTACATAAAAAACAAATGAACCATTAAGCTGATTTATTTAAACAAAATACATGTAACTAACTAATGAAAAAAATGTTTTATTATAGCTAAGTACAAAACAAAAATGCGGAAAGTAAATGCTCTTTTTCAAGGAGCTTATTTTCCTACTCTAAGCATGATATAAAAAGGGTTAAGTGTAATTAGAAATCCAATGTAACCACCTAAGCGTTTTATTAACATAAAAAAAATTCCTTGTCTTTGGTTACCAGCTAAAGTAAGGATACTTTATTCAGAAAATGCAAACCTACGTGATGATCCGGAAGGTGCGGGATGGATGGGAAATCATAGGCATGAATAATGTCGTCAAACTTCCTCCCAAACTGGTAAGTGCTTGTGCAGACTCCTTCTATCCATGATTGGATAGGGTTGATGCACAAATTGGAATGATGAGGCAGATTAACTACACCATCATACTGATCATCGAGGCTTACTGGATGATAATTCACTGTATAAGCCCCAAGCGGCTCCAAATCATGATAAAAATCTATATGTGAAGATGATAGTTGAGATTGATATTCTACTAACTGCATCACTTCTATCTTTTCACAATACTTCTTCTCCATGTCTTCATTATTGATACCTTTGTGTGGCTCTACATGATATGACTCTGAATGATCATATAAGAATTTTGAATGCTACTTTTCCATACTAGGATTTTCCCAGGTCTCGAGATCCATGCTTCCCTCTATGGAAGTATAATATATTTGACTTCCACAAATTTCTAAATAGACACTTCCCTTGCTAGATATAGCATAGATAGGATTCTTAATAAGATATCCACAAAAATCCCAATAGTCATCACCACCATCTATGTCAGATGTGATGGATTCCCCATTGCTGATATCAAGTTCTAATATCAAGTTCTCTTTTTCTTCATTACTGATACTAATATATGGCTCAGACTAATCATATGGATAAACTGCATGCTCCCTTTTCATATCAAAGTTTCCCAATGCCACATGGTCCATGCTCTCTCCTTTAGATATGCCATAGACAGAAAAATCAACAAAACCATCAAAATTTGTTGGTTCATTATTTTCCTCTTTATTCATGTCATAGACTAGATTTTCCATGAATTTCCAAGACTCCTCATCAACATCTTTGTCAGATATAAGGGAGTCTTTGTCACTTGTATCATGCTCCAAGTTATACTTGTCCTCATTTTCATACTCATCTTCTTCAGAGAAAATGTCACAAGGCAGTAAACCTTCCAGACTGTCATATTTACCTGGAGAACACATAGGAGTCCCATCATGTACATTATAGTTTTCATCATAAGTTTCACTCTAAGATTCTGCAATGGTTTCATCCTTAGGTTTGTACTGTTTAGCTGGTGACAAAGGGTAGGCCTGGCCTACCATGTATATATGATCAGGCTCGCTTGAAGTTGTTTCTTGACTACTAACCTTTGGAAGTCCATGTTCCATGACTTGATTTGCAACATAACAAGTGCTTTCTTGGTGGAATTGTTCACAGGGTCTACACCATGGAATTACTTCTTCTACCATGTTAGCCGAGTCTAACTGGTTTGGAATCCTAGGCTCTTACTGAGGAAATTTATTTTGATACATCTAATTATGTTTAGGCTGAAAGTTCCTAGGTCCATTATTTCTTTCCATTGTGATTATTCTATTATGCATATGATTCAGTTGTGCAGATTGATTTTCCATAAGTTGGTTTTGACTAGTAACCAAGTCTTTTATCATGTCTGTTACCTTTTCCATGGAATCTTTAGAGGCTCCCTTTTCTTCTGATTCAACGGCTTTACCCTTGGTCTCTTTGTTGCAGGAATTGTTTCCCCTAGTGTGACCTGGAATGTGGGACTTACCTTAAGATTGCATATTCTCTTCTATTTTCTCAGCCAACTCTTAGGAAGTTTTCATATCGGTTGGTTCTTTATCTCTCAACTAGTATCTTAAGTCACCGATGAAGGACTCAATGTAGGATATGAGGATAGAGGCAGTTTTTGGATTGATGTCTCTAGGAAGGTATGCAACCACATGCCTGAATTTAGTGTTAAATTCATCCATGGTTTCATTCTCCATCTTCTTTATGCTATAAAGGGCAGCAAGAAAATGTCTTGGTTCCTTCTTTTCTCCCCACTTCTTCCTAAAAACATCTTGGAATTCGCTAAGAGTTTTATATGAATCATCATCTAGGTCGAGGTACCACTCTTAAACATCATCTTCTAAGGATAAAGCAAAGAGTTTCATTTTGACATCATCATGGTCATGGGTAGCATCATTGCAATAATTGACCAGGTTCTTTTCAAACTTTCGAATGTGAGACTTGGCAGTGATGGCATTATTGCCCTGAAATATGGGGAGCTTTTTGATAGCATATTTTGGAATGGCATGGGGAGCACCTACTATCTAAGAAAAGTCAAGGGGTTTGAATAATTCTGTCATTTCTTGAGATTGGTGAACATGACTCTCTACAAATATGTGATGGATATCTGAGAGGGATTGGTCTCCTAAATATTCAAGGTTTCTACGAGAAGTCTGACTATTCAATCTTTCCCTAATAAATCTTTCGGGATCAGGGAGAGGATTGAATAATTGTTGGCGGTTTCTTCAGGTAGAAATTCTTGAAGGGATGTTAGACAATGGAGTCACCAAATGGATCGAGTTTTAATTTTTATTTTTTTTAAAGACAAGATCAATCAAAATAAAATTTACATCTTTTTAGTTGTTTATAAAAAAGTTAAGCTAAGTCATACCCAAGAATAAAAATATTTATCCCCAGCAACGGCGCCAAAAAGTGTTGTCACCTTTCACACACTTGGATTACATGGCAGAAATCTTCAAGGCACTCAGTGTGTCCTTGGGGGCAAGTCTCAAGTCAATGCTGTCACCTTGTTCTTGACTCCTTCGTTCAGGCTAACTCCTAACGAAGCCAAGAGGGGTAGACCCTCTTAAGTTACTAAGGCATAATTATTTAGTATGATGATGGTATTAAAGAGTAAGTTTTTTAGGAGTTTTGATTTGACAATTGTAAACAACAAATAACATGATGAGATAATCACAGGTAAGCATGAAAATGACACCCAATCACATATAGATTGAAAGAAATAAACAGTTGACTAGTGCCTTGAAAATGGAGTCGAAAACAATTAAGAGTGCTTGCAAGTGCTGGAATGAATGTTGTGCAATTGTATCTTGGTTGATTTTAAATTAATGTAAGAAGATGAGTAATTTAACTTAGGCGAGGGGACTCCAGATATACCCAGGGGGTACTTGAAGTATGTCTAAAACTAAACCGTCATGGATACCCGCAAGGAATATGTGCGATGAATGGAGTCTCTGAGGCTGTTGTTCATAATGCAACCAAAGGTGTAATAGAGATTGGTGCCCTGAGGTCACTTTTCAGTAGTTCCTGCTTCCTTTGGGTATTTTTCCACTGTAATGGTTTGACTGAGGCGTTGGATTTTTGACTGATGGTTTGTCAATTTGGGGAGAGTGGATCCTAATTATTCTAGTCACTCAAGTGATTTTGATGCATCTTGACTGATCTGACGAACCACATCCAAGTCCATAGCATACACACTGGAGTCTTTGTTATTTTTTGTAAATTTTAAAAGAGGTGTTCTTGTTAAAAAGAAAACCCTCCAGGAACCTATTTCAGTCCAAGTGGACCTCAATCGATGAATCAAGGAGGGGTTTATTTTATTATTATTGAGAAAACAAATGATGATAGCAGATGAAGCATAAGCAAATAAGCAAACCACAATTTTCTAAATAGACTACCATGACCCTTTCTTCACCTTTCGGCTCAAAAGGAGGCTCATGGGGTAAGTATTAAAATTACTTTGAAACCACTAGATATGGAATATGGAAATGATTATAAGTAAAATTATACTACCCTGCATATTAGAACTACACTAGATTGAAAAAGATGAACAAAAAGTGAAAAATGACACAGACGCAAATCCCCCCAAGGGGGATGGTGAACAAGCCCGAAAGAGACTATTCGAAGAGGATATTATTTTACTAATAGAAATTACAATATCATAAAACTGAAAATTATCTACTTGGTCCTTATACATAATGAAACCCAAGGTTTACAAATTGCAAAAATTTGAAATTTTGGGAAGATGAAGACCCCCTGGGGGGTTTCGAATGGTCCAAAAATGATTTCCGGAAAATGCCTCCTCCTCTTTTCTGTTAAAACTGATAAAAAACAGAAATATTATCACAGTTAAATATACCCAAAAGTGCTTTGAAAGTACTTTTGAATGAACAAACATTTTACCCAAAAATTCTAAGTTAAAACTAGTTTTTAAAGAAGCGAAAAAGGAACCAAGAAAAGCAAGATTATCTTGGGATATTGGCCTGCTTTGGGGGAAGCCAATATGAAGCACTTAAATTTATGAATGTAAATTTTAAATTCTAAGGAAACAACCATGTATTCAACAAGATTTAGATCTACTTTCACAGCCTTGAAAAATGACAATTTTCCATAAAACTAGATCTAGAATGCTTGTAAATTTTCTTTTAGAAATGAGATCTAGTTTATGAGATTTAAGGCAGCAATATATATGTAAAATAAACTATGAAATTGATATATATAAACAATTTTAAAGCTGCAAACAAGTAACCAGACTGATTTTATAAAAATTTGAAGGAGGAAGACGAAAAGAAGAGCATTTTTGCTGGAAGCCTTGAAGATCAACCGTGGAGATTTCCGGTGGAATGTCGAGGGACTATGCATTTGAATGGGTTTGGAGAGAGTGAAGAAGCAAACTAGATCAAAATCCTCTCTAAGCTAGGAACCTGCAACTGAATCCAAAGACTTGCCAAAATACTTGTGAGATCCGGTTAATACATACATGGAGATTTCAGAATAACATGCATATAAACTTATAAAACATGCTAAATCTAGATCTCTAAACATGCATCAAAACAGAAAGAGATGGCCAGTAAAATTATTAACAAACTCCTTTCCTATCAAGATTATAATAAACTTATTATCAATCTTAGCAATGAATCCACAAGCAATCGGCAAATTATGAACATAGATATAGGTTACCTCAGTGAAACATGGCAATGCTTATCCACACATACAATGACATGACACCATATTGCCTCCAAATATTCACTTTATTCCAATAGCAAAAGATATTACACAGTATTACAACAGCAATGTCTCCTCAATCCAAATCTAACTAACTCAGAAAGGAGGCAGCCATGCTTTACTTATACACAAAATTGAAACCCCGACCCAGAGGGGGCACAAATCCCAAGGAGATAGACCACTGTAGCTGAAGGAGAGTCCATCAATGCCTGATCTAAAGCTGAACTGAGCTTATACTAAGTCTAAATGTTAATTGAAGAGTTGATGTGACTGACACCTCAACCTGTTGACTGAAGCATCCACCAAACTCATCCAGATGAGCCCACATGTGTGGAGGAGAGAGGGAGAGCGAAATTCCCCATAAAGGAATTTGAATTTCAACTCTCAATCCACCCAGATCACGTCCTTCAGTCAAGTATTTGTCAGCTCCAGTCAATCTGGTGTAGATCTGACTGATTTCAATCAAATCGGTTGAGAATCCATTGATCTAGGATTTTGGATTTGCTCCATTATTCATCAATTTATTAATTAAAATAATCAATAATTGATTTTTTGGGGCTTTCTGACCTGAGTGATGGAAAATCACTTAAAACTAGGAAATAGTGGGTCTATAGGTTTACTGGGTGCTCTTAGCTTGAAAATGAGCACCTACATGACTGAAATGGACTTCCGAGCCCACCTTTATTACAAAACCAATTTCTCCAATTAAACTATTAAAAAATAGCCTAAGTTTTGTAAAAAATTAAATTTTAATAAAAAACAAAGATAAAATTAAAAAAATTAAAAAAATTAAAAAACCTAGGGGGACTTAGACATGTTCATATTACTCGACCATGATGCCTATCATGTTTATAAATTGACACATAGACTCTAATAACCTCAATAGGCCTAAATGCCAAGCCGACCACCCCAACTTGGAGGTATTGAGTGAAAAACTCAGAAATTATAAGTCGTTTATTCAACAACCAATAATAACCAAGGGAAAAAACACCCTGGGTAGATCGGATTGACAAATAAATTCTATGATACTAAGTCTTTTACAGACACTATCATGCTAGAACATTTATTACAACTCCCCCAAGGGGGTATGAACATGTGATATGGTACAACGAAGTTTCCCAGAAGCAAGACTGAAGGCCTTCTAAAGTTCGAACAAGATATCCTTTCCCGATTCACTAGGCTCACTTGATAAAAAACCACTAAGTACAAATTAGTTGGTAACAGATTCGTAGCTCCCTCACTAGATTTGGGGTTTTCTGATTTCTTTTGTCTGGCAACTTCGAATTCTTGGACTTGGGCTTGCCCTTTGCTGAATTCGAAACCCCCACTGCTAGTGCTTGATCTTTGGTCTTGATGGAACCCATTTGGACCAATTTGTCCTACTCTTGAGTGAGTGACTCCATGAATTTTTCCAAGATTGGCATTTGCCAGTTTCAAAGGGTGAGTTTTCCTGAATGAAATGTGCTCACAAAGACTGAGAACTATAGCCCCAAATTCGAAAGTATAGACAAGATCAATTGATATTCCTTCTTCTCAATCCCACATTATTTTAACTGCAATAAATGTGATTTGAACTTGGTGAAGAAGTCCTGGATTGTATCATAGTGCAATGGGCTCAAGCTTATCAGCTCATTCTCAAGCTAGTGACCACGTAGCTCATTAGTTTTTCTAAATAGAGACTTAATCTTCTCCCAAACCTCCTTTCGTGATGTCAAACTGTCAAGGTGGAAAAACAACTCTCTTGAGATGCTCAGACACATCAATCAATATGATTCATTCAATTTGTTTAAATACTTGGCTTTCTCTACAACAGAAATTGGTTCCACTTCAGTTCCCATGGTAACTCTGAAAATCCCCTTAGCTCTCAATTGAATCACCATCTTTTCCTTCCAATCAAAAAAATTGAAGGTTTTTAGCATGATTTGGGTATCCTCCATTACTTCCCGTGATGATGGTGGTGAAATTGCTAACAGATTTACACACTGCAATTCAATTTTATCTAGAATTCACTAACAAAGAAACTCAAATCCACTAACAATTTGGTCTCCAACTTGAAAATCACCAACCAGATCTAATACCATGTGAGAAATTTGAACCAGTGAGTAATTCAATCTAGGAGTGTTAGTGAGGTTCACAAATCAAATTTGGGTGCACGATTGAGCAAAAACCATCAAATTACATATAAATTACACAATGATAGTCGGAAACAAGATAATTTTGGACTATCTAACCATGAAATTGGTATTAATAGGTTTATAAATATAGAATAAGAGTTTTGAATGGATTTGGAAGCCAACTGTGAGCAAATAACCCAAAATTTTCAAATTGGCATCAACCCCCCTAGGTGGGCCAATCACGTCCCAAATCTCTCCAAATGGCCACAAATTGTTGAAGTGGAATGGATGATGTGTTTTGGGTCAATTATTACACCTTGGATAGTGTGGTTGTGGAAAATTGGGTGGTTTAGAGTCTCAATGCAACATTAATTGCACCAAATCAAGCCAAATTTGGGCAAAAACCCACTCTAGCACTCCAAGTCAACTTTCCTATCCACATTCAATGAATGGGAGCGCAAAAGCAATGATCAATGTGCATATGTGGCTAGTTTACTAAGCTAGAGTACCCATGTGGGTCATGGAACCTCAAATTGACATGGCATAGGTCCACATAAGCACCCCTAGTCCACCTCATAGTGTATTAAAGCTTAAAAGCAATAAAATTGACTAATTAGTGTAACTAAGGTACTAATGATGGATTACTATTCTAATACATACATACATACATACATACATACATACATACATATATATATATATATATATATATATATATATACTCTATTTAGTTTACCTATACATTGATTGAGTTTTTATTGTTCTTGTATGATATTAGAATATCAAATAAATATACTTGGGAAGAAAATAATAAGAGGTATGTTGAGTTTAAGGCAACATTGGAGGCGAAGGGCAATGGAAAGTGTTATTGCCCTTACAATGCTTGCAGGGGTTTGCAAACGAGAACAATTTTAAGCTCAAGTGCTAAGAAACATTGTAAGGAGAAGGGGCATGATGAAGGGGGATTTGAATATCACCCCTTGGTAAGACGTTATTCATTAGATAATATACTTCTTGAAATAGTACTGATCATGTATTCACAATTTTTTAATCATTTTAAATTTAAGTGTTGTATATTATACATTAATGTTATTACATTGTTTGTAATTATATAAACAATTCCCCCTAATTGTCGACCACCCGAGAGATATTTTCCACATAATTATAATAAAAATACTACTTTACAAGGTGAGGAACATGGAGATCATAATATTGAAGATGAAGTTCTTAATGAACCTATGGACGAAGATGATGTTATTGATACAAATGATGAAGATGAGATAAATAGATTGATCGAAGACACATTTTATCCATTGGATGAGGACAACCTCCATGATATTCATGATGTTCCTCTACTTGAGAAGTCCCAAGAACATATTTATGAAGGCTCAACAAAAAATATTCTATCTACTCTATTGTTGTTGGTGAACTTGAAAGTTTTGAATGGTTTATCAAACACTTGTTTCACATAGATCCTAAGGTATGTAATGTATTAATTGCATCTTCACATGGTATGAAAAGTTCACTATTTTCTATGATTTTTAGTGTTAATAAATTCATAAATTAGGAATAATCAATATTTATGATTTATATTGTTTACATTTCATTTTTTATCAATGTTGCAGATTGTTGGGTGAATTTCTATTACCACCATCAAATAATTTACCATGCACATGTCGAGAGGTATTCTTGATTATGAAAGAAATTGGAATGGAATATCAAGCTATTGATGCATGTCCTAATGATCATATTATATATTATTGGACAATATGCATCAAAAAACAAATTCCCTGTCATATTTATTTAGTAGATATCGAACTGAACAAGTAACAAAAAAAGTGCCTCGCAAAGTTCTTCGTTATATTCCCATAACTCCATGTTTCCAATGAATATTCAAGTGCCAAAGTATATCACAATTTATGTATTACCACTCAAAGAACATAAGTGAAGATGGTGTCCTTTGTATTCCTGCAAATGGTTTTGCATTGAATAACATCGAAGAAAAATGGACAATTTTGAAAGACGAACCTCATAATGTTTGAATTTCATTGGCAGTTTATGGTTTCAATCCATTTGGAGAGCTTTGTTCTACTTACTCAGTGTGTCCTGGTTTCATCATAAACAATAACCTTCCTCCTTGGATTTCAATAAAGAGAGAGCACACAATGTTGGCAATGATTATTCCCGGTATTTTTTTGAAAGTAATTATATTATTTCATTTCTTTGTTTCATTGCTGCATGAGAACACCTTTTTATATATTAGGAAACATAACTGAATAACATCATATATTGTTGAATAAATTAGGTAAGTACCAAGTTAAATATATGAATGTATATATGAGCCTCTTATTGATGAGATATTGAATTTATGGGTTGGCATCACTATGTATGACATCTCTAAACAAATAGGTCAGAAACAATTTCAGTTCCATGGAATATTTGCATGGACAATTCATGATGCTCCCAGGTTAACACACTTTTGTGGTATGTAAATTTCTATTGCACTTTAAATTAATATGTTTTCAAGGTAAATATCATGAATTTTTTTATTTAATTTAATAATATTTTGATGCTATATAACATTAATACATATATCTTGCAGTTCTTCAAACAAAAGGAAAATTTGCATGTCTAGTCTATGGTCCTAAGACAAAATCTCATTGTTGAAGGAGTTTAGGAAAGGAGGTGTTTGATGAGTACAAGAACTTCCTCCCTAAGAACCATAGGTATCGAACTACCAGGAAAAAAATATTCAATGGTATAGAAGAGAATGGGAAGAAACCACGAAGAATGACACCTCACCTATGGAAGTTGGAATATAATAGACATTGTCATGGTATGCAAATTGTATATGTAGCATATAAATATGTAATATTATGAATTTTATATTTTTATTGAATTTTTTCTACCATGGGTGTCATGAATTATTGTTAATATGTTTTCCTTTATGTTTAATATTGAATGTCCTGAAGGAATGAATGGAATTACATGAGGAGTGAAGAGTTATCCCATACAATTCAGTAGGTTTCCTTACTACAAGAACCTACAAATAATTCATTTGTTTGATACAATGCATATCGGGAAGAATGTAACAAAAATGATGTGGAGAATATTAGATTGAAGGACTAACAAAGATAAAATTGGGAAAATTTGTAGTGACATTGCAAAAGTCAATCATGCATTGAAAAGTGTAATTAATTCCAATGCTAGAAAGGGGTACCGAAATATTCGTCTTGCATGGTTATTGACAACGAAACAAAGCAATGATATAAAAGAGGTCATTTAGAAAATAAGGTTTTCTACTGGGTTTTCGTTGAACATACAAAATATCTTAACGAAAAAAGTGATTTTGGTGGTGTTAAAACTCATGAATAGCATACATTCATTAAGGTAAGTATTTACATATATAATTTCCATTTAGTACATATTTTTAGTAATTGGTATCTCTTAATTGAAAATTAAATAAATAATGATCATTTTCTTTTTGTTACATTACATTGTACCTCTATATCTCTCAGATAACTTTGATGACAACATAAAACAAGTTATATATGCTCTTGGTAAATACATGAGGTAAGTAACAATTTATATGCATGAAAATGTTTGTTCACTTTGTTGCATATATTATTGACATATTGTGTTTTACAGATTGGAACTTTATTGTATATGCCTCAATCTTGTTGATCATTGTTATTTTATTCCATCATTTGTAGGTGGATTTCATCTAAATAAATCCATAAAGAAGATATTAGGTATTGGAAGAGAGAAATTCCTCATCTAATGTGTGAAATGTAGAAGTATTTACCTCCATGATTTTCCAATGCACAAGAACATTATCTCATATACCAAGTTGAGGAGATTGAATTGTGTGTACACATAAGATCAATGTAGATGGTGGAAAGGAATTTGAAGTCATTGAAGGAGTTTTTTAGAAAAATAGCATTTCTTGAGGGTTCTATTGTGTTGGAGTATTGGTACAACCTCCACATGGTATCAGAGCTTTTATGAAGAGCTGTTTTCGGTTTTGATCAAGATTTGGAATCGGTGTTGCCGAAACTTTGAAAGGGTTTTTGGTTCTGGATTTTCTGTGCATTTGTGGCATGTGGAAGCTATTGCATTGCATCCAGAGCTTCATTTCCATTTGGAAATAGTTTTTGTTTCACCGAAAACCATTTCCATTTGTTCCAAAAACACCCATTTCGGCAAATCTGAAGGTATAATGTTACAGTGACGGATTTGTTTTATTTGTTTTAAATCTCTCATATTTTATCAATATTATTATTAGATCCTTTTTGTTTTAGTCTTGGACTATTTCCTTCCCTATCTGGGTATGCTCTTTATCGTGCACCTTGTGCGATCACGGCGAATTAGAAACAGTGAGGGAAATTATTTTTTTTGTCTTCTCGGCTACATATGCTCTTTGTCATGCACCTTATGTGATCATGAAAAATTAGAAACAGTGAGAAAACTTGAAAAGGTATACTTTTTGAGTAAGCTAACCAAGATCTAACCCCTTTGTGAGGAAAAAAAAATTGTTTTTGTTTTTTCCTTTTTTATGTGATTTGCAGGAAAAGAAAGCAAGCACGAAGAACGAGAGAGAAGAGTAAAAAAACAAACCTTTCTCCTTCCATACTTTTACGTACCTTTTAAACTTAGCTCAATTGGTCCAAAGTTGCTTTACTCCTTGATAAGTCTTGAGTTCAAGTCTTATCAAGCTACTTTTTAGTGCATGCAATTTCTACTCTCAAGTTACTTTATTGTAAAAGTGTATCTCACATCTATTTAAAAGTCACATTATTGTAAAAGTGAACATCACTTATTCTACAAAAGTGATTCACTTCAAAGCAACTTTATTGTAAAGTGATTGTCAAAGGTTGATCTTGGGAAGAGGGGGCTTCTTTTTTTTAGTTGGTCAAGTTAATATCTGCCACGTCACTATTGGGGACATCTTCAACTTTTTCTTTGATCAAGCATAACTTTATCATCTAGAATCTGTTTTCAGTGCCATTTTTTTTAAAACTGCATATTTTTTCGAGTTCTTTGCATCCAGACAATTAGTTTCTATTATTTCAGCCATTAGTTTACAGTATGGCTGCCCCTTGTGATATTATACTTACAAGTTCTAACTATTTCTCATGGAAATATTGTATGGAAGACGTTCTACGAAGTAGGGGACTTTTTAGGATAACCTTAGGGAAAGAAACAGAACCCACTGATGATGATAAGCAAATTAAATGGGAAAATAAATGTGATGAAGCTCATGGATTGATTGGGATGTCAATCTCTATTGATTTGCGATTCCACATATCTAAAATTGATGAACTTGATAAAGCTTGGGAAAAGTTGGAATCTGTGTTTGGTAAACATAATGAAATTCAGGGTCATCAACTCGAGAATGAGTTGATTTCCTTGAATCCAAATGATTTTTCATGCATTAAAGACTATTTATCTAAGTATAAAACTCTTAGACTCTTATGTGCAGAATGCAAGATTAAGAAAGAATACAAACAATGTATTTATCATATTCTTTCCAAACGTGGACCTGTATATTCTGTTTTTGTATCTACATTCTAATCCATGAAAGAATCTTTGACTGCAGCTAGCTATCAAGAGCCTAGTCTTGAATACTTTTGTGATTTGTTAATTAGAGGGCAATATAAGATCATTCATTTCGGAATAATTAACAATGCATATACATCTGGGAAAGCCTTATTGTCCCAACAGAAAGAAAAGTCCAAGCCTCCCAAGAAACAGAATTTTAGCAATACTAAGTGAAACAGCAAGGGTCCCAAACCCTCTCAGTCAACTCCTTCTTTAAAAAATGACAAATGATCCAAGCAAAAAGGAAAGAAGACTGAGCGTCATTGCAATTTTTGTGGGAAAGATAATCATGATGAATCTAAGTGTTTTAAGAAGATGACAGCCTTGGAAGCAACAATGAAGAAGCACCACATCAACCTAGATTCGTCTTCAAAATCTACCTCTCATGGACATGCACTTTGTGCTTCTGGTTACTCTTAGACTGCATCTTCTTCTTCTACTTCAATTGAATGGCTCATTGATTCTGGAGCATCTTATCATATGGATAAGGATAAAGCCATCTTTTCTACTATGCATGAATGTAACACCAAACAAATATTTGTTGGTGATGATAGATCTCTAAGTGTTGTAGGATCTGGAATAGTTCCAGTAGAAAATGGTCATTTTAGTGATGTACTATGTGTTCCAAAAATTTCCTGCAATTTGTTATTAGTCTATCAAATTACTCATTCAGGTGAAGGTAAAACTGTGACGTTTACATCTCACCAAGTTGTAATCAAGGATTTTAAAAATCCTCAAAATATCCTTGCTACTGGAACTGTTGATGATATTACCAGGTTGTAAAAATTTAACAACTTTGGGTCATCACCTTTTTCTTCAGTTTTTGTTTCTCATAGTGATAACTTGAGCAAACTTTGGCATAAGCGATTTGGTCACTTAAATTATCACTCAATGCAACAACTATGTAAAGACAATATGGTGACTGGTCTTCCACTGGTATCTTGCAAGGATGGTGTTTGTTCCGGTTGTGTACTCGAAAAACATCATCGGGATAGTTTTGACAAACGTGCCTCTTGACATGCCTCGGTTCCCTTGGAGCTTGTGCATAGTGTCTTGTGTGGCCCTCTTCCATCTGCTTCCTTTTTTGGTTTCAAATATTTCTTAACCTTCATTGATGACTACTCCAGTCGCACTTGGGTTTACTTCCTAAAACTTAAGAGCGAAGTATTTAACACGTTCTTGGCCTACAAGGACCTTGTTGAAAAACAATCTAGTCATCAAATTATTAAGTTAAGATCTGACAATGGAGGGGGATATGTTAACAACAAGTTCACTACTTTTTGCACTGAAAAAGGAACCCAACAAAAGCACACTATTCCATATACACCACAACAAAATGGTGTAGCTGAATGAAAGAACCACACTTTAAAAGAAATGGCTAATTGTATGATCCAATCTGAAGGACTAAATCTTCAATATTGGGCTGAGGCCATAAATTGTGCAAATTACATAGTTAATCACACACCCACTAAAGTTTTACAGGGTATAACACTGGAAGAAGCATGGAGTAAAATTAAATCAGATGTAATTCACTTTCGTGTGTTTGGTTGTGAAGCATGGGCTCACATTCCGGATGAAAAACGGAAAGCATTGCATCCTAAAAGTGAAAAGTGCATATTTGTTGGATATTCTGAAGATGTAAAAGGTTATATACTTCTTCAGGAACATTCTCATCATATAATCATTAGAAGAGATGTTAAATTTGATGAAAATATCTTGGCCTGTGAGCCTAACTTGGCGGGTGTGCCATCTTTGGCCTGCGATCCTGATTCGGTGATTGTGCCTTCTTCTTCATCTTCTTCCAGCTTCCTTAATAGGTTTCCAACTCTAGTTTCTGATGATGACAGTGAGGATGAAAATCCATCTCCACCTGCTCATGTTCCTCCAATTGCACCAGCACTAATACTTCCTCGATGGGTCCATTCAACATGTGAAGAAGCTAGTGATCTTGCCGATGATCCTAGAGATCAATGTCAAACACTTTCTCAGTTTCAGCGAGCCTCTTCTCTTTTGACTCAAGTTTCCAAGAATCATGATACAAAAAAATTTGTAGAAGCTTCAGGAAATCCAGATTGGGATGCAACTATGGATGAAGAATATCGTTCCTTAATGGCAAACAATACTTGGGATCTTGTTCCTCTTCCAAAAGGAAGAAAACTTGTCAGATGTAAATGGGTCTAGACAAATAAGTATGCATCAGATGGAAGTGTTGAAAGACTTAAGGCAAGGTTAGTTTCCAAAGGTTTTTCCCAAGTTGAAGGGATTGACTACAATGAAACCTTTGCCCATGTAGCAAAAATGAACTCCATCTGTCTTGTTCTTTCCCTTGCAGCCTTACATAACTGGGAATTCCATCAAATGGATGTTAAGTCTGCCTTTTTACATGGTGATTTGTATGAGGAAATTTACATGGAACAACCTTCTGAATATGTTCAGAATAACTCTAGCCTTGTTTGTCTCCTTAAGAAATCCTTATATGGCCTTAAGAAAGCTCCTAGAGCTTGGTATGCCAAAATGGATAGCTTTCTCCTTGACATTGGTTTTTCTAGATTTCATTCTGACCCTAATGTCTATACCAAGAAAGTAGGAAACCATCTCATCATACTTTTTCTTTATGTTGATGATATTATCCTTATTGGTAGTGACCCTAAACTTATAACCCATATGAAATCCAGTCTTATGCAAAATTTTGAAATGTCAGACTTAGGACATTTGCATTATTTTCTTGGTCTCCAAGTCTTGCAAACAAAAGAAGGAATCTTTCTTTCCCAGTCTAAGTATGCTTGTGACCTTCTTCGTCGCTTCCACATGGAAGATTGTAAACCAGGCCCTTCTCCCTTCTAGTCTAGAGTCAAAAATTTTGCCACTTGTACTTCCCTTGAAGTAGATGCCACCTTGTTTCGTCAGCTTGTTGGTATTATTTTATACTTGACTCATTCTTGTCCTAACCTTTCCTTTGTCATTGTTCATGTTGCCCATTATATGCAAACTCCTCATGAAAGTCACTGGAAAGAAACAAAAAGAATACTTTGATATATTCGAGTTACAATTCAGTTTGGGATTCATTACAGTATAGGGGGGCAACCTTTGTTGGTTGGTTTCACTGATTCATATTGGGGCGGTGATCTTAATGATTGAAAGTATACTGCAGGTTATGTTTTCAGTCTGGGATCTGGACCTGTCTCTTGGGCTTGTAAGAAACAACAAGCTTTTTCTCTCTTTTCAACAAAAGCAGAATATTGAGCCACAGTTAATGCCAGTCAAGAAGCTTTATGGCTTCAATAGATCCTTTCAGAGTTGGGATTCGAGCAGCAACAACCTACTCCACTTTTGTGCGACAATCAAAGTGCCATTAAGCTTGCCAAAGATCCAATTCTACATCAACGCAGCAAACACATTGAGCTACACATGCACTTCATCAGAAATATTGTTCATGATCATGTTATTGAAGTGCTCTATTTCCCTATAGATGATCAAGTTGCAGACATCTTCACCAAGTCTCTTACAGAAGCGAAGTTTTCTAAACTTTGGTCTATTTTAGGAGTTCAAGAATGTGTCCTTAAGGGGGGATAGGATCTAATGCCTCCTTCCTTCTCCTAATAGTGTCACTTTTGTAAATCCTTCAATCCTATCCCAAGTTGTTCTTAAGGGGGGATGTTAGGATATTTAGACACTTAGGAGTTAGTTAAGATCAACTTGTGTAATATATCCATTAGGTAAAAGTGTGTTTCTTTAGTATGCATTAGTATGCATTTGTAAATATTCTAATCCAACGGTCATGATATGTTCTAGACATAGAGTGATCTGATGGTTCAACTTATCTTAGATCATACCTACCATTGATCCGTGGCTTAACACCCGATTGGTCTATGATCTCTATTTAAAGAGCATATAGGGTCCTTGGCTAGTTGATCAATTATGAGAAGCTCATGTAACTTTCTTTCTTTTGCATAATAAATTTCTCCAAGTAGCTATTTGGTTGGAGTTGTGGACTATTTCCCTCTCGAGTGTTTTAACCACGTGACAAACATTGGTGTATTGATCTATGATTCATTTGTGTAAAGTGGTTGCTCTTGGTGTTCGGTCCTTTGGGAGTACCCTATTAACCCTAACATATTGTGCAGGGCTACATGGTATATCAATAAATGGTGTACATTAGTCAATATCTTCTAAATTTAGCAAAAAATATCAATCTTCATCGCATTTGGCATGTCAACTCCATCAACAAATTTTAAGGGGAGGTCCTGTTGTGGAAGGGTAAAACAAGGAAAGTGAAATTTAATTAGATGGTGTAGATTTAATTTATTATACAATTAATCTTTCAATTTCATATATATCTTACTCATGTAATTTTTATTTTTCCATCAGTAGTCTAAGGTAAACTTAATTTCCTTTAATGATATCTAATTTACAATTCTTAATTGTTATTTTTTCATATAGTTGGTCATGTGTGAGATGCAATACATTTATACATTTCAAACAATCCTGATTGGATGGAAGAATGTATAGAACGATTTATACAATTCTATGGTTCCTTATCATGGGAAGGGGTGAGTAAATTGATTAAAATAGTGCATCGTCATCAAGAAGAATATCCCGGTGAACTTACACAAAGGGAAATTGATTTAGAATGTGGTTTAAAATATAAAAAGGCAAGTATATTTTATACCCTGATCATTTTTTTCAGTGTTTCCCATTATATAAATGTATTTCTTTTGTTTATTTATTCTTATGAATTTATTTACTGAGTCAGGAATGATGCATTTGATACACCACAAGGCTATGTGGTCCAATGGTCATAAATTTTGCATCAAAAAGTTGGATGACAAGAATAAAACATTCTATTGTGGGATAAATGTAGTTTTTCAAGTCACTAATCTATCCTCTAGAAGTGACAAGCATCCTGAAGTATCTAAAAATAGGTACTATGGTTATTTGGAATATATAATTGAGTGTGACTTTAATTCCTTCAAAATAGTTATGTTTGACGTAAAATGGTACAAGTTACGAATGAATGAACGTGATCCTAAAAGAATTGTTATTGAGCATACCAAAGGATTTACCATGGTTAATACAAGGGAACTTGAACCAGGTATAGAGCCTTATGTTCTTCCAAGTCAATGTGATCAGGTCTTTTACTCAGAGGTGCCATGTAAAGTAGGTTGGTCATACATTGTTAGATATGAACCAAGAGGAATACTGGTAAAGTATAATTCAGAGGAAGGATACAATGCCAAATAATAAGGTGATGCATATTAGGAGCATTTGGCTGCCACAGATCTGCCAGATGAATAATTTGATTAAGAAGTTAATCATCCAAATGACGTAGCAGATGATTTTGTACTCGGTGATGGTATTGATGATGAATATATAACTGAAAATGACGTTGATGATTATGCCTTTATGAACGATCCTTTCAACGATAGCGATTATAGACCAGATGATGAACAATAGAAACCATCATCATCATGTCATCCGCATCAGAATAATCACAACCATCATCATATTCATCTTTATGATCATAAATGGTATCATCATCATCATCTTCATATTTGTGATCATTAGTGGTATCATCATCATCATCATCATCACCATCATCACCATCTTCATCATCGTCATCATTGACATCATGTAATCAACCTCATCCTCATCCTCATCATTGTCAATGTTTTAATCATCATCATGTTCATACTCATTAGAATAATAGAAATCATCATCATCATGCCATCCTCATTAGAATAATCGCAACCATCATCATCTTCATATTTATTATCATCAATGGTGTCATCATCATCGTCGTGTTCATCATCATCATCATCAACATCACCATCTTCATCATCATCATCATCGACATCATTATCATCCTCATCCTCGACCTCATCATCCTAATTATAATAATCACATCCATCATCATCTTCATCTTTATGATCATCAATGGTATCATCATCATCATCATCATCATCATCCTCATCATCACCATCTTCATCATTGTCATCATTGACATCATAATCAACCTCATCCTCATCCTTAGCCTCATCATCGTCAATGTTATAATCATCATCATCATCAATGTTATCATCATCATCATCATTTTCATATTCATAATCATAATCATCATCATGTTCATACTCATTAGAATAATCACAACCATCATCATCAACATGTTCATCCTATCGACGATTTGTTGTGGGAAAAATGTTCACATGTACTAGTGATAGATGAGAACCATGACATAATTAATATGGAGATATATCCTAGGAACTATGTTCATCATGTACTATCTTCATTTATGTGTGCATTAGTATGGTGGTGAAACTAAGGGGTTATAAAAGGTAATAAGTTAGTAGTTATAGTAATTACCTAATACTAATTACTAGGTTTATAACCCCTAATCAATATTGATAACACAAAACCTTGCAACCACTATACTTTTAACTTTGATAATCCCTTATAACCCCTTTACTTCCATCGTTTTTCAACTCAACAATTGATAACTTGTCACTCCTAATAATTTTTAAGCTGTAAGTTATAGATCCTATCACCTAATACCCATAATACTTGAAACATGTTTATAAATCCTAATTCTTATGCTTTTAAATACTATAATATCTAAACCCTATACCTTATAAACATTATTTCCTAACCATTAACACATATAATCCATAAGTTGTAACTACCCACTCTAGGATCTATTGAATAAGCCTAATTATTTAAAAAAAATGGTTTCTATTTTAGAAGAAATTTTAAAAATAATAATAAGACAAGAACAATTTCGTGTTCAATTTCCTATTTATAAAGGTTGTAATTAAATGAATTTTACACATTTTCGGGATTTAAATAGTTGTAAGAAATAAATTTTATTATACAATGAATTCCATCTAACCTTATTACTTACTTATGGTAGTTGTCTCAAGTCTTCTTGATAGTGGAATTTATTAAGTATCCTCTATGTGTCAAACTTCGAAATGGTCACCATATTACACTCATATGACAATTTTTTTTCAAGAAAGGTTCTATTGACGATGATGTTCTCTATGATGATGATGATGGCCATAAAGACAATGATAATGATAATCCTACTGACTACGACAAAAACGATAATTTCACTATCAACACCACCATCATAATCACTGACGATGATGATGATGTCAATGGTGTTTTTTATGACGTTGATGACGATGACGACAATGGCGATGGTGTTGTTTATGACGATGGTGATGATCATTGACAATGACAATGACAATGACAATGCTTATGATGATGATGATGATGATGATGATGATGATGATCAAGATGGTGTTGATGGTGATGATGATGATGATGATGATGATCAAGATGGTGCTGATGGTGATGATGATAATGATGATCATAAGTATTGATGTCATCAGTTTCATCATCATTGACATTGTCATTAAATTTTTAATATAGTACCTTGTATCCCAAGAAAACATCTATAATCTTAAGTTTAGCCTGGTTGTTCTGCTACATTGCCTCTATGTTTTTGGAATAAATCTATGGCTTTATCCTTTCCTAAAGGGATGTAGTGGACATATTGGATTCAAGGAAAGCTAATAAATCTCATTAAAAAAAATACACATTAAAATAGTAATAAACATTAAAGTAATAATAAACATTAAAATATTAATAAACATTAAAAATAATAAACATAAATAATAAACATTAAAAAAAGAAAAAATAATTAAAACTCTCCATCTTACATTCCCCCCTGTCACGACAAACAAAATTTACAGATTTCACTTACCTCACCCGCGAACTAGGCCAAATGTTGTACAGGAGTTTTTTCAGTTACCTAGCCCATGAAATAATCCCAAGGTCATAGAGGAGGTTCCAAAGTTGCAGAGGAGTTTTTTTCACTTACCTCACCCATGAACTAGACCCGAGGTCACAGAGGAGTTCCAAGATTGCAAAGGAGGTTCCAAAGTTGCAGAGCATGCACCTCTTGTTCATTTAGTGAACCCTTCCTTGACACAACTATTAAGATAGCTTGTGAGAGTGACGAAACCCTTAAGCTGCACCACATAAATTTATTTTTTGAAACAATTTTTATAGTACGGGTTCTTCCTACAGACATATTTTTATTGGGTGGGCTTCGGGTTGCAGCTCAATTTTAATGGTACCCCATACTTGGTGGTTTTCTATCCTCAAGTTTTTCAACCCCATTCATCTTTAAAATATACACAGAGGGACATTGGCAGATTGAGGTCGAGACCCATAAGAAAATGTGAAGGTCACTAAGGCCTCAGGAAAAGCATAGGATAAGGTAGCTTCAGGACCAAGATCTAGTATAAGTATATTTTTTCCCCACATAGATGTCTTCAGTAAGTCAACTGATTTCATTTAATCCATTAACTCATTTTCTAGTCAGGGTTTTATTGATAGATACATTCAGAAAATTGTAGTTAGGGTTTTATTAAATATAGATACAGTCAGGGTTTTCTCCTATATTCCCTCCATCAATTGATTAGGATGGACGTTTTTATACAAAAAATACTTCACCTACTTCCTATAAACCCTACTACTACATACACTAAAAATAAACCCCTCTTATGGATAGATGATATATATACAATGTGGATAGATACATGTAGGGTTTTATTGATAGATACCATCAGGGTTTTCTCCTATCTTCCCTCCACCAATTGATTAGGATGGATGGTTTTATACAAAAAATACTTCACCTACTTCACATACTTGGTGGTTTTCTATCCTCAAGTTTGTCGACTCCATTCATCTTTAAAATATACACAGAGGGACATTGGAAGATTGAGGTCGAGACCCATAAGAAAATGTGAAGGTCACTAAGGCCTCAGGAAAAGCATAGGATAAGGTAGCTTCGGGACCAGGATCTAGTATAAGTATATTTTTTCCCCACATAGATGTCTTCAGTAAGTCAACTGATTTCATTTAATCCATTAACTCATTTTCTAGTCAGGGTTTTATTGATAGATACATTCAAAAAAATGTAGTCAGGGTTTTATTAAATATAGATACATTTAGGGTTTTCTCCTATATTCCTTCCATCAATTGATTAGGATGGATGTTTTTATACAAAAAATACTTCACCTACTTCCTATAAACCCTACTACTACATACCCTGACAATAAACCCCGCTTATGGATAGATGATATATATACAATGTGGATAGATACATGTAGGGTTTTATTGATAGATACTGTCATGTTTTTCTCCTATATTCCCTCCACCGATTGATTAGGATGGATGGTTTTATACAAAAAATACTTCACTACTTCCTATAAACCCTAGAAATCAATCCCGCTTATGGATAGTGGATAGATATACAATGTGGGTAGATATACATTCTTGTCGTGTCTTGTAAAGGATTTCATGCCTCGTACTATCTGGCATGATACATGTTCAGTTATGTATGGGATGGTACGGTGCGGTTTGGTGAGTAGGATTAAACATGACCCTTATCCAGTGAGGTATGGGCTTCTATCAGGATTTACAGTAAATCGTAGGACGCATATTTTAGAAAAAAAAACATCAACTCATAGCGTTTTACACAACACATAAGCTACAAAATAGTCTGCACATTGTTGTTATGATTGATTCAGGGGAATACTTGATGTCTTGTTTCTCCATGATATAGCTATCATTTGGGAAGTATTTTATTTTTACAAATGGATTGAATAAACTTTTGAATGAAGAGAATGTTTTTATTCCTATGTTAGGTAAAAATGAAGTTCGAATATTAATTTAATACCAGTAGAAGGATCCACACTAGCCATTCTTGTAGGTGTAAGTTGTTGAAAAAGTAGGAATACCAGTTTGTAAGAAAAGGCCTATGTTTGATCTTGTCTCTTTGAACTTTTTATAATGTTTTTCATTAAGTGGAATTTTCAAGGGGTTTTGAACTTTAATGACTTCCCACATCCCTTCTTTGAAAGGGAGGGTAATACTGATCCTTCATATAACTTTGTAATGTAGCCATGAATATTTGCTATAGGTCTGCTGATATGACTGAGGTTAACTACTAGAAATTGCCTCAAAGTATTTCTTAGGTGTTTCCCTTCAATGTTGTTATGAATTTACTATTTAGGGTTATTTGTATTTCACCAAGAGTGGGCTTGTTGCTTATATTTCAGTCTTGTTGTAGGATACCATAGGAGGGTGATTCTTTCAAATAATTACCTTTGAGGGACTGTTCCCATGCGACAAAAGTGACCAAAGCAAATCCTAAAAAATTCTACTCTCTCACCATTTTCTTTGGTGCACTTATAACTTCCATATTTAGTGAGTTTGTACCCTATTGCCTAAACTATCACCAAGAAAAATTAGGGCAATGTCTCATGGTGGAGGTATACTACGTGTCAGGGCTCTTGTAACTACTGTTATAATTTGGAAATCCAATTCCATAAATCCTTAGCTCAAAATTTGATATTTTTGTGGAATTAACTATCAAAACAAGACGGTCGGAACATAGAATCAATGCTTCCACCTAGAATAGTCATAGTCATAAAGAAATGAATTTTCCACCTATTACATGCTGCCATTGAAGGCTATAAGTATTCCATTAAAGTATGTAAGTATGGAATGAATGTCCCTTTAGGAGTGCACATAAAAGAATATACCTGAACATCCAAATAATTCCTTGAACCTTCAAATAGATACCTTAAATCCATGGTGTAAGCAAGCCTGGATTTAAATTACTCAGACTACCTATAATTCCAGGAGGGATGACCTTGAAATATTCTCCCATCATACCTACGCCTTGGGGACCTCATATTATAACCTATGTCTTTGAAACATACTTTTTTATCCTTACTTTGGGACTAGCCTTGAGAATCACACTTTTGTGGGGATATCCTAACCTATGCATCATACCTAAACCTCATACTTACTAAATTTAATAATTTCTTTTAAGAACCCTACCATATGTGCGACATAGCATAAGCGAATTTGGATCATTGTAGGTTATTTGAATCATACTGTAAGTAACTATAGGAAGCTAATAGAAGCTAAAGTATATCTAAGCTAACAAGAGTGTACTTAAGGGATGGGGTTCTTGCATGTAAAAATTTGGTACAAGGGGATGGGGTTCCTAGCATTCCATCCATCCATACTAATGGTATTCTACATATATTCTAGGTCTAATGACTATTCTCCATCCACTCACAGACTCAATGCTCCTAGGTTTAATCGAAAAGCTCTCAAAATGTAGGATATCAGATTATTAAGATAGTCCAACTAGTCCAAATCTTGTAGGCAATGGAAAATCTAATTACTAGTCCAAGATACCAAGTTAAAAGATGTATCCTTAAAGTTTGAGAATAAAACATGACTTCATACCAAGTTATATCTATATGAAAATATTCTAATATTCATGCAGTGTATACAATACAAACATTTTAAAGTTTTAAACAATGATTTCACTTAAATACAGTGAAATGGCTCTTTGATAGATTAACAAAGATTAAAGTTTTCGGTCTTGTTGGTCCTATGGGTGGAAGGGGTTAGTTATCCACCTTTATGGTACACCTTGGTCTAATGGATGTGAGGGTTTCCTTACCTTCTTATTTTCAACCCCTTGCAGGAATTATTCAAGCCCCTTGTGAGGATATCCCAAGCCCCTTGCAGGCATTATTGAATCCTCTTGCGGGAATTATTATAAACATTGTGTTGGCATATTGTAAATACCATGCAGGCATATTGTAAACACTATCCGGTCATATTGTAAACAATGTGATATTTCAAGATGATATCATGCTTATTATGTTGTGGCAGAGGGGTGCTCAGTGTTAGAATTATTGTGCCATTAGATCTTCATGAAATGAGTGCAATTGTATTCTTAATTATTATGAATTGAATAGGAATGAAAAATACACACTGAACAAAACAAATCTCATAAGAAACATACAAGTATTGCTCAGATAATTATAGTATAAAATTCATTAAAGAATCCAGTGTTACAATGGTGTTACATAAGAAAAAATTTGACTAATTAGGGATGAATTTGAATCCAACAACTCAATATAATTGTATCTAACTACATGGCTAACTAAAGATGTCTAAATCACAACCGAAGTCCAAGTGGTTAACTCCAGATGTCTAATTCAGTTAATCCATCGGTTAAAATTAGTTAAACTAGTCTAACTGCAGTGGTAGGTGAGAAGTAGGTGAGAACTAGTGCCTTCCCACATGAAGCCATGCATAACTAGTGATAACTAAACTAGAGGAGAACTAATTGAATGTAACTGAAGAGTAACTAAGCTTAACTAGTTACCAACTCCCAACAATTGAAGGAGGTTGGTGTCGGGACTCCTAGTGGCTCCTAAAAGGTAGGGATTGGCCTAGGAGACACCTAAACTGATACATGCAAGTGCATTCAGTCTCAGTTATCCTCTATCGATGTTCCCTACACTATAGTGACTAGTACATGTGGCCCCATTAGGCCAAGTGGACCCAATGGTACTAGTGGACCCAATAATTAATAAAAGACTCCTAAGTTAGGATAAAATAATCGAATAGATAGTTAGGTCAAGGGAGGATTATAAATCATAACACCCCCCCTAAATCCTAACTTGGACAACCATGGGCCCTAGAAACAGGTCCAAAAGTCACCAACACGAACAGGAAAATACAAGCTATCTTTAGAAGAAAGAAGCTTCCTCCTTAGAAAAATAACTTGTCAAAAACTCTGTTGCAAATTTGTAGCTCTATGCAGCAGTATGGTTCTTCTGTGAAGCAACATCCTAAATCTATGCATGTGAACCTCTCCAAACTAATGTCTATGTCTAGAGGAATTTTCCTCTTTGGAAGAAGAAGAATATGCTCAACTGACTCAGTAATATAGACAGTTGCTTGATGAAAACTAGACCCATGTAGAGAAACCGAAATCAACTAATAAGAGAGAAAAAATTCTTGAGAATTCAAACCATATGAGGAACATACAAGAAACCGATATATTGAATCCTTGAATATAAAACCATGTGAGGTAAAATGATCCACAATTGTTAGGAGCAAGTGTCTAGGCGAATGCAAAATGTCTCCATCTTTACTAGTTCTTTGAGGAGATCATTAGCATGTGATCAAATAGATAGGTAGAAAATCCCTGGGACTGTGCAGAGTGAATGATTGAGATCCATAATATGAAATATCTTCATAAATAACCAATTATTCACAAAATATAATATCATCAAACTCATAAGAGGAAACTAACATCAAATCCACAACAACAAGTTTGAAGAAGATGTGCGGTACTTGATTTGTCACACCAAAATTGATGAAACCAAATACAAGCAGGATTGAAGGATCTTAGAAATTAAAAAATGAACCAAATAATATAATACTAGATCCAATAAATATCATATCAGATCCAAATAAATTCATATCAGATCCAAAAGTGTGCTCCATCGATATGGGAGACGCACAATTTTCTCCTTCTTCAAAATTCTGAAAATTGGTGCATACAATCATGTAGGAATTTATTGGAAACTATTGATCAACGAGATTAAATGGATCAATCCTAAAATATGATATTATTTCCAAAATATCCATGGTGTTACTTATATTTAAACCAGAAACATCATTACAGATAGAGAAATCAAATTCCTCGTCATTTTCTGAAACAATCACCGGTAAAAACTATGCACAAAATTTAAAATAGAAGAATCACTGGAGAATTTTCGCAAAGAATGGAAGGAGAGTTTTTCTTAAAAAACAGAGCTTCGAATGTCTTACTTTGGATCAGGCATGTGAGAATATGAGATATGAAATATCCCATAAACTACTGGAGTAGCAGGAGAAGGACTCACTCCAAGGAGACTTTCTTCAATTCGAATTGACTGTGTGGAAGATTCTGCTTCTTCTTCATATTCAACAATTTTATTTGTTGGAGGAGAGGGCACATAGAGTCCATTCTTGAAATATGTATGTTATATTTTATCTGAACATTTCTCAATAGTAGGTATTTTATATTCATCTCCCATATGATTGCTAGGTCCTCATGATAGAGGGAAAGTGATGAAGGATTCCCTGGAAAAAACCACGTGGTTAGATTCTCTAGAATGTATCAAGCAATCCTTCGACAGAGTGAGGCCTACATGCAAATAATAGAATATCTCATGTTCTTTAGTATGCTCCCCATCATCAGACATCTTAGCACCTTGTAGAAGGGAAATATTATTTTGCACACAGAGATATTTCAACTGGTCGAGGGAGTTCTTCATGCACGAGTCTTCTAGATGAAAACCCCTGATACAATAGGGACACTTTTTATTTTCAAAAATTTTCTCCTTCCCTTTAGGTCTCCATTTAGGTTATGTTTTGGTAGAGTCTGTCACTAAGAGGGATTGATATTTGGAAGTCTTGATGACTCCCATCTAGATTAACTTCTCTTTCTCCTGTATTAAAGGCTCAACAAAGGAATCAAGTGAGGGAATCTTTCAATTGGGAATGGAAGCTCTTCTAGAATGGAAGATTGAAAAAAATATAGAATAATCAGATCCTAATTTGTTGAGTATGGAGAGCACATGCTTCTCATCATTTCTTTCTATTCCACATTGTCTACATTGAAGTGCAAGAAACTTGAATTTAGTAAATAATTGTTGGATGGTCTCCAAATTGTTGGGATGTAAGGCTATGAAATCATTCTCCAGAATGTGTCCCCAAAGCTCATCTTGCTTTCCAAATAAGAATTCAAGCTTTCCTGGGAGTCATCAAACCTTCAAGGTGAAAGAGGAGATATTTGGATATGTGAGTACATAGATAACTCAAAGCTTCAGCTAAGCGATTCAAAAACTTGTTTTTCTCAGCTGGATGATGGGGCTCGACCTCCCTTCCAAGTATTATCCTGAAGTATCCCTGTTACACAAGGACAACTTAATATATTCCCTCTAATCAACATAATTGAAGGGTGTGGAAACCTAGCTGCTTTTGGTGTTCAATGGAGAGTAGACAGACTTGAAGCTTGCTTGATATGGCTCTGATACCTTATTAGAATTATTGTGCCACTAGATCTTCAGGAAATGAGTGAAATAATACTGTTAATTATTATATATTGAAGAGGAATAAAAAATACACACTGAAAAAAACAAATCTCACAGGAAATAGACAAGTATTTCTCAGATAATTATAGTATAAACTTCATTAAAGAATCCGGTGTTACAATGGTGTTACATAAGGAGGAATTCAAATCATTGTGGATGAATTCGATTTCACCAACTGACTCTAACTGTATCTAAATGAATGGCTAACTAAATATGTCTAAATCACTATCAGATTCCAAGTGGTTAACTCCATATGTCTAATTCAGCCAATCCATCAATTATAATCAGTTAAACCAGTCTAACTGCAATGGTAGGTGAGAAGTAGGTGAGAACTAATGCTTTTGCAAATGCTTCCATGCATAACTAGCGCTAACTGAATTGGAGGAGAACTAATTGAATGTAACTGAATATTAACTAAGATTTACTAGTTACCAACTCCCAACAACTGAAGGAGGTTGGTGTCGGGACTCCAAGTGGCTCCAAAAATGTAGGGATTGGCCTAGGAGGAGCCTAAAATGATGCATGCAAGTGAATTCAGTCTCAGTTAGCCTCTATCAGTGTTCCCCACACTCTAGTGATTGGTACATGTGGCCCCATTAGGCCAAGTGGACCCAATGGTACTAGTCGACCCAATAATTAATAAAAGACTCCTTAGTTCAGCTAAAATAATTTAATAGACGGTTTGGTGAAGAGAGGATTATAAATCCCAACACTCAAAACATGCCTACATCCTCTGGTTAGGTAAATGTGATTGTCATATTAACACTAATTTTTTTCTTCATTAATCACGTTTACTAGACATGTTTCAATTTTTACTTTTCAATATGAAATTGTGTTGCTTCTTGTATTGTGGTAGGATAAACGTGGGAAATCCCCAATGGTGTCCCATCAGGTAAATGTTAGGCTAATAGTACCTAACCATGATTAAATTAATTTTTTTATTAAATGCATGTTATTTTTTTCACGTGCATTTTTGTAATGATAAAAATAAATTAACTACTTTTATTGATTGATGTTTGTAGAGAACACCACATCACAATTATGAGGTGGTCACTGGGGAAGATATATTTTATTAAACCAAACCAATGGGAACTGTGAAAATGGATTTGAAAAATTCCAATCAAGAACTTCTTACTTTGATAAAAATCAGACCCATGACTGAAGAAATCCGAAGCAAGAATTGGTGACTTGAGGCAAACAATAGTGCAGTATGGGATAAGTGGCATCTCTGAAATATTTTATGAACTATGACATGTTGGATTTATTTCATATTCCTTCCACTCTCTTTAGGGACCTAGACCCAAGTTCATTCCTTCTTTATCAACACAACAAATCCCTAGATATTGGCTCGACGAAGAGGATTTTAGTTGGTAGCACCTGTGACACAAATTTCGCCTCACCTAAGATATCTCAATTTCATGAGTAACTGCCATAACCACATTCCATAGTTTGTGCGGGAGGTTTTTTTAGTACCTTGGCCTTGCGGCAAGGTTTCCAATGAAGACTGGGAAGGTGGGTTACTTGTATGCACATTATTCAATACCAATTTATGATTTAACCCTTCTTTATGCGATTTACGTAAACAAACAGTGAACAAACAACATAAGAACATTCATTAATATAATGCAATGACAGTACACTTACCCGTTTGCAACACAATAATCAACCAGTCATTTAACACAACATTCACACATATATATAAGCTACTTAAACATTCATGCATATACATAGGATGTAACGTGGAAACCCATGTGGGAAAAAACCACAACATGCTCTTCATCTGGCTTGAGTAAATAGACGCACCTTTTGTTTGCACACAAATTTGTAGACTATGTTCAATGTCTTCTCTTCTCTCTTTGCAGTCTTTTCCTCCCTCACATGCTTTCTTCTTTTCTCTCTTTATCTTCCTATTTTACTCTGATTAGCGATCCGCACACATCCTGAATCGACCCAACCTTCTCTACTCATCCACCAACTTAGTTGCAGAACCTCTACTCTGATAAACTCAATGATACAGAGTAATTAACCAAAATGATACCTCCAATCTAGCTCAAGCATCCTCCCAAGATTCTAGATGCCACATATTCTAATCAACTAAAATCTCAAAACATATCTAAAACAAGTAACACATTTACAACTTGGGTTCCTTCTTTAATATCCTTATTATAGAATCGATACAGATCCCATACATGCTTGTTACAGTCTCAATATCATCTCAATATAGACTCATTACAAACTCCTTTTCACTCTCTTTCCCAGCCGATTTACTATAACCAACCAACAGGTTTCCTTTCTTATTCGAGTAACACATACCAAAGGCACTATCAGCCTTACTTACAAAGATACCTTCACACGTGTGGCTTCTAGCGGCTCCAACCGAACTCATACCCACGATCATTAAGGACTTTCGCTTTCGCAGTGTTATGCCCTATTGTCATTTTTCAGTCATTACACTATCTACAAATCTACTTCTACTGATATTGTTCCATATCATCATGTATCTTGTTTTGTCCTTCTTCCATAGTTTACTCTTTTGGTGCAACTTCCTCATCCCCTGCCTTCTCTTTTATTTTCTTCTTCTCTTCAGTTCTTCTGTCGCAACATCCTTCCCTTCTTGTTGCTTCCTTTGTCATATATCCTTACTCTTATCCTTTATGTTCTTATCCATACTTAGGAAAAATTATACATGAATTGTTCCCTACTTTCCCAAGGCCCAACAAGCCCCCAACACTCAGCTATGTCTCGTACCGAGCCACACGAGCCATTGCTCCATAAACTGACTTGCGTTGAGTTTATTCTGAAAATTCTCCACAATTTTCACCAACTTCTTTGTCTCTACGTGCACTTATTCCTCTCTTTTCTGTATGTGCTCCACCATGTTGAAACTGACATGTTCCAGCATGTTTCTTTCTATAGAATCCACTACCTCACGCACCTTCTTTTGTACTGGATGAATTATGTTTCTTATGCATTTGAATTTATGTTCCTTCTTTGTTTTACCATTTGTTCCATTTGTGTTTGACCATATGTTCCTTCCATGTTTGCATATTTCTATAGCATTTATACTTCTGGTACTACTATCATTTTTACAATTCTAGACGTCTATAAGGAAGTTTCATTCATCAACAGTATTAAATCCTTTTTGTACTTGTCATTTTTTTCTTCTTCTAAATATTTTTACCGCTTAGTTGAGTAGGACACAGGGGTAAGATGCATGGGTAGGAAATAAGGGATGAGGGAACTATTGGTAACATCTATGTTCCTTGTCAACATTTCTAGCTTCAGCCTCCAAATCATCCCATGTTTTTCCTTCCTCCCTTCAGAATATTCCTCGGTGTTTCCTATGAATGAGTAAGAAACATCCGAGTAAGCCTTAGAGCTCACGGTTGTTACTCAATCTATCACATGGTAAATATTTCTCTTTGGTGTAGTGCTGGTGAGTTCCATCACCTCTACATGTAGTACCTCCTTTTAGCAGAGTGTGTCAGTTCAACTCATTTTTAGAATCACCATCTCCTCTCATATTATCAGCAATTTCCAGTTATGATGGTGATGACGGTGCCTTGGTTTCTTCACCAGGAAGCCCGAACATTCATTCAAACCGGCATATCCTAGAAATGGATACTATGAACTATGGAAATTAATTCCACAGTCTTGTCAAGAGGCTTCAGAAGGATGTTCACTAGTCTTTGAATTCTAGGCATTGTTTCTGCATTCATCCACTCCTACATCAACGCAGCATTGTTCTTACCAGCATCAGAAGGTCGTCTCTTTGTCAATTTTACCAAGATGGTTGCAGTCACTTTTTCATGGAGGCCTAAAACTAGTCGAATCTCCAAGTGGCTCCCAAACTCCAGTGGAACATATCCAACAATAGTCCTCTTACTCAAAACAATCATGACATTGTCCTTGATAGGACCCGCAAGGTCAGTAGCACTATAACACTTACTAATCATACTTCTCCACAAGTTTTCAAGCACTCTGTGTCTTACAAGTTGTTATGGTTGTAGCATTATAAGGACACGAGATGGTAATCAGCCACCAGTAGCAGGGTCATTTTAGTGATTGGGCTATCAAATCCTCACACGCACCATCATTGAGTAACATGATGACAATACAAACCATCATGTCATTTATTAGCCCGAATTCTTATGTGGAGGTGCCAACTACGCTTTCCCTTGCCATTGTGATGTCATGATACTAATGGCAGAAGTGTCCCCCAACTTCCCTTGCTATTTTCTCAAATTTTCTTGTTTTCTGTAAATTTAATATTTTTCCCCTCAATAATCCTTGATCATAATTTTTTTGGCTTGCCATTGCTTTTAGGGCCACAATTCCCTCACCATGCCCCATGTGGGAGTCAAAATTTTCTCTTTTCATCTCCATCCTCGTTATCATCGTCATTCCTATTTTATTTTTCACGCAACCTAGTCGTAATTTTCAATATAATGCTTCAATAGGCTCCCATTGATGAGCCCCCTGACTTCCATGCCATCTATTTTTTCCAATTTCACTGATCCCCCATCAATGATTTCCTTCACCACATAAGGACCTAACCAATGTGTCTTCAACTTGCCTAGATGCTTGAAATTGTTTTGTCATACATAAGAACAAGGCCTTCGACTGAGAATTGCTTTTTCTTAATGTGTCTATCATGTCAAACATTATGCCTTTATTTTTCTACATTTTGATGGAATCCTGCAATGAAGCGTTCTTCTTCTAAATGTATTAACTGAAGTAATCTCTCTTCGACAACATCAACATCTGTCATTTCTGTAATTTATGCCACTCTTAAAACTTGGTACAATATATTCCATAGGAATGACAACCTCCTATCCATATACTAACAAGAACGATGTCTAGCTTGTTAACTTCTTACTTGTTGTGCGATACGCTCATAGTACTATGGGGATTTTCTGGTCCCAATCATCCTTTTTTTTGTTGTAAACTTTGGTGAGCATGTTTTCCAGAATATTTTTAAATGCTTCAACTGCTCCATTTGCTTGTGGGTGATATGGAGATTTATTCTATATTGTATCTGAAATTCATCAGTTAGTTCTTCAATCAACTTATTAACAAAATTCATACCTTAATCACTGATAAATATGTTTGGGCACTCGAACCTTGTTACAACATTTTCAAACAAAAACTTTGTTGTCATTGAAGCAATACAAACCTTAACAGGAGCAGCCTCTGCTTATCAAGTTAGGTAATTCATCATAGTAATAATATACCTAGCTCATGTGCACTTCCCTGCTAGACTAATAGGTCCCACAAAGTCAACATGCCATTTGTCAAATTCCTGTAAGGTGAGTTTTGGTAATAGCAGCATTTCATCTCTTTTGGATGGCTTTCCTATTCTTTAGCAGACATCACAACTACGAAAATAATCTCAAGCATCTGCATGCATGGTATGCCACCATAACCCTGCCTCTAATATCTTGCACACCGTTTTCTTTCCTACATAGTGTCCTCCTGCGATACCAGCATGTGCTTCGCTTAAAATAATAGGGTGCTCATGTTCAAAAACACAACATCGAAGTATTTCATCTCGGCCTAATTTATACAAGTGGCCAGCAGTCAATTAGAAATATGCAACTCACATTACTAACTATTTATTCTGTGTTGTTGTGAACTCGGCCAGTGCAAAACCCATAGTTAGGAACTATATGATATATTCATATTGATTATCAAATGAGGTTATCAAAAACAGTTGTTCATTTGGGAGATTATATTCTAGACTCAGTGGGTTCTTCTCCACTCTCTATTCTTGACAGGTGGTCCAATCCCAAGTTTAATCAGCCTAGTTTAACAATTACTTCAAATTTAAATTCATGAAAGAGGAGAAGCCATCGGTAAATATCCCCCCCCCCCCCAATGCTGAGTGGTCAATGTACATTTTAAAATGTCCCCCCAGTAAGTAATGTATGAATTTTGGCAAAGCATAGACCATCACAAGTCCTTCTCTCTTTGTTGTAGTATAATTACTTTCTGTAGTTGATAACTTCCTGCTAGCAAAATAGATGGAGTGATCAATATTTCCTTCTCCTGGTTGTGTTAGGATAAATCCAAGTGAAACAGAGGATGCGTCGACATGAACATGGAATTATTTTTACCAATATAGAAATACAAGTATGGGCGCAGGGACCATTTTTCTTTTTAGCTGATCCAGACTCTCCTAGCATTCGTCTGTCCACTGAAACTTAGTATCATTTTTCAACAACTTCTCCATCGGGGCAGTCACCTGTGCATATCCTTTGATGAACTTTTTGTAATATCCTGTATGTCCTAGTGTTTCTCTTAACTGTTTAACTATGATAGGTGGTGGTAAATCCATGATGATGGTGATTTTAGCTAGATCAACCAAAATCCCATCATGACATACCACGTCACCTAATAGAGCCCCAAAAGGCGCATAAAAAAACATTTTCTCAATTCAAGAGAAATTTCGTACTGACGACATCATTCCAACATCATTCTAAGATTTTCTATGTGATCTTTTATAAGAACAAATAATGTCCATTCATCAAAGTAGACTTCAAGAAATTTATGTATAAAATGTTTATAGGAAGCAACTACAATTCTAGAAATGATTGTAGCTGCATTCTTGAGTCCAAAGGGAATTACCGTGTACTGGTAGCATCCCCACTCCATTACAAAGGTAGTCTTGTATCGATCTTCTTTTGCAATTCTGACTTGATGGCAGCCTAAGAAACCATCTGTAAATGAATACATCTCTTGTCCTCAAACATTCTCCAATACTTCATCAGTAAATGGAGTTGGAAATGGATCATGCAAACAAGCATCATTTAATTTTCTAAGATGAACACAAATCCTGACTTGTCCTAAGCTTTTCTTGTATTTTACTACGATCAGGCTAATCCATGATGATTATTCAACTAATTCTATTACTCCTACCTCTAGAATTCATTCAATTTCAACTTTAACTTTATCTTTGTAGCGCGGGTTTGATCTATATAGCCTCTGTTTGGCCGGTTTTGCATCAGGCCTCAAGGGAATCTTCATTTCACCAAGGTATCCAACTATGCCTTCCATTTCAAAGAACTTTGTGGGAAAGAGATCCTAAAATTCATGCAATAAGTTTGTGATCTTTCCCACAGTCTCTTCATCCCTCTAGCATGATGATTATTCAACTAATCCATGATGATTATTCAACTAATTCTATTACTCCTACCTCTAGCATTCATTCAATTTCAACTTTAACTTTATCTTTGTAGCGCGGGTTTGATCTGTATAGCCTCTGTTTGGCCGGTTTTGCATCAGGCCTCAAGGGAATCTTCATTTCACCAAGGTATCCAACTATGCCTTCCATTTCAAAGAACTTTGTGGGAAAGAGATCCTAAAATTCATGCAATAAGTTTGTGATCTTTCCCACAGTCTCTTCATCCCAATAATCTCCAATATTATAAAACTTTGGGTTTTCATATGACCCTGTATTTACTTTCTTAATTTTGAGTGGTTTTAGAAACTAGTTAGTAGTTATAGAAGCTCCCTCTACTGTTCATATACCTTATGAATCAGGTATATTGATCTCAAGTGGGTCATCATAATCCGATTCTCCTGTGATATTATAACACTCCATCCAGTTGTGTATATTCATGATGAAATGATCGAAGTTGGTGTCTGCAATAGGTATCTCTTCAAATATCTTCTCCTCTATGGGCCTGTAGCACATCATCCACTATTGGGTATTTGCTTATAAATTCAAATGTCTAGGTAAAGATTACAACTAAGCTTTCCAATTAAATAGTTCATCATCGCAGCTCTTCTAATGTGTGCCAACTCCTCTATACCATTTCCAAAGTATGGATGAACCGATGAACCCATTCTTGTCATGGATATTCTTTCCAAATCCTGTGATAGTTCTCAATATGCTTACCAGGATCTGTCATTCCTACATATTTCAGGTTAGGGAAAATTATCTCTTCTCCAAATCTGATCTCCATCAATCTCTTACACTGTGGCCATTCGAAGATAGATTGTTTGTGTGTAACCCACAATCTAGCGGGTGTATCTTTCAGCACATAGTCCAAAGCAGATAGTTGTTTTGATTCTGTGACTTTCTCTTCAAATTATTCCAAGAAACATTAGAGGAAATTTGGGGTCTAAAATGGGCCTTATAAGAAAACAATCCAACAATAAATTCTTGTGACTTGAACTTCAAGAACCAATAGAACTTCAATAAAACGAGTCAACCATAATGGATGAATTGACATATTTGTCATAAAACAAACTACTTTTTGTGTTCATATTTTTGAAATATATCCCTTTGTTTTTACTCAACTTTCGAGTGGGAGGGCTCATTGAATGCTAAATCAAATTCCACATCCAATGAGTACCCACGCTGCATACTTTTGACAGACGTTGCTACCTCAAAAACAACAAATACCTGAAAAAACATTATGATGATGTCATCATCATGTTTCTTCATGTATTTCTTTTTTTTGGGGTAGCGGGATCCGTCAAAAGTATGTAGTGTAGGTACTCATTGGATGCATAATTTAATTCTGCATCCAACGAGCCCTATCGCTTGAAATTTGAGTAAACATACAGGGAGATATGTCAAAAATATGAACAAAACAAGTAGTTTTTTTCTTTCTTCCTCCAAAATTAATAAATATTATTTTATTATTTTAACTATTATTTTATTATTTTCCTTAAGAGGCCCATTTTAGAACTCAAATTTCCTCTAATGTATGCAGGCTTAGGTAATCCTTCATATGTTGGCAACGTTCTTGCTTCGACTCCTACCATTTGGCCAAATCTTGTCATTCTTGTACATCTGCACATGGAGACTTCATGTATCCTGTGAACTACTAGTTTTCTAGAGCATCTCCTGATTCAAACATGCACAAGCTTACATTCCACCAACTTAGGTTTCCATCAGTTGTTGGGTTAATATATTCCTCCTTCAATTACATTATGCTATACAACTGATATAGACAATTGTCTTTCCCTTCACTATGTACAAGCTCAACATATTGATGTCCTTCAAGCGGATCAATGGGCGCAACCACTCTTATTTCAGAATCTTCAAACTATAAGATTCTTTTCTTGAAGTTTATAATAGTTTGGTTGTCTATTTCCCAATCAATTTCTAGAAGCACAGGATATGGATTTGTGTCATCAACAATGTCAATAACTTCGAATTTAGCATATGTTCTTAAGCCTTCGACTTCCACCAGTACTTGGGTTAGTCTACCTTGGTAGAACCTTCAACTGGTTTGCAATCCTTAGCTGAATAGGAGACTAGTTCATTTGTGGCTTATTCATGCTCTCCCGTGTTTGCCTTTTCAATATATTAACATCCGAGCCCAAATCTAATATGATATAGTCCATATCATATTTTCCTATCAATGCAATCATTCACAGTTCTTGACTTGTCTTCACTTTTCTCGTGATATGATTAAGTCTTTTTTCAGGTTACAGGTCTTCTGGGGTTTCTTCTATGAGTGTTCTTAGTTCTACGACAACATCTTTATCATGGATTAGTGCTAAATAACTTTTGAAAAAGTAATTAAGCTTACTAGCATTTTTCATTGCCGACTTCCTGATTATTTGTTCAAATCATTCGGGCATAGCTCTAACTTGTCTAGATGTTAATGGTTTATCGGTATCAACAAAGTATTGTCACACCTCCAAGAAATATTCTTTCTCTCATTGCACATCTAGTGGAGCTTTCTTTTGTGTCACCGGTCTCACCTACGGTTGTCCTTGTTGTGTGTTTGGTTTGCACACATTGCGACACCTCCTCTTGTGAATACAGCAATGTGGGGTTGTCTTGGTTCAACATAAATCATTTGAATATTCATATTGGAGTTTGGATTCAAATTATGCACCGGGTTGGGGTTAACGATAGTTCTAGCCTGCCATTTCGTAATAAGTTGTGGACACTATTCGACGGTGTGATCAAATGATTTAGAATATGTACAATTTTTCGTAGGAATTTGACAATATCAAGAAAAATGTCCTGGCTGCCCACAATTATAACATTCAATTTGGCCTCTTCCTTGACCAAATCCTCCTCCTTGTTGTTGTCCTTGACCTCTAAAATTCCCACCCCCCCTTTGTTGCAGGTATTCTTGTTGTTGAGGATATTGATCTTATTGGTATTGCGGTTGAGGATATTGTTGTTGCTGATATTGTGTAGGATGATACTGAGGTTGAGCTCTTTCAACTTGCATTTTCTCATCATTTTTCATTAAGTAGGTATCCATTGTTTTTTCTTGCAGTAGCTGAAGTGTGTTACGGAGAGAAATTCCTATGGCTTGGGGTACCACAACAGACATCTAGACTCCAGAAATCAATCTTTCCCAATATGCAATAGAAATAAAACATCTAACACTAAAGGATCGAACCTCGTACATTATTTTGGACGGTTGAAGTAGATCCCCATTGAGCTTTCCAATCTTTAGCTTGAATTGTTATAACACATCCTCAACAACAAGTAAACAATATAAGCATACTATATTTCATGGTGTTAGATCTATTCTAGCATATATAATCAATAATGTAAAAGAATTTGACATATTCCAATGGATACAGTATTCATTCAAATACACATTACTATATATTTCTATTAATATGAATCAGAGATTACAAGTGACAACCTCTGACGGCACGTCTGCGAACCGGAGAACTGAATCCCCCACTTTGGCCTCCACCACCTCAATCCTCCATCACTTCGATAGCAAGCTTACTAGCAAAAGGCAAGCTTGGGAAGAACACAACAGTGCTCCAAGGGACAAAGGGATGTAGACTCAAGCATAAGTTCTGGCAACAATGGACTATAGTTTCGTTACTCTCAATTCTCTCTTATGCTTTCAATGTACCAATGGGTTCCTTATATAGCTTTTCAAAGGGATATTGAAAGGTCAAATCCATGCGATCTCAAGGCATATGGAAGGCCAGGAGTCATATGAGTCAGATCCAAGTCAAGGAAAACTCCAAGAGGATTTGGATTATGCACACATCCCGATGTACGCGACTATAAGGGGAATATCCACGTATGTACGCGGTTATCGGGGAAAAAGCCGCGTATATCAATTTTCTTATGTTTTTGGAGATAAACTCAGATAAATGAGTACAGCTTCCTAAAGTCAAACTATAACCCAACCAACGGATGTGATATATAGTGCTCTGTTCGAAGGCGACACGACTCGACAGCTGCCAAAGATAATATCTTTCCTTGTCCGGCTTTTTGGTTTTTTGATTTTTTTTTTAACTTTTTCAGTTATTTGAAAAGCTTGAAAAAAGAATAAACTAGATTTATAGTTACAAACTATGAGGAGACGAGTGTCATAAGGGAAAACAAACTAGTTCCATGCAGTGTAACATACCTATGCTCAATGCAAGGATACATGTGTAGGATAGCGACACTCGGGGGAAAATCTCCTCCTGGTAAAAAGGGAAATCAAGCTGCGAAGGATATAAAAATGGCTCTGCATGGATAGACATGAGACAAGCTCGGGATATATGGCTGAAACGCAATGTCAGGGGAGCCGGCATAAAGCTCAATGAGATAGGAAAAGCTCATGATAATGCATCCACAACTTGATACAAGGGAGTCCGGAGGGAACATGGCCAGCATAAGATCAAGAGGAGTATGAGGCTCTTGCGAAATGTCATGGAAATACTATACAATGGACTCCCACACCGTAAAAGGAGAAACATCGGCATGGGCACCAAATACAAATAAGGTGCTAACTAGGGTACCCATGTAAGGTGAGTCTCTACCACTCATATTATGCCACTTCTAAAGCAGCAAGAAGGTTCCATGACATAATAGAGTGGCTTCGTACCTAAGGATATAGTGACATGGTCATAAGGTCATGCAAAATGCAAATGGTGGTGGACCTAACCTATATGCCAGTGTAAACATGATACCTGAGATGGGCATGAACGGGTCAATCCAAAGGCTGAAACGACACTGTAAATGGTCTTCTACATCACAAATCATGTCAGAAACGATCCAAAATGGTTAGAAACTGTCAAAACTATAGGAAAGGGGGTAAAAATTTTCAAATATTTGAAAAATTTTCTATAAATAGTAAAAAATAGAAATCATTTGAAACTTTTACCCATTGGAGCTCTGATTTTCAACTGCAAATTCTGGGAGATCCAGCCGGCAGAATTCACAACCGTTTCTTCCAGGTACTTACTCATGTTCTCAGCTTGCATTTCAATACAATTTTTTCAAGTTTTCATGGTCAAATGAGGTAATTAAGGCCAAACTTACATGAGCGCCACGGCCCACGCGGGTATCGAAGCTTTTTTCGCGTATAGGGCTGGATATACGTGGAAAAGGGGCTAGAAACCACGTACATACGCGGCTGTTTGTAAAACAGTCGCGTATGACGCCGCGCAAGTGATTTTAAAGGAATCTAATGGACATTTGGTCAACTTCTCATGCAGGATTGTGCTAGAATGGTGAGAACGTGAGCATGGTGAAGTAGAGGAAGCGGTAAGGGCCGATGTAAGGGCTCAACAAGTATTATGTGCATGTGGACTCTATAATTTCTGGTGCCTAGGTGGCTTGAGGGCCAAACCAGGGCTGCTACAGGTGCTGGTAGACTATTGGGATCCAAACTCAGAGTCTTTCCGTCTAGACGGTATGTCCCTCACCATTGAGGTGGAGGATATCTATTTCATTACAGGTCTATCTAGATGAGGGGAGGTGGTGAACCTTCGTTCCTGAGGTGGGCCAGGTCATGGACTTACTATCGATGAGTACATAGCAGTGTACTACTACCCAGATACTGAGAAGGTGGGGAGTCAAGTTCCCACCAATGCTATACAGGTGCTGGGCAGGATAGCAGTCTTAGCATCACTCCATCAGGCCTCTCGAGCACAAATTTTCTATGCGGTGGAGTGTATGAGACCGACTGCATATGACTGGAGTACTACACTACTAAGAAACATGAAACATCAGCTCAGTGAGTGTAAGGCAGGTAGGATACAGAACTTCGGGTTCAGCAGCATACTGAGCATGTTTTTCTTCAAGCGGGTTCCGGGATTGATCCCTAGAGTGGATGTTCCTCTCCATGGGGTTTGAGATCCGGCCCAACGACATTGGGCAGACGCGATGCATAGACTGGGGGGTGGTAGGGTGGCCAACCCCTATCCAGCTAACTTCTTCACATGGTGGCGACGACAAATTGTTGCCATAGAGGACTACCCCTATGCAGGGATAGATTTCCGGGGGGATACAGACATGCCACTGCCACCAGGATTAGCATTCGGAGACATAGGTAACGAATCTCAACCCTCAAAAATTTTTAAATTTTTTTGAATTATTTAATTTTTTTTGTGTTTTCTTGATTATGTGAAACCAAAAAGACATGTTTTTGGGTGACAATACATAGTGACATCTATCATTCATGTGCAAATGTGGGACCATGACGACTAGAGGGCTTCCCACATCATAGATGGAGAGGAAGAGGGGATGACATCATTGGTGTGGATGCAGAGCGAACGCTCCAAAACATCCATACCAAATTTGTGCGGCTGACACATAGAGTTCCCATGGCGCAAGTCTAGGACTTGCCTGAGGCCATGCAGTGACAAGTGGTGGGTGTACCATGTGCATGGGTGCATTTATTCCAGCGGCTAGCTAGAGCCATAGTGACATATCATGATCACAACCCTCCTCCTCCACAGGACTAGACACCTAGGGGTGCATCTATTTTGTACTACCGTGTATATGATGGAAGCTTTGGAAGCTCCACTTTTGTATTATGACACTATGTTTTACCACATTTTTGATGTATATATAAAAGTTTTATGGTGATCGGTTTATTTATTTACATGTGTAAAAATGTGTTTATGATTAATTTATTATGAGTGAGACAAATGCCAATCTAACACGTAGTTAGCATATGAGTCAGCAACTTGATTATAATTTCTTGGAATGTGTGTATATGTAATACTCTCAAATTGTCATTCTAACAATCTTACCCGTAGGAATCTCCTCAATAACGTCGGATCTCTAACATGATACAAACCATTGAGTTGTGACACTACTAACTCCGAATCAAGACGTACCTCAAGAGAGAGAACACCATGCGAGATGGAATCCTGTAGAAGCTCAATAACGGCACTATATTCAGAAACATTGTTGGAAGATGGCCGTAGACATACACCTCCTGAAGACAGTACTCGACCCATAGTAGTATAAATCACCCAAGCAGCTGAGGTTGAGTGTTGAGTGTGACGGCTTGCACCATCCGCGAATCCTATGTAGGTGGAAGATTCCATTGACATCTGCCACAAGAAATAGAAACTAATCACAAACCCGATCACGATAAACAAGACCTAACTATGCAAAAAAGTTGTACAATAATATACAACAAACAGCCTTGGCTAAAGATCATGCATAGTATTTTTTAAGGTAGAGCCCATTTCTAGGCTCCGCCAAGGCTGTCCCCTCATAATCTACTAACTCGTAGGCACCCTTCTCTAAGACATGCTTGACCACGTAAGGACCACGCCACATAGGGTTGAACTTTCCTACCCCCAAGGGTTCTTTCGATTGATCCCACAAAAGGACCAAGTCTCCCTCACTAAACACTCTTGGATGGACAAACTTATCGTATTGGGCCTTCACGCGACGCTTATTAACCTCTAGAGTCACCAAGGCATCTCTACGCTGCTCATCAAGTTGCTCAAGGTGAACCAAATGCTCCTCCAAAGGTGAAGTGTCTAGTAAGAGTTCCACAGCTAACTTCAACGAAGGAATCTCACATTCAACCGGCAATATCGACTCCACTCCATGAACAAGCTGATATGGAGAAAAACCAGTGGCAGTCTTAACCGCGGTTCGATATGCCCACAAAGCAGGGTATAACATAATATGCCAATTCGTCTTGCTTTGTGCGATGTTTCGTTGGAGAATGGACTTAAGTGACTTATTCACTCCTTCAATCTGTCCATTCACTTGAGGATAGTAAGAAGAGGAGTGCTCTTGCTTATACCCTAGCTTGGATGCTAACTCTTCCATCATACGGTTCTGAAAGTGCGAGCCATGGTCAGTGAAAAGCTCTCTTAGAATCCCGAACCGAGTAATGATTTGGTTGAATACGAAGTGAGTGGCTGTCTCACTGTCGGATTTTATAGTAGGCATTGCCTCTGCCCATTTCGTGAAGTAGTCAACAGCCACTATGATATGATAGTTCCCCCCAGCCGAAGCTGGGTTGCAATCCATAAAATCAAGCCCCCACTTGGTGAAGGGACCAGTGGTGATAATAGGGTGTAACAGGGCAGGCTTCGAGTGCATAGTACATGTGAACACCTAGCAAGGGTGGCACCTCTTGACCGCTTCAATACAATCCTTGAAGATCGGCGGCCAGAAATAACCTGCTCTCAAAATCTTCTGAGCTGTAGCAAGCCCAGATAAATGATTGCCACACGCCCCTCCGTGGAAATCATTAAGCACTACCTCAGCCTCATCATGAGTTAAACAACATCGTAAAATGGAATCTACTCCATGGCGGTACAAAGTATTTTCCACTATCAGGTAGTTCTTGGAGACGTGACGTAACCGATGTCGCTCATCTCACGAGAGGTGAGTAGGGGTCCTCTGTGTTTGTAGATACACTATGATATCCTCGTACCATGGGTCAGCCATTGAGATTAAGAAAATGTGTTCATCCACGAACGTATCTTCACATACCAACTCCTCAGCCTCGCTCGGAAAATCCGATATGAGCTCTGCAAAGATTAAAGATTTCTTCGATTTTGCCGAAACAAACTCGAGATCAAACTCTTGCAAGATGACAATCCATTTATTGTACTTTCCCCCAATCATCCTACGTGTGAGGACGAATTGAAACGGATTGACATGAGCTACAACCAAGGTTTGGCGAAGGAGAATATAATGTCTCAAATGCTACACCACATGTACGGTAGCTAAGGCAAGCTTCTCGACATGAGAATACCAAATCTCTACGTCAATAAGGTTTCAGCTCAAATAATAAATGACATGCTCCTGGAGCTCCTCATCCTCCTGAACCAACACCATACCAATCATCTCTAAAGACGCGGCCACATATAATAGGAAATCACGGCTATAATCCAGAGGACTAATCACCGGGGCCGACGCTAGGGCTCGCTTAAGTGCATCGAAGGACTCCTGGGCTCGCTCATCCCATTAAAAGGGATTATCCTTCTTCAAGAGACGCATGAATCCCCTATTCAAATTGGCGAAATTGACAACAAATCTTCGTAGGATGTTTTGCCATGCCTTGCAAACACTGAAGATGACGAATATTTTGCGGGGGAGACAACTAAAGTATTGCCTCCACCTTCAAAGGGTCAACTCTTCTCCCCTCTTTCGAAACGATGAATCCTAACAAACGACCCGACTTCATGCAAAATATGCACTTATGAGGGTTTAATCTAACAGCATAGTGACGGCATCTTTCGAAAACCAATCTCAAGTGATAAGAATGACGCATCCTCATGCGAGAATGAGCAGCGAGGTCATCCAGAAATACTTCAATAATAGACTTGAGATCGTGGAAGATCAAGGTCATCGCCCGCTGAAACGTAGCTCTGGCGTTTTTAAGGCCGAAAGGAATTTTTCGATATGCAAAAGTTCCCCAAGGACAAATAAATGCGGTCTTGTGTTGGTCCTTAGGTTTGATCTGGATCTGATTATACCCGAAAAATCCGTCCATAAAGGAGAACACCTCGCTACCCACACACTCATCCAAAATATGATCTATAAACGATGTGGGGAAGTTATCCTTAGGACAAGCATGATTTAAATCATGGAAATTAGTGCATATACGGATCGCTCCCTGCTTCTTATGCACCAAAATGGGGTTTGAAACCCACTCCGTCAAGGGAATGGGATAGTTGAAACTTGCTTTCAATAGTTTCTCTATCTCTGCCTTTATGGCGTGTGCTTTCCTAAGATTCACGGTGCGTAAACGCTGTCGAATAGGCTTAGCGTTGGGGTAAGTTTTAATCTCATGTTTGACAATCCGAGGGTCAATCCCTGGCATCTCGTCATATGACCAAGCAAAAAATCTCGGAATTCCTTGAATAGCTCGGTATACTCACGAATCTCATCTTGGGAACAATCCGCCCCAATATAAACATTCTCAATCGTACCAGGAATGCGAGAAATGTTGATAGGGATAGTTGACGATATGTTTGCCATGTTTCCATCAGCCATCTGACCAGGAGAGCTTAATGGAACCATAGGTCTACCAACTTTCTAACTAAGAATCTCCCTATAATCCTCATGCTCCAAAAGGTTGAGCTCTGGAAGGAAATATGATCTATGATGAAGTTCCTCCCATGGTGGCTTGACTCCCGACATAGCCTCGATAATCGCTTCATCTGAAGGGAAAACTGTATCAAGGCAATCGTGGGCATGAGAAGACTGTACTGCCCATGCCGGCAGCACATATGGGTCTTCCTCCTCCGTCCGCAAAGAGGAAGAACAAGGATCTGTAGCAGACTTGAGATTAGCTTGGTAAGCTATCACAACTGCAAGCAAAGGCACACTCGTCTCGATGGACTCACTCGAAGGACTTGGTGAAGGAAGAATCCAAGGATCTCCCATATGACATGTGCGAAAAGGCACCGATCTTGTAGATGTGGAAGCACCACCGAAACTCGATCCTATCATGAGGACGGGTGCAGGACAACTAAAGGTTCCCATGAGAGAAGGATACATTCCTACACCCACACTCCCAGTTGCCAGCTGGGAATGTTCAACTTTCGGAACCGAAGCTCCTGAGGATGCAGTAACAGGTGGATTCTTGAATGCCATCTGGTCAATCGTTATAATCTTCCCATTATGAGGAAATATTACAACGTGAAACACGGAAGACACAATGGCTTGCATACTATACATCCAATTCCTTCCCAGTAAGAGATTGTAGTCGAGGGGTGCATCAACCACCTCAACCTCTATCGCAACGGTCTTCCCTCCCAAACGGACTTTAAGGGAAGGAATGATACCATGCGGCCTAAACGATCTCCCATCAAATGCAGTTAACATGGTCGTAGACTTTGACAACTCAGGAGAACCAAGACCCTTCCAACAAGACAAAGACATCACAGAAGCAGTAGCGCCCTCGTCAATCATAGTACGCTTGACAGTCATATTAAGACATTCTACATGTATCAAAAGGGACACATAGTAGGGCAAGTGAGGCTGATGTCCTGCGATTTCAAATTTGATTGTTGAGGAAGAATCATCACCATTCACACCAAGAGCGGAAAGAAAATCCTTCCTTTACGACAGACAACTCTGAAGCACCTCCAATGCAGACATCGCACAAGGAGTATGACCCAAGTCCTCGAAAACTGAATAGTTCTGGGCGGCTCAGGCATTTGGATTATGCCCCGAGTGCTTAAGTACCCCATTAGGAATGCAAGGTGCAGCTTCAGGTTTATCCATAGGTTTATCCACTGGTTTATCGGCCGGTTTTGCAATGCGCAAAGGAGTTCCTGGTGGATCGGGTTCTTTGCCTGGGCTGGGTTGTGACGAAGTATAATCTTTCACACGTGTCACAACTTTTGCGGCACGGACCATATTAATGCACCCACGACCACTAGTCTCTGGTGGATCATCATCACTATATTTATCATTGGACTTCGAGTTCATATTCTTGTTATGCAGTAAAGGGTTCGTTAACATAGCTGGGCCCTGTGCTATGAACTTCGAAGCTTCATCCATCCTAGGGCACAAGTAAGTGAGGTGATCATCCTTACATATCTTGCAAGGAAATTTAACCTTACGTTTAGTCTTCTTGTCCCCCCCAGCATTTTTATTGTTCTTGTCATTATTATTGGCATTTTCGTTCTTATACCCACCCTTTTTATTATTATTTTTTTTACCCTTCTTTCGGTTCTGTCGGGGTTGCTGGTTACCCTTCTGGTCCGACGATTGTACAGCATGTACATTCGCCGTTCGGGAAGGCTGAGACGAATCCGTAGCTTGTCCCGAGGCAAATTGGTTGGTAGACAACTGAGCAACTTGTTTCGCAACCGAACCTGCAGGTTTCTTACTTGCACAACCCACAATGCCATCGGCATGTGGTCCAAGTTTAGCCTTGGGATCAAAACTTGAACGAGGAGCATTAGGTATAATCTCATATAACAAACCAGACTGAGCATAGATCAAGTCTAGTTCCTGCGCCCTAAAGATTGCTTGTTCCTCATTCTGCACTCCGGATGTGGAAACATCCTTCGCTATATATGGCAATAAAGATTTGAGGAACCACTCAAGGAGGAATTCCGGCGGTATAAAGGCTTTGATTAATCTCTTTTGTCTACGCCACTCCTGAATATGATCAGAAATATGGGTGGCTTTATCTTGCCGAAATGTCAACAAGAGTTCAGTACCAACATCATATCGTATTGGTAGCTGGAAGTGATTAAGGAAAGTCATCGCAAGGTCGTCGAACAAGGTAAAGGAACCCCTAGGCAACTCTATATATCATTTCGCCGCAGGCCCTGTGAGGGTGCGTTGAAATAGTCTCAAGCGGACTGAGTCCTGATGTAATGAATTCGAAGAGCACCATAGGTGGAATGTCGTAATGTGTTCACTCGGATCCTCTCTTGGTTTTCCTTCGAATTTAGGTATATCCGAATGAAGCTTGGTAGGGACAGCCGGCCAAGCCGGGTCATGAGCCACGGGATCGTTCATAAGTCTTGATAAGTCAGGTAAATTGAGTGTCGTGAGGAAAGGGAGCCTAGGATTATGAGGTCTAGGGACTGCTCCCTGGTTCATATGGGATGGATTACCACCATGACCTTGGCCATAGTGACCTCCTCCCATATGACCCGTATAGGGTGGCGCTGAAGCACCATAATGAGGTGGAGCTTGACTAGTGGGAGCTACAAAGCCATAAGTAGGAGGATAAGCAGGTTGTGAATACCCGCCTCCATAAGGTGCATAAACCTATCCACACTGCGTCCCATAGTAGGGTCCATAGGTCATCGCTTGTGATGCCCCATGAGACACTCCATAGGTAGGTACATACATTCCAGAAGTAGGAATATACATGCCGGAAGTAGGGATATATGTTGAGGAAGTAGCAACCTGACCTCTAGAAACATGAACATAACCTCCCAAAACTACGGGTGGTATGTAGGCTTGAGACACAATAGGTCTAGTAATTGCAGTACGGATCTGACTCGTAGTTACATGCCGACTCGAAGGACCATGTGAGTAAGCTGGAGGATTTGCATTTGAAGAACTCGGAAGCGAGGACGAAGGAATCTCAGTAATAATATATGTGCTAGTGCCTATTGTCACTCGTCTAGAACCTGGTATCGCTATGGGATCACTAACTTTAGACCTAGTAGGTATATAAGATGAAGCTTCCACCGCTGGGATGGAAGGTGCAATGTGACTAGTACTCCCAAACCTCTCCGCAAGGTAAGGAATGGGATTGCCCCCAGGCATAGTGTTAGGGTCAAAGTCGGATTCGACATTTGAATGCCAAATCATGCATAGGAAAACCAGTCATAACATAACCACCATAGCTAGTGCTGGCAGGTTCAAAGTGAGTCTCGGCATCTTCCGGCATTCCATACTAGTAATGTGCTAATGAGGGGTCAGGCCTAGAATGAATAGGTCTATCATGCATGGCCTCTATCTCAGAAATCACAGGTCCTAACTCGGTTAAGTCGGGTGAAGGATCATAAGTAGGTGTAAAATCCCCATCGTCAACATGAATGGGAGGAGGAAGTGAATCAGATGTATCCTCTGAATGGTCTCCCATGGTGTGTGAATCAATGTGTGATGTAGTCCGCTTGGACTATCTAGGTCCCTCTCCCAAAGGAGGAGGATCAGTAGAAGGCGGAAGTCCTGCTAAATGACAAGAACGGCGCTGAGCCACACCCGAATCCACAATGACTCAAAAAATAGCAAAGACTCTCTATTTACGTCAACCCTAGGCCAACTAGCGTTCACAGAGCAATCACTATAAAATCTAAAGCCAAAAGCAAGCAAACAAGGGCTGGATAAGTGAGCTCCCGAATGTGGCCGGTATGTCTCGCCTAGGAGAGGCTTGAGAGGCCCTTGTCACCATAAGCAAAGGTTCGAAACCAAGTATTGTGGCCCTCAGCTTCAACGCGTAAAGCGGCCGTGCTTTCCGACCCCAACCTAGCCAGGACACATGCAGAATAACCTCTACACGTACCCCCTCGATATCCTAGGTAAGGTCACTAAGGTCACCTCAATATAATCAATGCTCAAGCGGACAGTCGCAGGCGGGATTGCCGTATGGGCATGGTAGCAAAGCTCGAAACTCCTGAAAGAGCCCCCAAATACGAATACAATCCTAGCTATATCGTCGATGCTACACAGTTACCAACCAGGGGTTATCCCAATCAACAATCGCTCACACTGCCTAGTGCTTGACTCCCTTTTGAGAGGAGCTTCCTGAGAACGCTAGTTATACCAATGATTTCACACACTCCCTGGACAGACACCTAGTTGTTGTTCTTTAGTGATCTTGGAGAATTGACTTACAATGAACTATTCCAAGATCCTAAAACCTAAGCTTGTTGGTGCACCCTAGAAAAGAAAAGAGTGTAATTCATTTCATTTAGCGTTGATTTTAGTTGGCTTTATTACTCAAAAATAGGATATGCCCGTGCAACTAATGGTGTTATGACGCAACAAGAAGTAAAATGCACACCTAACAATCAATGCAAATGCATTGTGTCCATGAAAACAGGGTATGCGTACTACGTGTAATGCACAATTTCTTCTTCAAATGCTGAATGCAAATTTCCCTATATGAAGTCCTAACTATAACTCCAAAGCAAACCTAGATCTAGTGCAAGTACAATGCAACGTGCAAAATGCAATGCACAATGAGAAGCAAATGTTTTTGGATTTTTTGAAAATAAAGAGATACAAAAAGCAAAAGAATGATTCTACCCACCCCAGACTCTGCAAGCACACATAAACATCATTCCAGCAAAGCACTAAGGTAAAAGGACTCTAATGCACTAATCTCAAACAAAAAATCAAAGATGCCATGACAAGAACTTTCCTAAAAAAAAAAATTAGGCTAAAAAACGTTTCTGGTCAAGAACAGAGGTATTAACAGACTCAGGCAGTACCAAAGGAGACTCAGCAACTCACAGAATTCACCCAGCAATCCACTTCCTTCCACAAAAAGGTAAAAACCAGAGTATACGCGACTATGCGTAGTAAACCCGCGTGTATACGCGGAAATACCAGAGGAACCCGCGTGTATACGCGAATGTAAGACAAAAACCCGCGTACAGGAAGAAAAAGATGCACAAATCAAGGCAAACAGGCAGGCTGAGACTAAGTTTACACCAATCAGACTCTACCAGGCATACATGCCCCCATACCCGACACAGAAATAAGAGAGAGAGAGAGCAATTCAAATACATTGAATGCCAAGAAACCAATTCGCAAAGGTCAACTACTAGGAACTCCCCAGCATAGTCACCAATTCTGTTATGGAGAGAAATTCCTATGGCTTGGGGTACCACAACAGACAGTTAGACTCCAGAAATCAATCTTTCCCAATATGCAATAGAAATAAAACATCTAACACTAAAGGATCGAACCTCATACCTTATTCCGGACGGTTGAAGTAGATCCCCGTTGAGCTTTCCAATCTTCAGCTTGAATTGTTATAACACGTCCTCAACAACAAGTAAACAATACAAGCATACTATATTTCATGGTGTTAGATCTATTCTAGCATATATAATCAATAATGTAAAAGCATTTGACATATTCCAATGGATACAATATTCATTCAAATACACATTGGACAGGAAAATATATTTCTATTAATATGAATCAGAGATTACAAGTGACAACCTCTGACGGCACGTCTCCAAACTGGAGAAACTGAATCCCCCACTTGGGCCTCCACCACCTCAATCCTCCATCACTTCGATAGCAATCTTACTAGCAAAAGCAAATCTTAGGAAGAACACAACAGTGCTCCAAGGGACAAAGGGATGCAGACTCAAGCATAAGTTTTGGAAACAATGGACTATAGTTTCGTTACTCTCAATTCTCTCTTATGCTTTCAATGTACCAATGGGTTCCTTATATAGCTTTTCAAAGGGATATTGAAAGGTCGAATCCGTGCGATCTCAAGGCATATGGAAGGCTAGGAGTCATATGAGTCGGATCCAAGTCAAGGAAAACTCCAAGAGGATTTGGATTATGCACACATCCCGATGTACGCGGCTATAAGGGGAATATCCACGTATGTACGCGGTTATCGGGGAAAAATCCACGTATATCAATTTTCTTATGTTTTTAGGGATGATCAAGGATACATCAAAAGACAAAAAGTGGTCCATAGGGGCTAATGAGTCTGCAGCGGGACAGGGGAAGGCCATACAATGTGTGATTCACCTGGTGTGGTGAAATCCACTATAACAAAGTGCTATGTAGTCTTCCTCATCATGACCTACTGATTTACAAAATTTACAATATAGACTAGTGGGTGTACTTAGAATCTTCTATAAGTACAGGAATTCCTCGAACTTATGACCTCTAGTCTGGCATATTCTACACCAAGGCATTCCTTCAGTGTTTAATGGCTTTGGTGCACCTGCTGCAACATAGTTCATCAGCGTTGGGAAATTATATTTATGGTGTCGATCTGATCTACATCTGGTACACCAAATTTATTCTTGAAATTCCTTTCCTATTTTATTGTTCTGGAGCCGCACCATAAGATTAGCCAGCTGCGACTAAATTTGAATCATTCCCAATCAAGTGTCTCCAACTTGTGAGGCTTCTAAATTCATTTCTATTTCGAGAGCTTGTGTCTGTGACATGAGTTTCTATTGCATCAACGGTTTTCAGATATGTGGTATCAAGGCAACAATAAACCATTCCTTGTGTTGCACATCTGAAATTTGGAAACTGACTTTAGCCATTAATGTCTTAAATCATTGGTCAAAGTCCCGAATAGATTTTGTTGGTAGTTGCTTAATCTATTTGATATTAGTGATGCATTGAGATTCACACTTCATATTCTTGAATTCATCTATTAAACCCAATCGAATCCCATTGAGAGTTTTCAGGACAACTCCTACTAGCATCACCTCATAGCATCGTGACCATTTTTTCTTTCTTGATATTCTCATCCTAGATCTACCGTACACTACGAACAACTTCACACAAGAACAAAAGTTGTTTGGGTATTACAACCCATTTCCATTGATTATTGGGAGTTTAATGTTAGCTCCAGCAATTGTATTTACTGTTGGTACAGTTGGAACAAAATTTGGACTAGTCAGACTTTCTTGTACACTATTTGCAATGTTGGTACTTGTATTTACATAAATACATGGAGACGAGTCTCACGATCTTACCTCTGGTATTGTACGAAAGTTATATGCATGTTCCTATTCTAGAGCTTCGGTCGAATCTTTGGAGTCTTCGTTTCCTTATAATATTGGGTGATATTCCTCTTCTTTGTCACATGATCCTTCATCCAAATATGACGCAAGCTCGTAGCCTTCTTCCTCTTGGTCTGTGTTGTAACTCCCTCTTTCGAACAGATTTTCTCTTCTTTTGCTGGACCTGAATATTCTTCGGCTTCTTAAAAATCCTAGATCTAATTCAGTCCCACTATCTCCTAGGAACATCACACTCTAGGGTTTTGTTGATACATAGCTACCTTTTTCTCTTCAGTCTTGCACTCGCAAAATTCATTTTTCACATAAACGCATTTTTATCCGCGTCTTTAAATATGACAGATATTTTCTACGTGGTCCTTGAAAAACAAATTATCTTCCTCACTATATGAGGTTATTTTGTCAACACCAAACTCAGTAATATATCCCTTTAGGATAATGTCTACCAAAAAATCCACATTCCTTAATATAGGGTTGTTTACTCTTTTCAACCGCTCAATCAAGAAAGGGATCAACTCTCTTGGTTCTCCTCCTTGAAAATTCCTTTGTTTGGTTGCCAACTTAGACAACAACTCATGCAACACGATGGGAAACTCAAAAAATAAAATCTCATGAATAGATGAATAAATGTACCGGTCCAACCACTTTTTTGGGTTCAACTGATATCCTTCGCTTTCTTTTCCTTTAAACTCAAACTCTTTTAGGTCCACATAGTCCTGGATTTCCAGTTTCGTAGGATGCCACAACATATCCCTCACCATAACACTTTAAGGTCCCTACAATGGAACCATTTGTTGGCTTTCTTGCATATTCTTGTCCCTCTCTATAAGGACCTAGACCCAGGTTCATTCCTCTTCTTGGTCAACACAACAAAGCCCAAGATATCGACCTAATGGAGCAAAGCTCAGTCAGCATCACCTACAACATAGATGTTGTCTCACTCAAGATATCTCAGTTTTATGGGTAACCTCCATAACCATGTTTCTGCAGTTTGTCATTAGAGGAAATTTGAGGTATAAAATGGGCCTCCTAAGGAAAATAATAAAATAATAGTTATTAGTTTTGGAGGAAGAATGAAAAAAACTACTTTTTTGTTCGTATTTTTGGCATATCTCCCTATGTTTTTACTCAAATTCTGAGCAGGAGAGCAAAAAAACATAGGGAGATATGTCGAAAATATGAACAAAAAAAAGTAGTTTTATTTTATGACAAATAGGTCAAATCAACCATTATGGTTGACTCATTTTATTGAAATTCTATTAGTTCTTGAATTCCAACTCACAAAATTTATTATTGGCACATTTTCTTATAAGGCCCATTTTAGACCCGAAATTTCCTCTAATGGTGGGAGGGTGTTTTAGTACCTTATCCCTGCGCCAAGATTTCCAATGAAGACCAGGAAGGTGGGTTACTTGTATGTAGAGTACTTCAAAACCAAGTTATGATCCAACCCTTCTTTATGCAATTTATGTAAGCAAATAGTGATAAGACAACATAAGCACATTCATTAATATAATGCAGTGGCCATACATTTACCCATTTGAAACACAATAATCAACAAGTCATTTAACAAAAAATTCACAATATATCTAAGCTACTTCAACATTCATGCATATACAAAGAATGTAACGTGGAAACCCATCTGGGAAAAATCCACAAGGTGCTCTTCATCTCGCAAGAGG
>LPNX010949531.1:661896-707516 GCA_001517045.1 Pseudotsuga menziesii | reverse complement strand
CTTGCACATGGTGGGACTCATGGACTAGGCAAATAAGACAAAATAAATGAAATAATGTCTAAGTGGGTAAATACTATGGGTTGATTATTCTAACAGAAATAGATGCACCTTTTGTCTATGCAAAAAGATGTAGACTCTATTCAAGATATTCACTTCTCACTTTACAGAATTTTCCTCCCTCTCATGCTCTCTTCTCTTCTCTCTTTCTCTTCCTACTTTAATCCTACTAGCGATTCACACACATCCTGGATCAACCCAACCTTCTTTACTCGTATGCACACTCAGCTGCAGAACCTATACTATGATGCACTCAGCAATACAGATTCAATAACGAAACTATAACCTCCAATCTAGCTCAAGATTCCTCCCAAGAGTCTAGATGCTACATCTGTTAATCAACTAACAACTCAAAAAAGGCTCAAAACACAGCTAAAACATAACCCATTTAAATATTGGGTTCCTTCTTTTATATCTTTATTACAGACTCAATACTGATCCCATAAATTCTTGTTACAAACTCAATATCGACTCGATACAAACTCTAATGGAATCATTACAGACTCCTTTTCAGTCGCTTTCCCAGCCGACTTACTATAACCAGCCAACAATTTGTCTTTCCTATTCTAGTAACACATAACAAAAGGCACTATCTTCCTGACTTGCAAATATGCCTTCACATGTGTGGCTTCTGCTAGATCCATCAGAGCTCGTACCCACAATCATTAAGGACTGTCACTTTCTCAGCTTTATGCCCTATTGTCATTTTACGGTCGTTACACTTTCTGCGTTCCTGCTTCTGCTAATATTCTTCCATGTCATCTTGTATCTTGTTGTTTCCTTCTGCTATATCTTACTCTTCTAGCGCAGCTTCCTCATCCCACACCTTCTCTTTTATCTTCTTCTTCTCTTCCCTTCTTCTATCACAACATCCTTAGTTTGATTTTGCTCCCTCTATCATATCTCCTTCCTCTTCTCCTTTATGTTCTTCTCCATACTTAGGAATAATTCTACATGAATTCTGCCCTACTTTCCTAAGGACCAACATGACATAAATTAATTTATGTTATTTTAGTTCTCTATTTTTTATATGATCTAATCAATTAAAGTTTTCTTTTTTGTAGGAATTTTTTGGAGATAATGCATGTGCATCAAGTACAGTATGTAGATGTTGGTATTGGTAGTAGTCATGGTTCAACACAGCGTCAATCTACTGTACCAACGAGGCTATTTAACTCCCCTAATCAATAATTCCCTTTAGATGCTACGACCTCACCAGATGTTGGAAATCAGCACGGCCCTTCACCCAATACTACTTCACAATATGTTAGAGAGGAGAGTAGCATCAAATGTGAAAGTTGCTATCCTAGAGCAGTACGTGTGGTTAGCAAGGGATCATTTCCCGTTACATTCTTGTCAAAAAAGGACTGTGCTCCAATCAAGATACCAAATATTGCAGGTATTATTTAATTAATTCATTTTTTTCATGTAATTCAAACTGCATACCTCAAATTATTTTTAATTAATGATCATATTGTTTTTGCAAGGAATAATGTTTTTTATAAGAACCTACATGAGAAGGAGTTGGGTATTTTTGGGCTCACCATTCGTACACGATGGAATGCCAAAAATGAAAAATTGAAAGATGATTTGATGAACCACATGGTTAACTAGTTTGGTGATACCTTCAACAAAAAACGTGTCATCACAGCAGCTGGCTTAAATTTGAAATATGTCATGGAATATTATAAACACCAAGTATGAGTATCCTCCGATGGTTCCAGAGAAGGAGTGGAAGGTGCTCATGGATGATGCAAAGGAGATGACATTGAGAAAACAAGGAAATACTTGGCCAATCAGTTCAAGAAGGTATGTCACATATCATATATTCAATGAAAATTGTTCAATTTTTTTTCACTTTTAAATATATTGAAGTCGTGATATCTAACATATTTGAAACCTTTCATAGGATCCCCGACACCTATAAAGTTACAAAGGCAAGGGTATAAAAACATGCACAACACAAAATGGGCTAGGGTGGATATCAAAAACTAAGAGCACGAATTGTAATAATCAAACGATCATTATTTGTATCCAAATGTTTTGTAACTGTAGCGAACAAATAATTGATTTATCACTATAGCGAACAAATAAATTTTATGGTGTTATGCATTGCATGGAAATGATTTTCAAGAAGCATCCACTGAAGAATACTTGAGGCTCGGCTTCAAGTATTGGTTTTCAGCATGTGATGCAATGTCTAAAAAATATTGGGAAAAACCCTAATTTCCCCATTGATGCACACAGAGGTAATTAAAACCATCTGTGCATGTTCAATTTTCTCACATTACTTTGGAATTGAATTATGTGTTATGTCAAATTTGTATACGTGATAACTTGAAACTTCTTAAGCATTGGAAAGATCTTAATATGAAAAATCATTTTAATAAATGAATGGTTTCAAGCATCCCCATACCAACTCTAATTAATATCCTTTTAAACATTACAAATATTGACTTGATATTGAAATATTTTAGAAGACCTGATATGAACATAATCCCTAAGAGGTTTCCATTGAGTTGTTGCCATTTTGAACCTGAATTTTCTTTTTGGATTTGTAATGGACTAAGTGGATTTATGAATCTTTTCTGGATTAATTGACTCATCATCAACTATATTCTATACCACTTTATCTAGACATTCAACTAGCCTAATTAAAAATTTTGGTGAGCATCTTAAGAATGTAGTTATCCATTCATATATTAATAAAAAATATGATTTTTTCATTGGAAAAAAATCTAGACAATCAACAACATACTCCCGCATCTCATTATTACAAGAGTATTGGATAAATTTCAAAAATATATTACATTTACTACAAGGCCTAATAAGTTTGAATGCATAATCAACAAGACACTACGAATCCAATATTGACAACTATCACTTTCAAGATCAAGTCTTCATATTGACTACACCAATTGAACTCCATTGGTTGGTTCTCCATGATGGTCAATGACAAATGATCAACTCACCCTTTCAAATTCAATAAGGGATGATTCAAGTGGTCAAAACCCTAAAAACACTATTAGGTTCCCTTCTTCCAACCATCTCCCTCCCATTTATAAACTCTTACAATAGTTAACTCAATACTGGTTTTGCCATCTTAACTAAGTTCTAAATCTTGTTATATAACCTCACCACAACACCTCCATGACTATAATTTTACCATATTATGTTTGAATTGAAACAAGGTGTTGGTGAGAATGATGGAAAAGGTAGTGTCACTTGAGTGACCTTGGTGTACTTGGCCTTATGTGTTTATAGACTTAGTCATGTCAAACATCTTACCAAAACAATTGAGTTTTCTCATAATAATACCATAATTATAATGTACTTGTGTAATATATTCATGAATCATTACATTGAAAAATAAATGTATTTTTTGGTTTTCAGGGTGAGGGCAACAAAAGAAATGATTGTAGCGGTACCAAACAAGTACCACATGATAGCGGGGAGCTTCCTCATGTTGGTGGTGAGAAACCTAACCATGATTAAGGTATGTATGCTATAAAATAGAAGTATTTATTATGATTTCAAATATATAATTGATGACGTGTAGTAATAAATTTTCTTCTGTGAATGGCGGAGCATGTACTTGCTCATGCTCAAATGGAAGAGGAACAAATGGAAGAACCAATGAACACTCCAGTTGTCTCATCTAGTCAGATAATACGTAAATATAATTGCAATGATCTTGGAAATAATGGAATATGTATCTCAATAATAACTAAACATTTATATCTATATAACTTTACTGGTTTTTGTAGATGATTCCCCTCTCTAGAGACCTCCATGGCCTACTATTCGACGTACCAAAAATATGGTAAGGGAGAGCATGCACACACAATCAACAGAAAGAGAGGGAACACAAATTTCAATGGGAAACGACAATGAATTAGATGTCCCCATCTTGGAATTTATGAGAAAAAAAAACACAAAAAATTTAGTTTTATACATTTAAGATTTGTATTTGTATTGGTCGGTGCATAGCTTATTTTTTATAATGTGTGACATATTTTGAGGACTATGGTTACCCTCAAGGGGATAGCTACCCCTTTCTTATTTAACCTGAGGAAGATATGATGGCCATAGGAGCTTCCTTATCCAGTCATGATGATTATGAGCTTCCACTCTTTGCATGAGAAACATGAGATGTATGACCACATACAATTGAGAAGTTTGAGTAACCTACCCTCATGTTGACTTGATGTGCATGAGCCTAGTATGATGTCATGCTTCATTGTTATGTTATGTTTACTTGCATGTTTACTTGTATGTGATTTTTATCCTTGTGGTGACTCATGATTGACCCTTACATGGTAATGTTGAGATATACAACCATTAAATGTTGGCGTCCATCTTTTTGATTACTAGTGTGACCCCTTAGGGGGGATGTACACCCTTGCATTGACCTTAAGATCCCTCCTTAGGTTCCATCCACCATAGCACTACCATAGGCGACTTTTTTGGAGTACTTTGCTGTCATTTTTTATTGTGAGTTGGTCGTACTACTGTGCTGCTACTATTTTTTATTTGTGAGGGTTGGATGTTCTATTTTAGGATCTTTTTTGGTTTTGGGTTCTATCCTTTCACAAGTATCTTTGTCTAGTTGAGTCTCATGCAAGTAACCTAATTCTAAGAATTCGGTGGTTGTTTAGAAGCATTTTTTCTGAGCATAAGGGAGCTCTACCCTAACATATTATGTTGACTTATCTTATGTTGAGTTTATAATTGGTCCAGATCTGATATATCATGTTATTGTTATATATTGTTTTATTTCATTAACAACTTAGATCTGATATTGATCAGTACTATTATTACTATTATTGTTTTAAGTACTTTAATGGTTATCGTAACTCATTGTCTCTAGGGCATGATGGACATGAAGGATATTGAGGATATGAAGGTATTGAGGTCACATTATGTCACCATCCAACGCTTCATTGTTTCATTATTTTACATGGTATATCGTGTTATCACTCCAGGAAACTCCACTAGGTTGTAGCTCGAGGATTCTTGGTAACTTAAATGTTTTTATGGTTTTTCTAACTGGATCAAGTTAGGTGACCTACAGGACCTCACACTCTCAAGACATGCATGAAACTCAATCAAGGATAATTCTTCTAACTACTACTGTTCATATTTTTGATAATATGGTGAAGAGATGGAGAACTTATTATGTCGACAGATTCATACATAAAATAGTTTTATATAAATTGCTAATAATAACAAGGAAATTAATTGAAATTCAAATCATCAACGTGTAGATAGGATGACAGCTATCAGACATCAAATAACATGAATAAACATGAACAACACATTCAAGCATAAGCACAGAACATACAAGAAATTGAAGCTAAACATATGATAGCAAAAGAGGTTATATTAGGTCATGAGCAATATGAGAAGCTTGATAATAGTAATCATCAAAATGTCCCCGAAGTTGAACCTTTTATATAACATAAGTCTTAGGCTTTATAGCCTTTACAAAAATATTTAGATCCTAAAAAATCGGATCTGATTTACTAAAAATAGACAAAATAATTATTTTTTGCAGAATTAGGTCAAAAAACCCTAATTTAACTACTAGTCTATCTAACTGTAAAACTCGTTCACTGTTTGAACCTTTTGATGAATCCACTGAGTACTGGGGATAAAGCTATAACTGGTCCTCTGCTATATAAGTCACTATTTGCTAAAACAGGTAGGGTTTGTGACCCTTTCCTCTTTGATGTATCCTCAATACTAGAACAGACCTCCTCTGATGGCGTATTTCAGCAACCCCCAACTTTACACTTCCTCCCTGGGCTAGGTATATTTACCAAAACTGGTCCTTTATGCTAAAATTGCTTTATCCACCTCTTTTTTCTTTTAGTGGTTAAGGAGTCAAAATTTTGGCTGTTAGATGCCAAAAGCTTTGCTTTCAGTGGCTAATGAACTGCTTATGCGTCCACCTGAGCCACCGAAAGCCCTGTTTTTTTCAAAATTTGTCATTCACCTCCCAACTTCATCCTTTTCAGTTTTGTTGTTGATATTCTAGTATTTCTTTAGCTTTCCGAATGTTTGAAAAGTCAGGAACCTCTTGTATTGCCTCTGGATTCTGAAGGCTTGCAGCTTCTTTAGCTAGGGTTTCTAGTGTAAAAAGAGAGCTAGGGTTTGATCTAGAATTCTTTAACTGCAGCCTCAAAAGCCTGATCATCCTATACAGCCTAGGGTTGTCTTTCATGTACCTTAGATTTCACCTTTTTAGTAGGACATACATCCCTCTCATCTCCAGGACAAAATTTTACAATTGCTTATACCTCTTGGTCAAAATGTCATTATTCCTCTTTATCTCTCTATCCAAAATCTCTAGTTTATGTATTTATTCTAGCAGTTTTCTCACTCTTTAAGATCTAGGTTCACTTGTAGAGGTCTCTACTCTTTTTTCATCCTTATCTTCCCTAGGTGTTGGTGAAGGAGGCTCTTCTTGCTCTGTTGTCAATTTCTCTGCTAGGTCAGCCCCTTCCCCCCTCTCTTCTTCTAAATCTGAGTAGGCCAAGTCCAGAATGTTTTCTCTTTGTGTTGGGATTTATTTTCCGTTTTCACTAAGATATAGGTTTCTTTTACCCTGTTTGTTTTTTATAAGGGGAAGAAGGCTGATCTACAGGTGCTGGTGAGATAGCCCTTCTTTTTCTCTTTCCACTCCTGGGGGTGGTGGATTTCTTCGAAGGAGACTTTCCCTTCTCTTCTAGTTGTAGGAATGTTTCAAAACCATTCCAAAACAAAAAATGTGTCCATGCCATATTTCTCTTCTTTAGCAATTCTTGGATAAGGAGTTGTATAAGGCCACGGTGAGACAACCTTCCAGCAATCTTGGTTGGCTGAGCCTTCACCTGGTGTGCCATTTTTGTTAGGCTCCTATGTAAGTAGAAAGTTAAATTTAGAGGTCTCTTTCCTGTAAAATGGTTCATTAGTTTAAATTCATATAGCATTGCCCTATTGTATCTCCCTTCACAAGTTATATTTACCACAATGGCTTTCAGTAATTGCTACCACCTTCCTTCTAGTTAAGTGGATGGAACACTTTTCTTCCACACCACATATATGTGTTTATCTTTAAATAAGATCTGAACTCCACATTTTTAGTAATGGTGCTTTTAAACCACTTCTCCCTAGTTCTTGGGAGTTCTGTCACCTTTGAAATTAGGGTTTCATCCACCATGAACTCCTCCTTCCTTATTATTTCCTCGGATGCATCAAAAGAAAGGGAAAAATCCTTTGTAATTGTAGCTGGTGTGACCCTTGAACTTTTTCACAAAACCTGTAGCAGCATGTATCTTTAAAAAACTGGCAGACTTCTAGATGGGATTATAGGTAGATGATGTCTCCTAGTTCTTTCCTGAGAGCAGGCCCTCCCTTATTCATTTTTGAATTGTACCTCTCAATACCTGCAAAAATAAAATTCAAATTCTTTGGAATATGTTAGCAGACTCTTTTTTCAAAGAAGGCCTCAAGCGGTAATGATGCATGCAATTGAAGGCGGAGTGTACTGGAGATATGACACTGATTCTGAAGGGTTAACTTCTTGGTAAGTGCTCGAGTAAGATGATGATCACTGTTGGTGATATTGATGAGACAGATCACTCAGTAATCATTTTAATTTTGAACTTGGCATTCAATGGTGGTTTTTCTGCGATCGTAGTATGTATGGAGGTAGATTAGGGTTTTTATTACCATCAGTAAGGTCAGAGAAGCAATGACCTCTTTAATCATTAATTTATTCCTTACCATATTTTTTCCCTGTCCTTTCGGTGGCTTATCGTGCCAAATCATGACCTGTTTGGTGATGATGGGTTTGATTTGACATTCAAGTAACCATTTTCCTTTTCTTTCCTTTTCAGTGGTTTAAGAGTATCAGGGTTTTGTTTGCTAGCTGCTGAAAGCTAGGCTTTAGGTGGCTAATGAGCTTCCAACACGTTCTCCCAAGCCACCAAAACTTCCTTTTTGCCACGTCATATTTCATTTTCTTTCGGTATTTAAGAGTATCTAAGGTTTTGTTTGTTAGCTGCTGAAAGCTAAGCTTTCGGTGGCTAATGAACTACCCATGCTTTCGTCCAAGCCACTAAAACTCACTTTTTCCCCAACATTTTTTTTTCTTTTGGTGGTTAATGTCCTCCTGTAAACACTCACTAAGATGCTAAAACCAATGCTTTTCGGTGGCTAATGAGCTACTAGAAAACCTGCCTAACCACCGAAAGTCCTTTTACCAGAATTTTAATAAATAACATAATGAGCAAGCTTTTGATGGATAACCCGGTCCTATGTTTAAACTATTAGCTACCGAAATATAGGATTTTCGGTGGCTAATGAGCTCTTGAAAATATTGCCTAAGACACTGAAAGCTAAAACTTTTAAATTTATCAAATAACAAAACATTAGATATCCCAACTTTGTTAGTCACCCCAATGTCTTTCATAATATGACTTGAAATCTTCATCTTTTCAAAAAATAAATTGTTTGAGTGAACTTATTGAAAATAAAATTATTTTGGGAGATAACATCTGGCTCCTACTTGGGGATGAGAACCTTCCTATAAGGTCCCAAGAACCCCAGACCAAAATTCCTTTCCTAAAAAACAAATAAGAATTAAACCTATCTTTTACTATTCCATTGGCATGGAGTTTATTTTGTAAGAAAAAACAACCTACTAACTAATATTTTACAATAACAAGGCCTTAAAGCCTAAAAAAAAGTAGAGTTTCAGAAATCGCCCATTTACTCGACCATCAAACACCTCCTCTCCTTCCATATTTTGCAACTTGAAGGTGTTTTTCTACTGTATCTGAGCTATCACAAAAGGGCCTATCCATAGACTTTCCATGCTTTCCCTTGTATTTCCTAACAGTATCCCACTTTAGGACCCAATCTCCAACCTGAAAGTTGTCCACCTTTGTCCTTTTTTCAGAGATAATCTTGATCTTATGTTGATGAGATTCTGACTTTTCTATTACTTGTTCCTTGACTTGCTGCAACTCCACCAAATCCATCATCCTCCTCACCATATCATTCACTTCATCTTGATCCTCCTGGAATAATTTAGCTACTGGAAAAATTAGTTGAATGGGAAAAATGGCCTCAGTACCATAAACTAATTTGAAGGGAGAAGTCCCTATAGATATTTTGTCAGTTACCCTATCAACCCATAAGGAAAACTTCAGCTTAGAATCCCAGCTTTTCTTATTTGTCTCCAATAGTTTTCTGATGATCCTGACTAGGCTTTTGTTGGATGACTCAGCCAGGCCATTGCCTTGAGGGTAATAAGAGGTGGAATGCACCAGATGAATTTCCATTGACTCACACATGTTAACCAATTCCCTAGCTTTGAAAGCTAGTGCATTATCAGTTACTAGCCTTACTGGGCAACCAGGGCCTGATAAAGACGTTCTCATATAAAAACTTCATGATGACCTGATGAGTTGCATTCTTGGTGGGTATTGCCTCTATCCACTTGGTGAAGTAGTCTATGGCTAATATGATCCATTTGTGCTGACCACTAGAGGAAGGATTAATTTCACCTATGAAATCAAGACCCCATTGCTGGAAAGGACCATTCACTACAATAGGTCTAAGGGGAAAGGATCTAAGCAGCTGCTTCCCTATAAATATTTGGCACTTGTCACAGGCTCTCACAAAGGTACACACATCAGAAAAAAGGATAGGCCAATAGTACCCAACCCTTATAATCTTGTGGGCTATGGTATTCTAGTAATGATGGTCTCCACATGCGCTTGAATGAAATTGATACATGACCTGAACTGACTCTTCTTTATCTAGACATCTCAACAAAACACCAGACAGATCTTTCCAATACAGCAGTTTATCAATTACACAAAATTTAAGACACTTCAGTTTAAGAGCCCGTGCTTGATTTAGAGTGAGACCAGGAGGAACTTCTAATTTTTGTAGGAAATGAATAATACCTGAGTACCACTCACACGAGGAAAAGTTGTCAGATACTTGTTGAATGTCATTCTGATCCTGAACTACTTCTGCTGCTACTTCAGTTTGCAAATTTGCTGAATTTACACAAGTGAAATTCATCCCCAAAATTTCATAGTTTTCTTTAGCCATGAGTTTGGCCAAACCTTGGCCTTTCACTAACTTGGTGGGATTTACTTCTATGTCAAACTCAATAAGCTAGGAAATGTATTTATCTCTCTTTCCATCAATGTCAGGCTGATTCAACACATCCTTTACAGTAGCTGAAAGGACATAGGAAAGGACTTTTGCATGTTGAATGTAAATCCTGAAAGTTTTCAATGACTTGATGAGAGCATAATCCTTCTTCTCAATGGGATCATACTTCATTTCAGCATCCCTCAATGTCTTGCTGAAAAATGCAATTGGGTGATCAAGACCTTCATCATCTTTTTGTAATAGTACAACCGCCACTGTGCCATAGGATGCAAAGGAGAAGATGTAGAAACCCTTGGTATAGTCCAGACTAATCAAAGTGGGAGCTTCCATGATAGCCTTCTTGATGTCTTCAAAAGAGCTTCTTGCTTGGTCGGTCCATTTGATTTCTGCATCCTTTTTCAACATAGATGTTATGTGCTTCACCAACTCAGAAAAGTTAGGGATGAACCTCCTGACAAAATTTATCTTACCCAGAAATTACTAAATATCCCTTTTTGACCTAGGTATGGACAAGTTCTAGATTGGTTCAACTCTAACAGGATCAATCTTCACACCTTCAGCTGAACTATGTGACCTAGGAGTTTCCCCTTACTAAGTGCAAATTGGGACTTCTTCGAGTTGAATGATATCCCAAATTTCCTACATTTCAGAAATACCCTCCTCAAGTGCTGAAAATGTTCTTCATGGCTATGAGAGTAAACAGTGAGGTCATCCAATTATATAAGCACAAATTTTCCTTTCAATCCTACAAAATCTAGGTCAATGGCTCTCTAAAAAGTGGCCTCAGCATTCATCAGCCCAAATGGCATTTTGGCATACATGAAAGTGCCCCAGGGAGTGGTAAAAGCAGTATTCTCTTGGTCATCAAGGTGCATAGCAACTTAATTGTATCTGGAGAAACCATCCATGAATGACATGACAATAGCCCCCGAGACTCTTTGCAATAGGTGTTCCATCTTGGGTAGTGGATAGTTGTCTTTCTTAGAGCATTTGTTTAGATTTCTGAAATCCACACATAACCTAATCTCTCCATTCTTCTTCCTTACCACCACTAAGTTTTCAATCCATTTGGAATACCCGAGGGGAATTATGATTTTGGCTTTGAGGAGCTTATGGATTTCTTTTTCAATTACAGGTAGTAGGAGAGAACTAATAGATCTCAGATTCTGTTTGAAAGGGATGGTTTCCTTCTCCAAGGGAATCATGTGTTGGATGATATTAGTGTCATAGGTTTTCAAGTCACTGTATTCCCAGGCAAAGATATCAGCAAATTCTTTTATCAGGCCACAAAATTTGGACCTCTGATCAGTAGTCAACTTAGTGGACAAATTTATAGGTTTTGGATGAATTTGGATACCTATGTTTTGCTCTTGGACAGTAGGGTATTGCTCCTTTTTGGCAGGTTTGAGAGGGATATCATTATAATCAAATAGATCTTCCAAGGGTACAATACCCTGAGCTATATAATTGTTGGGTAACTGAACAATATTTTGATCAGCTACTTTATCTTTCAACTAAAGCTGCTGGGATTCTTCCATGTTTAGGTTTTCTTGATCTATATGCATATCAAAGAATTCATCTACTACCAAGAGGAATTTACTAAGCTCATCATCATTCTCAAACACCTTCCAAAATTTCACATTATCTGGTAGGGAAGGTCTGTACTTGAATTGAATATCATAGCTGAGCCCAGGAGGTAAAGGGGGAACAAATAGACTTGCAGAGACAACAAGGGATTCAGCCAGGTGATTCACAGTCCTAGGTATATATGATAGTTCAAAAAACATGAAGGAGTCTCTCAGTTTCCATACCTCATCCCTGTAAGCCTTCAGTCTGACATTCTTTGCTTGAAAGGTGTTGTCGACCTACTATATAATAAGGTATGCATCTCTAAAAATTTTCATGCACATGATCCCCATTTCCTTGGAAGCTTTCACTCCTAACAACTGTTATCTCCCAAAATAAAATGAATTTATTTTTGATTGTATGAATAATTTTTAATCATGCAATGAAGGATATGAAGATCACTAACAGTTTTGAAAGCCTCTATTTTTTATGCAAATCTCACAAAGTTGTGACTTCAGTGGCTTGGGTGAGGATCAGAACATATCATTAGCCACCTAAATATGGAATATAAATAATAGGTGGAAGACCCCTTTGGTAGTTAGGCATATTGCTAAAATTTTCACTACCATCGGAGCATTTTCTAATAGCAATCGGAGGTTTTAAAGGCTACAGATTGGCGAGCTAGTTCCCAAAGGCATTGCAACTGTGGAGAAAATAATGATTTAAGGCTCCGATTGTGAGAAGTTTTGAGTACCGACGAAATCAGTTAGGGACTTAAAAGCTTTAAAAAAATTAGTGGGATAGTCCACTATAGTGCCGAGACAGAGAGAGACTTACAGACTATGCCTTCCGCAAGAAGAGGAAATCGTTGACGATCAGAAGGACTAAAGACAAATCGTCAAAGAATTTAGAACCAAGCAGCTCCGTGGCGATCGGGAGAACTACAGACTAACCATCAGCGAATTAGTCCTCTGTGTAGGTGCAACGACGGAATAAAAACTGACTATGGATTCTGATCAATTAAAAGAAACATTCTGATAGCGTGACAATAGATAAACACATCGATTATCGGAGGGTCTAAAGACTAATTGTCGATGAATTAGTCCTCTAAGGAGTCGCAAGGGTGGAAGATATACAGACTATGGGTTCTGTGAGCGATCAATGACAAGAAACATTCTGATAACATGACAATAGATAAACAAATCGATGATCAGCGGGTCTAAAGACTAACCGTCGATGAATTAGTCCTCTAAGGAGCCATAAGGAAGCAAGACTACAGGTTCCGTGAACAAACAATAATTTCGGCGTCGGAACTTGGAATCAGTAGCCGTCGGCAAGATAGTTCAATGGGGCACCGAAATGATGGGAAACAAAAGGAATACGGATCGGTGAAGTTCACCACATTTCGATAGCACGACAATAAAGGATCATCGATGATCGAAAGACATACAGACTAATTGTCGGTGAGTTAGTCTACTAAAGAGCTACAACGACGAAAAAAAGATAAACTGAGGCCTCCACCATCAGATGAAAATTTCAGCGATCGAAGGAATTGAAGACTACGTAGTGGCAACATCCAGGAAAAAGGTCCTGATACATGAGCGGTCACAGCTCCTGATCGCTGATGAGCTAAAGGTGGAGAGCGGTAGCGTAGAGACTTAAAGCACCGATGAGCTAAAAGAAAAATCCCCTGATCAGCGACTACGGCGGTAAGGGAGAGAAACTGCAAAAATAATGAGGCTTAGAGTGCCTAAATGGTGGAAATAATGAGATTTGGAGCACCGATGAGCTAAAAGAAAAAGGGTCTGATCGGCGACTGTGGCAGCAAAGTGGAAAATTTACGGGTGTATTGAACAAGACTGGGCACTTCAGTTAAATGTTGATACACTGGTTGTTGGCGGCAATTCCACAGCAAACCAACAATGGTGGTTATCAGCTACTACTTCAGTTGCTAAAATACCACTCAATGAACTAGATCTTCATAGTAGATAAAAAAATAGTCAGCAAGGGTTTGAAGCCCTAATCTAAAAAAACTATTACTTCCAATACTTTTTGTGTAAAACAGATCACATTTTCGGGATCTATAAATTTTTAAAAGGCTATAAAGCCCATGATTATTTGATTAATAAAGGTTTGACTCTGGGTATTTATGAGCCTATTCCATTATTAAGCGTCTCATCTGGTTTACTCTAAATATAAGCTCTTTTGTTGTGATTTGTTCAGCCATCTCTTTATTTATGGTGTTTATTGCTTGAATGTGCATTGAGGTAATTTTCAAATTTATTAAAGGGCCGATAGCTGTCATCCTATTGGTTATTTAGTGATATTTGATTTATAAACACCATTCTCAGCAGGATTTATCCATTTATATGCATGTTTTATGTGTGTAAGTATGCTAGCCTGGTGAGTTCTCCATCCCTGCACCTTTTTTTCAAACTACTGAACAAGTTGTAACTAAAAGCCTTGTGATTGAGTGAGCTTCATGCATGTCTTGAGAGTGAGAGGTTATATAGGTTATCCAACTTGATCCAATTTAGAAAACCCTAAAAACAGTTTAAGTTACCAGGCATGCTCGAGCTACAACCTAGAGGAGTTTCCTAGAGTGATAACAAAGTGGTGTCGTTGCCGGGGAGAGGAGATTGAAGCTTAGCTTCCCTGGGAGACGACATAGATCCATGCTTTGATGATAGACAAGGATTGGACATTATTATGGTTGTAATCATCTATCTAGTGACTCCATTGATAAAAGGTGGCTTCAATAAGACCAAGTACCAGAGAAAACCCAAAGGGGCCACCAGCAACACCCATTTCAGATCCAGAAGAAATATCGAGGAAAGCTAGGGCTTTACTAATACTAGTAGAAAATGAGAAATTAATGACTAAAAAAATGACTAAAATCATGCTATAAACGACTATTTTTGAGTCGGTGACTAATAGTAGCAAATTTCCACTATCTTATAGCTAGTCGTATTTCACTATTCATTAATAGCTTGACTTAGTAGTCATTGATTTAGTCATCGATAGACAATGATTTAGTCATTGATAGTCAATGATTTAGTCATTGATTTAGTCATTGTTTTAGTCATTGATATTTAATGATTTAGTCATTAATTTAGTCATGGATTTAGTCATTGATTTAGTCACCGAGTTAGTCATTGATTTAGTCGCTGATTTAGTCACTAATTGCAACCATTAATGACCAAATATACGACTAAATAAACTACTAGATGTTAACATATTAATGACTAAGCTAAATACAACTAAGATACGGGAAATTAGCTACTAATAGTCATATATATGCGAATTTAGTCATTTTTGTAGTCACAAATTTATGATAGGGTACGGAGGAATCGAACCACCAACCTCCTGCCTATAATTAGGCAGGTGCTCTACCATTGATCTAGAACCCTTTAAAAATTTGTTATTGCTTGACAATGATGATATTCAAACAAATTTATGATAGATATCAATCTACAAACTACACAATTATTACTATTACAAAACTAAACTGGCATTCTTTCCATGGAAAGCTTCCCCAGCGGTATTTAAACGTGAATTTAATTTTATATATGTTCCACTCATTGCATTAGGTTTGGCATCAATATATTTTTTAGATATAAAAATTAACGAATGCCCACCCTTATTGACCAACAGCTTGCCATGATCAAAACTCAACCCTAATGCCATAGCTTCCACCACCAAGGCAAGGAGATTTAATGTTGGAGACACTAAAAGTGAATGAGATGAACTTTTTTTAGGATTAGAGGAGCCCCGAACAGCTGGGATCCTCATACTAAATGATTTTTCTTGTGCAGCATGGGAGCCCCTGCAACAACCATTAATGTCTCAATATTCAATAAGATATGTAATATTCCACCACAAACTCCTAAATCATATGGAATCTTATGTTCACTAAACTTAATGTGAAATGTTAGTCTGCACCAATCCGGGGGGTGTTGGAAAAATAAACAAATATTCCATGAAAAGAAACATATTTCATACCAAGATGCACTAGCTGGCAATACAACTGATCTTCCAGCAGCTCCACTGCCAAGGGAAGTCTCATCATTACCTCATGTGTTCTAGTTTCACATGGAAATATGAATAGTTATATATTATTAGGAAATTAAAATGAAGCCATGTATAAAGAATCTAGAAGAAAATCATTGAAGTAAAACATAAGTTGTCGAAAGAAAATACACATTAGCTTCTATACTAATGATTATTTAAGACTGAATCAGTAGCTATTATATAATCTATTATGGAAGCATAGAAAAAGTTGTCTGCACAGATATCAATAACAAATGCTAAAGATAATTGGATGGAAGTACAATATACTAAAATCCTATAGTCACTTACAGGAGCGAGTCATTTGCTCAATTTACTTGAAGAAGTTGATCCAAGCAAGGAAACCTCTGCCACTAGTGGAGGTAAACAAAGTCCCCAGTGTTGCTGTAAAGGATTTGTAACATCATAGAACTTCTGAGTTTTGCTGCTAGAAAAATAGGACATAGAAAATAAAAAATCATAAAAGCTAAATGTGAAATATTTTTTAAAACAATTTAGCCCAATAAAGAAAACTTTCTAAATTAATTAAATGCTAGAACATAATTATAGGGGATTAAAGCAGCAAACTCATTCATATCACCCATTTACTTTTGGTAGATGACACATTGATTTTCAGTCAATAGTTCTGTTAGGGAGATGGAAAAGCTTAAGGGGATTCTGGACCTCTATTGCAAGACTACATGAATGGTAATAAATATGAATAAGTCTTTAGAAATGTAAAGTGGATTGGCAAAGTAATTTAAAGACCGGACCAAAATCATATTTCCCATTAATTATTTCAAGAAGTAAAATACCTGGGTTTCATCTTGAAAGCATATGATTGACATTTAAATTTTGGCCATAACTGTCCTGTGGTTCATATATTAACCTTCATTAATCTGTTCTAGAGAGCATACATGAGTATTGGATGTCTATAGCACAGCGACCAAAATGAATCTTAACCAAATTAGAAAGAAGTGTTTCAGCATCCTTCGCATAGGAGGGAGGGCCAAGAAATTCCACTAGTTATAAATGGAACAGGGTAGCCAATTCCAAGTAAGTTGGGAATGGGGTTTAAACACATAAAACACTTCAGCTCAAAATTTGCAACTAAAAGTCTTTATAGATTGCTTTATAATGATGGACACTGAGGTCAAGTTATGAAATCCAAACACTTAAGAGATGCATCCATGGCATATTGTCTTAAAAAAAACACTCACAGGATGCTTCCATTACAAGGAAAGCCTTTGGTAAATTTTTCCCCTTGGTGGGTAAATAAATGAGGGAACAAAGAAAAATTCAGAATTGGAAAGGACCCATGGATCAGGATTGAAGGAAATTTCAAATTTCAAAGGCTCTGCTAGATAGTTTACATGCTCAGTGGTCTATACTTCCATAGAGAGGTGGAATTGCAATTGGCAAGAAATACCTAGTCTTGAGGATGGCTGATAGCAGACAGTCTTAAGTTTACAAGGTGAGCCAGAGGAATGAGATGATTACATTGACTTGCCCAATCATCAGGGATCCAAGAATTTAAATTGTTCAAGGATCAAGGGAACAAGGAAATGCGCTCCGTGGGTCAAAATAGGTTATGCTACCAAAGTGGAGGAACTCATGCAAGAGAGATCATCCTGGAGGATAGTTGTTTGGAATCTATTCATCCCTTTAGAAACAAAAACACTAATGTGGTTGGTACTGGCTAATAAAGTACTACTAGTGGGAAAATGAGAGATTGGTGCAGACAAGGGTGATGTATCATATGTAAATGCAATGTTGAGTGTGTGGATCACTTGTTCATATTGTGCACCTTCTCTAGATATGTATGACTTGACATGTCACAGGTTATAGGTGATAGATCAAGATGATATATATATATATATATATAGGCATAGCTTGGTAGATTGTCTAGGACTGCATTGGTGACAAAACTGTAGCAACTTTTCAGGTTCCAATGTTTTGCTTATATATGATATATGGATGTCAAGAAATTTGATGATCTTCCTGGAATAGGTCTTCACAGTTTCCCAGGTAGCACACAGAATTAGAGAGGTAATGGACTAAAAAATGATTCTAAAAGAAAAACCTTCCAGCTGTTCACTAATGCATTATATTGATAAAGAAAATCCTAGGTCTTTTCAAGAGAGCATGAAAAGGAGTAACAGGTATTTGTGGAGCTGGTGCTTTGTTTCTTTCAACTCTTATTTGCATTTGTTGCTACACTATGAGGCTAGTAAAGGGGAAAACAGGGCAGAAGTCTACATTCACACTATGGAAAACAACTGAGAATGGAGGAATTAAACAATTTCAAGGCTATGGAGATTCAAAGTTTATCATATATTGGGCTAATCATCTGTCCAGCATCAATAATTTGGGCCTGCATGAACCAAGTTCAAGAGGTCAAAAAATGTTTTGAAACCATAATAATAATCCTTTTTCGATGCATTTACCAAGATTTCAACTCAATGGCAGACAAGCTTTCTAAATATACTTTGTTGTTATAGAAGGGTACCTAAACCAAATAAGAAGTTAGAAAAGTCACTCTCCTATCTGATTGAGAAAAGACTTGTACTAACAACTCTTCTTTTCATTTGTTGCTAAACTATGAGGCTAGTAAAGGGGCAAGCAGGGTAGAAGTCTACATTTAGACTGTGGAAAATAGCTGAGAATGGAGGTATTAAACAATTTCAAGGTTATGGAGATTCAAACTTTATCATAGATTGGGATAATTATCTGTCCAGCATCGAGAATCTAGGCCTGCATGAACCAAGTTCAAGAGGTCCACACCAACCACTAACGATCTTCAATCATCAACATCTGGTCGTTTATGATTTGTTTCTAGCAGTCTCCATGAAATTATACCAAATAAATGTTTGTATGTGGTGAGGAAAAGTAATTTTCACAATTGGTCACAAGTTTGCAACACTAAACCATTAGAGGTTCTAATAATGTGCATTGTAAAAATAATGCTTGCAAATTTCTTTACTTTGACAAGCAAATGATGCTGGAAATCAACAAAATTCCTACAATTGCATGTCATCACAGTTATGCAAGTTTAATAAATAAATAAATTCTTTAATTTGTCCAACCTAAAAATAGCAAGTGAACAAGGATTTTAGACTAGATTAATATAAGAAATCAAATATAGAGGGATCTTAGGAAAAATTCATGTAGCCCTACATCCTTCTAGACTGTGATCATTCCCAACAACAATCACATTTTGTATGTTTCCTTGCCCCCCCCCCCCCTAGTTGAAACTATTAAGACAACTACAAAGTAATCAAAACAAGATAGATCCAATGCATGGCACAACTACATAAAAAAATGTTATGCAGTGTTAAAAGGAAAGGAAAAGATATCAAGGATGCTAATAACATCAAAAATTAATTGGACAACTACTCGATGATAAATAGCAGTATGACAATGACTAATTTTGAGACACATAAAAGACGTAAAATAGTTTTTCTCACCTACCAGTATCTGCAGAAACACCAGCTCTTTCTATATCAATTCTATTTGAAGCAGAAGCCATTGAACCTAGGGACAACTCTGGAGATAGGCCTTCTTGAAGAGCTGGAGAATCAAACCTAGTAGCAAGTCCAAGCTGTGTGACATGTGAAAACAACTTCCACTCATTCAATACTGGAGAACTCATAGATGCATTTTTTGGTTCCCCTAATGCTTCTTTTTCGGTTTTCCATGAAAGACACATTACTCAATCAATAAAATGCCAATTTTTGGTCAATAATCAATCATTCAAAAGCAAGAATTTTTACCAAAGGTATCACATATGTTATCCTCAACATTCAAATCAATTTATCGTACCACTTAACATAAAATATACTTGAAAATTGTTCTCTTTCGGAATGGAACTCAAAATTACCTTAAAAATCAACACTTGACATTACTAACATAAGCAAATTCTGGTAGAACATGTCTCACTTGTACTGCCACAGCTGAATCCACCCTCTTAGCTCTAGCTTGTTGTTTCCAGTTAAAATGAAAGTTTTAAAATTAAAATTGCACTTTTTAATATTAGATAAGAACTGGATCCTCATGATTTAAAAACAATCAGAGAAAGGTTCATTATTTAAAATTTCTAAACTTTTGCAACTACACACTGGTGCCTTTTTCAATGACATGAAAGCAAAAATTTCACAACATGTAAAAATAGAAACGAATTACTGTATTTCTATGGCACCAGAAACAATAGCTATTAAAATTAACACTAACTATTAAATGCAACCACAAGGATAAATAAGGAACCCAGCAAACCTTTACAAGGGATATTATTATCCATCCAATCACATAAGAGGCTGAAGACACTCTTAATGCCTGCACTAGAAATCAATTGGATGTTAGTGATAGAATCTGGAACTTTGCCTACAAGTTAATTTCACTTCAAATGAATGCAATCACCTGATTTTAGTATAGTGATGTTTAGGAGACATAACAGTAATTAAAGCACTTACTCCTTTCTGACCTAAGAATTCTGCAATGCGGCCACTAGCTATTGCACCAACCATTGCACCTATATTTAGTAGCGAACCAAAGGTAGAATACTGCACCATAATAGTTAATAGAAGAATTTAGACTCAGATGTGCTGAATTAGTTATTAGAATATTTTAGACTCAGATGTTCTCAAATAGTAACATTTTTAGATCTAAGCGAATCATTATTAATTGGCCAATAGTTACTAAGGTGATATGATGCCATTGCATATGCCTACTTAAAGCTGCCAATGCAACCTAATCCACCACAGTATTAGTAGGTTCTTGGATCCATATTTCAAAAAAATGGATAACAAGACATTACAGTTATATGAGTTTTAGTTTTATAGATGGTGGGATATGTATTATAAAATAAGACATACTTGTATAGATTCATCTTACACCCAGATCCATCATTACTTGAAGTGTAAATTTAGATCTCTCGATGCTTGATAGATCTGGGTTTAAAATGGATCTATTCTGATATGTTCTATTTTTACAGTGCTAAGATGTATCTATATTTCTCAAGAACTAAGACAGTTAGTTCATTTCCATAACACATATTAAGTGGAAGACAACTACCAATATCCTCTGAACCACAAAGAATCATGAAAATATCCATGCAATACTATGTAGTTGTATTTTATTAACACCAAAAACTAGTCCAAAATTGGACTAAACCCTGAATTAGAGGGTGTAGAGCATGATTTGATGAAAAATATACACAGAATAGGACTTAAATCCTTTTCTGCTGAGTGGCCTCTAATGCATATTTGACAACAAAAATATATGCCTTCTTCGAAAGCAGCATTCTTGAGGACCTGAATTTTATGAGCACCAGCAAAGGTATTATAAAAGTCAGGCCTCTTAATGAGAAGAGACTCTTCATATTCTAATTCCATTCCATGGCCCATTGGAATTCAGTGATCTGATCAAAGACACATTTTAATGGAAATAGTTGAACAAGACTACAATTTATTGTAGAAATTAACCGAAATGGATTCAAAGAATGGCTAACAAGATCAAAGAAATAAAAAAAGGTTACAAGTACAAGAACAAATGATGGTTCATGAGAAATTGGAAAATAAACTGTCTTTAACAAAATAAAAGTATAAGTATCGTGGATTCAACAACTGCCCAAAAGTCTTCAAAATATATCTCACATTGACATGCCATTTTAGTAGAAGGTGCTTAAGACTGAGTCAGATTCTGCTAAGTAGACAATACTTCAACCAAATTTAAAGTGAATACTATTAATAAGACTAAAGAGGCATTATCAAGCTATATATATATATCAAAGGGACAATAATTAAAATGAAGAACGAGGTGAGGTGCAAGCAGTGGCAATTTTGGTATACTAGCTACCCAGGACCTGGCATAAACCAACCAAAGTCAGCTCTATCTATATAGCAATGAGCGAGATTCATAATGGATTATAGCATTTAATTAATGATGAAAAGAAGAAGCACCCGAGATGTGGTCAAGCCAAGGTCCTCCATCATGGCAGACTGAACAGGAGAAGAGAATCCCACTTGCAATACACAGCCAAAACAAAAAATATAAGCGTGTATCATCCATCACAAGCACAGAGTTAAAGTGCATTCAATAGGATACCATATCATTCTTTGATCTCATGGATTTAATGCATCCATTTCTGCAAGTCTTTGCAGACTATTTTTTATCATCACCCACATATTTTCCGTGCTCACACCAATCCCCATAGTATCTGTTGTTGGGAGTGGCACTATGTTACAACATTTGCTTCTGAAGCCATTAGAAAGGTGAGAAGAAATTCCCCCATGCAGGATTCAACTTTAGTCGACATTAAATTCAACATGCTATCAAATTCTACATTAAACCATCAAACTCCCACCATTTTTTCCCCAATCATTGAGCACCTGAAATTGTATTCATAAATATAAAATTCCATGTTAAAATCTCTAGAGTCCAATTCCCCACCATCACATATTCTCTAATATCCTAGTGAGATTACACCATGTTCAAACTAACAAAAACATATTGTTGTTCTATTTTGAATAAAATAAAATCCAGAGCATGTGGTTAAAATTATTAAATATTATAAAATACATTTTTTCATGATCTCCCCATCTGGACTTGAATGAATATATGAATTGATTGAAATTCCCTTGTCCCTATTTACATTCAACCATTGAATAATAATGTTGTGTTAATCTATGATATCCTCCAATATAACAATTTTTCTCTCTCATATAGATTTAAAGAGAAAATTATGTAAACCCCATAGACTGAGGTTTTGGTATTATTTTTAGCAACTTATAGCCTTAAAAGGAGTTGAATTTAATCCCTGAGCATGACATGGCTTCAAATCTCAGCCACAACAACCCTAATTTTGGCACTTTCCATGTCTTCGATTAAACAAACAAAACCGCAACATTTGAAGAATACCTTTTTACTGACTTTGAAGCCCTTCAAGCATAGTTTTGATGGTCAAGCAAAATTTTGATGGTTTATTCTTACTATCTGCAACTTTCTCCTATAGCGGCACATCTCTTCCATTGCATTGAACTTTTTAATATGTCTAAAGGGTTTGCACATGCACTATAATTCTGAATTAGTTTGTTCGAATTACTCAATAAATTTTGTTGCATGGGTTTGAAGAAGTCTACCATGCAATCATATGAATCTTCTTTTGATAAAAAAGTAGTTTCTTCAATGGATTACTACTATGTCAACTCTCCCTTAGCACACTACCTTAAGTCAATGAGAATAGTCAATGATTTGATTTTGATTTTAAGCGGGTGAAACTCTAGGTGCCCAAACTCTCACCATGACCTAGAAGCCCACACCATCCGATTATGATATTTCAATCATCGCAGTCTAGCTACTCTTTTTCACTCATAACAGTCTTGTTTAAAAACCTTAAGTGGGTGGTGACTACATTTCTGCCACCAGGTGTATTTCCAAAATTGTATTCTTGTGAAGATGCCATACCATTCCCTCATTTGAAGTAGGGATTTTGTTCTTGCACTTGGAGATCCATTTCATTCACTTTTGGCCCAAAGGAGAGGGTGCATCATGTCAAGAAATGCTTATGTGGTCTAAAATTTGGAAAACACAGATATATTACTATATTGATAGGGCATATTATTTTATTTTCATCTCTTCAAAATAACTTCTATCTAAAGGAATGAGACTCTCATCATCACATTCAGCTCTTCTCTTAAAAGGGGAGACCTAAGAGCAACAAAGATAGGCCTCAATACTCTGGCTTGCATCTTGATCAAAGAAAAAAAACCATCTGTGGAAAGGGTGCCCCACAAAATGTGGCACAACAGGACCTGTCAGTGAGAAAAAGTTACATTTTCAGAATAAGCGTATAAGACTTGTCAACGGTGTGGCATCATTGGTCAGCATTTATGAGTAGTTACAATCTGGTTATGGCACTCTTTCATTCAAAGTGGCAGAAGGCAACTGAATGGGCTGTTACATACTAATTTTACTACTTTAGTACCCAATAGGTACATTCATTACAACAGATGTACTCTCTTTTTCTACATAAGGAGGGTGCCCCTATGAGGAGTTATATTCGATACTAGTAATGCTGAGATTTCCCCTCTGGTTATTATATTCATTGTTTTATGTAGATTCTATTTATATTATATAATAATAATGCATTTGTTGTGTCCTTTTATTCATGTCATCAATTGTCTATAGGAGTATGTCCAATAAGAAGATTTATTTCTTCCATCACCCAATTTAACAAGACACTGGTACACATGGGATGTATTTGTCATTGTCCCAAAAACCCATAGTGTCCAAGTGTTTTTGAGTTCAGATCTGCAACTGATCATCACAAATTTGAACCCTTTTAGGGAAAAATTAAATTTTACATGAGTCATTACTTTATTTGATTCATCTAAGTCTTCATTTGCACACCCACTCACTAAGTTTTGGACTTAACTGCCTATTCCTGTATGTATTAGTGAATTCATTTGAGGTTTAATGCACTAATTTCTTATTTACTTTGCATATTATAGCCTTCAATTTCCTTGGTGATGCCACCCTGTGGCTAGCATGTACCAGTCAGAAGGGGTAAGAACCAACTAAAGTGACAATGTCAGTTGGTTCCCTGAATGTTAAACCTGAAATTAATTGTGAGATTGTGGAAGATCACAAGGACAGTTTTGAGTAACAGGTAGGCCTGCTAAAGGAAAAATAGATCCTCCTAAGGTTACGTATTTTTGTAGGTATTATTTCAATTTATGTAACCTATGGATACAATTACCACAAGAAATTCAGAAATACCATGTTCCATCCTGAGTTGCACTCTCCCATAATCTAGAGAGAAATATGGGAGAAAAGGAATGAATATAAAACAACACCCAAATAGTAAAGAAAAATAAATTGAATTGCATTTATGACAACAAATGATGAAAGATAGCAAGAACCTGCTCTTGTATTTTCATTTGCTCAAATAGAGAAACATCTATGGACTCTTCCTCTAGTGCACATGTTTTCTCATAGTCCTCAACTAACGCTACATCTGCATCAGATGATGTTAATTGAATTAGGACCTGCATTATAAAATAAAATATGTATACCTAAGTCATTCCCTATCAGATGGAAGTGACTCCTATTACCCCAATCCCAGGACAAATCATGACATATTGAATTAAAACAATTGTACTACCTCATCTTATAACATTTTGAAAAAAAAAAGTAATTATCTTGAAGCAAGGTGATTATAGCTATCAATCTTCTTCTGTATAAAACTAACTGAAGTGAGGTCTCATTATACAGCAACCCTATCTGGAGAATCCATGGTATCAACAATTATGTTAACTCCAGTTTTATCTTATTTTCTCTCCCACATTCTCAAATAAAACAATTATATTTCAAAGCATACACCATGTATAACCTAGTTACTGCAGTCTCTTGCAAGTTTCAAGAGTCCAAGGCTTTTGTGTAGATTCAAATGGGTAAGAAGATCAATGAGATGAGATCTAACAATCAAGGAAAGTACACCTCCAATGACAAGTACACCTAAAACTAGACAAACTGATCAAATATGATAATAACAACCAAGAGAAAGAATCATATTCCAAGTGTTTTCATAGCATTAATCTCTTCCTTCAGCACAAACAAAGGCGATTTGTAAGAAAATACAATGGTCTGTGCATCTGTAAATTATAGCCAAGAAAATCCTCTTTTGTGTATAATTAGCACCCATCATGCAGTTCCTCATGGACAAAAAGTTAGATAATTTTAACAGTAAAATGCGTAATTGCAAACAACCTTAAATCCCATACGTCATACACAGACATCTGCACTGAATCAAAAAACTCAAAAAAGTGATCTATTAATAAAAAACATAACATTTCATTGATAAAACATCTCCAACCTTATTCCTTAATATCTACATTTCTTCTAATGTCTAGTCCTTTGTGAGGTCCAATATTGACTGAAGTGATGTCTCATTATATAGCAAGCCTCAGTGCTCAACATTTGAAAACAACTCACAAAATTCTAGAACAATGCATTATCAATCCTAAGTGCTCAACATTCGAAAACAATTCACAAAATTCTGGAACAATGCATTATCAATCCTCAGTGCTCAAGACATATTTAGATAACATAACATTCCTCTTATACTTAACATAAACATATAGAAATCAAATGAATCCAAACTAGTTTTTTTATTGAAATTAATCCCATCTCATGCAACAAAATGGATAATGGCAAGGTAAACTGTAGGAAAAAGGGTAGGTGAAAGAGATAAAAGATAGCCAAAAATGTCCCAAAATGGAGACTCATAATCTTCCCCTAGCTAAACCTATTGCATGTCACTATGAAACTATGTAATCATCCTACTAATCCTTTGCATCATAAGACTCTAGACAAGAATACTTCTCATGAATACTTATCCAACTGTAAGGGGATTGGCCATACTCACCCATTCTATAATGTCGTAGCCTAGCATTGATTTCTACCCATAAAGTTTCATCCTCATGTTGATTTTTAGAAAAATAGAACAGATAATCAAGGAAATGACACGAAATAAAAGGAAAGTGCAACCTTAAACCTATCCACTATGTCCCATGCCTTCTTAAATAATTTATATATAATTTGGACTGATTGCTGAAATTTGGATATGACAAGGGTTCTTTGTTTTGAAATTCAAGGTACATGACTACCCATATTTTCCAAAAAACAATTAGAGCACCAAGAACATACCAATTTATATTCTTATCACATTCTAAAAGTGCATCCCTCTGATACTTCTTAATATAACCAGTGAAATAGGGTTGTTTTAGCAATTTCTTAAGGTCCAATATAACCACAGGAGGACCACTACGTTCACCTCCTACCCACAAATTGGCATGATGCTATGTAGCTTTAGCTGGGCCCATTCTTGGAGCCATTGGGCTTGGTATAACGATAATGAGGTGAATTCTCTTAATTGGGAATCCCTCACAAAGGGTTTTGGATTCCATCTTGTTTGATTACCCAACCAGAATTCTTGTTGTTATAATTCAGACAACAAATTTTTATCATCTTCATGAAAGGTAGTATATACTTGAAAATTTTCATCATGTGTAAAGATTTTACAAGGATTACCCTCAACCAATGTACATATATGAAAGGATAGACAATTTCCTTTTAGGAGAATAACATAAATAGGTGAAGGTGATATGTAGGTAAGAGATCCAAGGGATAGCTTACACATCCTCTTCTCTTCTTTCAACTAGTTTTTCTTAGTTGACATCTCTCGAGCATGTTGCAGAGAATCTTGTATTCTATTTCATTCTTTCCACAAATATCCCATTTCTCCATTATCTGGTAGTAGAATTCTGTCCACTACTATGAGAGTTCATGTCTGGCTTGACAATGTGCTTACAATGACATAACACCATGATCGAGTGACTCAACAACACTTCTCTCTAATCTTCCACCTCATCCCTCAATCAAATAACTACAAATGATTCTACTACTATAGTTTTAGGCATAGTTTCTTCTTGAACTATTTTTGTCTCTTTTACTACAACCTTGAGGATATTCTCCTCTTGGACCACTTGTGTCAAATTTCCGGGCATATTCTCTTATGGAGAAACTTTTGTTGCTTCTTTAGTAACAGGCATGGCAAACCCTACTTCCATGTTTCATGCACATCATAAGGTGGGTCATTCATTACCAGATTACACTATTCTTGTTCTTGCTTGAGTTGTTCTTTAAGATCCCAAATCAAGTTTCCCATATTAGATTTGGATTTAGGGCTTTCTTCATATGTTTGAGTAGAGACCTTTTTTTTAAGTTTGAATATTTTGTTATGAAGTCACCTATTTTTTGTCTTCAACATCCTATCAGCATTAATTAATCTAACATAAGTAGGCCTATCTTTCCATGGTCCCCTAAAACATTTTTTCATAATGAAATGATTAACTCTTTTACACTTTTGGGATTTGGAATATTCTGCATGTTGCTTGCCTGTGGTTTCTACAATAGTCATGCTCTGAGTTTCATCCTTTTTCAAATATGTCAAATAGACTCTATATTCCATGTACTTTGTTTCTAGCTCACAGAAACCACAACTTCTTCCCTGTGGTTTTCTATACCTTCTATGGTTGTTTCCTCTCTCCAACTCCTTCAAGAACCGCATGCCCTATTGAAAAAATGATCCCAAGTTTGTCATTCACAGGTTAATGTCACTTGCACAAGCAATTTAATTAACCAATGATGAGGGAGATTCTTTTAGGTTTCCTACTACTGACGCGGAGCGCAGGTAGTTTCTGTTACCAAATAAATTCTTGAGACCTCTTATGTTGAAACAAATGCTCCTTTACTTTTTTATCTGCATTTCTTTTCATGTGAAAACATGCATGATCATGACAAAAATGGTTTTAGGTATATCAGATACCAAGAATACAAAACAGAATATATTACCACCCAAAAGCGTGCATATTTTTAAGCTCACAAAGAAGAGGATTGGTAAGCTGTTTTAAAGCATTGGCACATTAATTTGTGATTGACATTCAAATTGTATATCTATTTTGATGTTATTTCAATTCCCATATAAGCCTTGGTTTCTTATTTTTGATGTAGGCTGAAGGATAAATATGACCCTTCACACTTAGAAGCTATTGTACAAAGGTTAACCTCCTGCTTTCTCTTTTGTATGCAAGTATGTTGTATCATATAATTAAAATCCATATTATTTTTATATCTGCATGATAAAGTAATTTTCTATTTTGGTAGTTGATAGAAATTATTCTTGATGTTCAAAGATAAATGAAAATGCAAAAGCAACTGCAAAGGAGTTCCTCTTAGAGCTACAGAATGGAACCCTAGACATGTGAGTTACTATTTCTGTGTATATTTTCGTCACTTCTATTAATGCAAATATTAGCATTCTTTACTTGATTCTTTCTCTAACATTTGTGGGGTTTTGAATGTAGAGGTCCAAGTTCTACTGATTCTATAGCATTATCTACAAAAGGTGGTCAAGGGAGTTACCACAATTTAGATGATGATGCTGGGGTTAGTGGCAAAATGAGGAGACATGGTAGGGGCCCTGCAAAGAAAAAAGACCTCGTTTCTAGTGCTCCCAAGGCTCCTCTAGTGAGTTCTGAACCTAGGCGAGTTAAAAAGGATATAGAAGTTGGACAAGCTCTTATTCACAAAGTAGATACAGAGAAAGGTATAGAAGAAAATATTCTTGGTAGTTCAGAGAAAGACAAGTTTGAAGGAGACAAATCTGTAAGTGGTTCAATAGGTGTTGTAATTGCGAGGGGCACGAATACTGTGAAGGGACTTGAAGGTCTAGAGCTTTTGGATGTTGTTGCTACCTACATGTGGGGATTTCATGGATTGGATTATTATGGAATGATTGAATTAAAAGAACCTCCCAAGGGTCTATGTCATGTGAGAGTACAAAGTAAGAACAATCATTATGAGCAATCCATAGCTATAGCCGAATGGGAGAAGAAATTGGATTCTACCTAGAAAGCTAGGTTGCAGGGTAAACACAAGCATGAACACACACACAAACAAATTCAATGCCTACTCTACATAGACCCATTGATTTTAGAAATATAACGAAGAACGCAAAGGTTAGGTCAAGCTCTGTGCTCTGGGCAGTTCAAAGATCACTTATCCATTTCCTTTAGCTTCCTCCCATGGTTGCTGAATATTTTAGTGAAAAAAATGTTGCATTCAGAAGACTCTTGGCCAATCCCAAAAAAAATATGTGCTTTGACCATAGTACAAGGAATACCTAATGGGCATTGGTTACTTAAGGGTTTTTCATGTCTGTTTTTCCTCTTAGTGAATTGAATAGACCTGACTAGATGTGAGTTGTTTTTAATAGTTGGGTGTTTTCCCGAAGATATCTGAGCAAGTATGACAAGATCCAGTTTCTTTCTGGTGAGATCCATTCATTTCAAGGTGTTTCAAGGGGGTTTGAGTAGATCTTGGAGCTTCCTCGGATCTAGGTCATTGTTGGATACAGTATTATCCAATTTTTGTGACGAATATTGAGGGAAATCCATTACCATTCTAGTATAACCTTCGGATCTCATCATTTCTCTCAAGAATAAAAATTCAAGCTAAATTGGGTATCCCTATGGCATTTCAGAATTAATACTTTGTGGGTAAGTAGCTGGGTGATATGCTGACACTATCTAATTATAACATTTATAAGGGTTCCACCATATGTTTGGTCTGGTAGTTACATTGAGGGCATGAGTTCTGGGTTACCTACATTCTCCAATCTGGTTTCTTACAAGGATTCAAATCAATCAAAGTCATCTCTTTCAGCAGTGCAACCCCATGTTATGCTAAGCCCATACATTGTTGAGAAATTGGACAAGGTGCCATCTTTGGAGATCAAGCATATAGAGGTAAATGAGTTATTTTTATATTTTAAATTTGAGTCGGCAATATGTAGATTTAATCAGTTCTGACCACAGTCGATATTATTGTTCGTGTTGGACACGTACCTCTTTATTCAATCTAGAAATAAGCCTAGGGGGTGATCTCCTTCAGGCTCCACTTGAACTTCACGCATTGTACTAAGAATCGGATACTGAAGACGGGCACTACAGATAAGAAATCTATCTGAGGCATATTAGCGTCCTTGCCCTTCTTCCTGGAAGCATTGTTTCTTTAAACTTCATATACCACACGCCAATGTGCCTACCCTTATGAGTGATATCTGTCTCTTTATGGCAGGTATTTATGATAATCCATAGATTTATTATTCCAGAGAATAGAGAATACCATCACCCTCATGTTTCTCAGGTCGTCTTTATTGGGCCATGCTAAGGCGAGGTAGAGGTGGGTTAATGGGACAGTAAAGAGGGGAAAATAGTATTTATAAGTCCTTTCTTTGGTCCAAAGAAACTAGCATTTAAGAGAGAGTCTCATCCATTGGGGGTGACGAAGAGATAGTTTTAAGTTGTGGAGTTCAGGGATCAAATTTGAAGGGTAAGGTCCCATTTCACTTTGAAGGGTTGTGAGAAATTGAACCTTTAATGTTGAAATGTAAAAATAAATCATTATTTTCATTTGAAACTTTACTTGTACAACAAAATTTTATTATTTATTAAAACAAGTGTATAGAAAAAAAATGGCAATAAGAAAAAATCCTGACAAATTCAACATTTACATGGAATTAGTGAGGTAAAATATGTACTCACCCGATCCCTGGAGCATATAGTTTATTGAACTTAGACAAAAGACAATTCCTTCGGGCCGGTTAAATACTCAATTGTTAGGTCATTGATAAATAAAGGCATTGGAATTTGGAAGGACCTTCGAATGGAGGATTGATTTAGCTTGATGGTGGCTTTATTGGTCAAGTGTGATTGGGCCTACCCAAAAGAAAAACCCCAGAATGTAATACCTAATGCTTTCACAGAGAAACATTTTTACTAACCCTAAATTCAGCAATTATTTTTAGAATTGAATCATGTCCTCCCCACATGCTCAAATCAAAGTGATCAAACAACGGCCCCAATTTTAGGTGGATTATGGACAGTCCCTCCAATATTGTATATCGAGTTTATACCCCAATTCAAAGTGATCAAACAAAATCCCAAATTTTAGGTAGATTATGGAGATTCCTTCGAATCTATATCAAGTTTATCAGCCCTATCGAAAAGGTTAAGTATTTATTAGTCCACTATAAGGAAGAACTTTAAATTATCCAACAAATATCACTACAAGTTAAGTGTCTAGTTTCTACCAAAGTCAACAAGGAATACCAATCATAAACACACATTTGCGACAACGAGGATGTTGAAATAATGTTCTTAGCTATATCATTGCACTCCGAGTCCCTCATTCATTAATGTCCGTCAAGGGATTCCCTTGTTTAGATATATTGGTAGACACTTTGTACTACTTGTTTCCATTATTAGAAGACTAACAGGAAAATGAAGGGGTCAGAGTCTACAACATTTACAGTTTCGATTGTTAAATATTTTATCCTTTCAACCATTGGATATCATTAAGGAAATTGGAACAATTTAAACACTTATATTCAAATATTGTTCTTTCTTTTAACCTAATGTTTACAATTCACGACATATAAATAACATTGACAGATTTGGAACTCAAATACAAGGCTCTTTCTTCTTGCTCCTCCACCCAAACAAAGTTGTGGTCCTAGACTATGAAAAGTATACATTATTTTGGTTCTGATTTCATTTAAATATTGGGATTTTTAAGGTTACATATATTGAGTATTCGAGACTAAGTCTGGCGGAAACACAATCGCATAATACATTAAAAATTTCAAACAACATTTTGGATGGAAAAATTTTAAACCCTTATATTTATAGAACTAGAAGGAACTCCAACAAGAAACACATTTAAATTTTATCCACATATAAAATGTTACACAAGTCTAAAATGCTATACATACCTGTAAATTCATGACAACCAAGTCGACAGCTTAGATTTGCATAATCTTCTGAAGGAAATAGAAATTAGGGAGACACTGAAGCATAGAATTGGAGAGTTGAGAGTCTGAGTCCCGACCTCCGACTGTCCTATACTCATAAACCCAAAATAATGTTTTTTTTCACGAGACTTCACCAATCTCTTTAAGTTCAGGGAAACTCAATCCAGCCTACCCAACGTTCTACCTTTGCTTCTCTTGCTCCTAACTGTGAAAAGGGCGGAACCTTCGAGTTTCCCACCGTAGAAGATAATGAGGAATTAGAGTGTGTAGCTGTTTCCTTCTACAGAAAGATGATTGGAAGCAACGCCATCTCAATTCCACAATATCCCGACACTCTTGAGTTGGTTTACCTTTCTCGAGGTAGGTGAATGCATTGTTTATGTTTTTCACATGATTACAAAAAAATCATTTTATAATTGCTTCCACATAACATAGATATATCTATGCGGGTGAGGGAAAACTGGGTATTGTTTTCCCAAGGTTTCTAGATACTTTTAGAGATAATTCTTTGTTATGAGGCCGCTTAGCGTCTAAATCAAAGAGGCCATGGGAGGAACAAGAAGAAGAAGAAGAGCACTCAAGTGATATACAACTACATCACACTAATATTGAGGGATAAAGGCAGTAAGCTCCTGTAATATTGTTGCCTTACAACTAGAATTTGTAGGTTGAGACCAATAGGAAGTCTAATGATAGAAAAACTGCCCAAGACAATCTTCCAAAAAATATTAGTCCGGCTACAAAGAAGGAACTGAAAACTAAAGAAACTCCACAATTGCTAAAATCAATCGATCTTACAACCAAAATTTCACAATGAAAATAATCTATATAGGGTTTCGAAGGCAGAATGCGACTGATGGGTTTTAATGAAAGATATTTAATTAAAGTCTGAAAAAAAAAGGAGAATGTGAAGCACCTTGGATAGGTCAAGAATAGCTTTCTCCATGTGACCAGGAATCGTAATGTGAAGCACCTTGGATAGGTGGAGGATAGCTTTCTGAATGTGCTCAGGAAATGTAAGAAAAAAAAGTTCTCACTTTTGTATTTTCTAGCAAGCAATCCTGACAATTCTAGTTTAGCTAGCCATTCCAGCACCAGCGTCCCTATCGATTATCCATAGTTCGTTCAAAGCCTAGCTTAAGATAGGGTATTTGGGGATGGTAATGGATTTAGCCCGGTTTGGTGCCTGGATTTGTGCCCGAAGGGGTCGAAGGTCTCAGTTAATGCGCTTTTGGGCCCTTCCCTACCAGTGTCGTGTTAGGCCTGTTGAACGTCCATGGTGAACTAGGATCCGCATTCTTTTCTCCCCTCCGTTCATTATAACCATCCATTCATTATAACCACTAAATGCAATCAATTTTAACCATGAAAGAGGGTAATATCTTATCTTTATCTCCAACTATTAAAGATTAGGCTATTGCAACCATGGAATTCAAAATGGCAGCTATTCTTAGTAAAGATCATAGTTACAATCCAGCCCTCTTAATTTTTATTTTACCCAAAAAAATTTCTTACATTTTTAATTATTTTATATTTCTATCAAAATAAATGAATAGAAATTTTATTTTTTAATATTAATATATTATATAATGTTTAACTATAATATATTTATATATGAAAAGCATGTTATATTAATTATTATATGTTAAAATCCTATTGAATTAAGTGAAAACTTATTATTATTATTATTTTAAATTTAAAAAGGGCAAGAGATCATTAAAATGAGAGGGAGGATTTTTTTATTAAAATAAAAGATATTGTCATTTTCGTAACTCGAGGCATTAAGGGGGAACTTTTTAACTTTTTGAGAAGAGGCATGACAACAACACTAATGAGTAGGTGTCAATGAAAATTTATTGGTGGACACAAATTTTATAGATTTCACTGTCAAGATCAAAAGACTTTTAACTTGCCAAAATTTTAACTGATTGGCGAGAGGGTCAAGCAGACTCAGAATTTGGAAAATGAAATATTAGCATGATCGATGATATTAGTTAAACTGAGTTATACCAAAATGGATACATGAATATGCATAATGCAAAAACATTTAAGCTACCAATTTAACTTGACCATGGCATGACAACACATGAAATATAACTTGCACAATTAAAAATGACTAATTAATATTCTTCTAGCAAGTCATTTTTTATGTCGTGACTAAATTAGTCATTTATATTAGTCACTTTTAACTCTGTTACTTATTATCTAGTCATATTTGTTAACTGGTGACTAAATTAGTCATTAATTTTAGTCATTTATAGTTGGGTCAATCAAAATTGCTCATATTTAGTAGTAAATCACTTGAAAAACCTGTGGTGACTAGAATTTTTAGTCACCTAGTCACTAATTCCTCATTTTGTACTAGTGTAAGATAGACCAGCAGTGCTACACAGAACGCTACATCAGGTATTTCAAGAAATATTTCTGCTATTACTTCTTCTGCTGAAACTCTTAATTCCCAGAAATTTTTTATATCAGAAAAATCTAGGGCTTGGGCATCTTCAAGCACTGCTGCTTGTGAAGATTCAATCCCTGGTGACTCCACTAGGATAAGTATACCACTGCCTTCTCGGAAAATATTTCATCAGTGCTACCTTCCATAACCCTGTCCTTACCCATTTCCAATATGGCTACCCCTCAAATGACCAAGATGGAAAGGATCCTAGTAGCTAGGTATGCACCCCTTGTTTCGCCAAATCCTCTTGCAGCCATGCCTATCGAGGATTACCTCAAGTATATGCCTCAGTTTACAGGGGAAGGGGATTTCACTACTGAAGAACATCTAGAAGCTTTTTATAGTTATGCTGAAAATATAAATATAGAACAAGAAGATGTATGGAACGGATTTTTTGTGCAAAGCCTAGATGGCCAGGATAGAAAAGTGGTTTAAGGAACTTCCTACTGGGTCAGTGGCAGGCATAGAGGCCCTAGATGACATTTTCCTAAAAAATTGGGGATAAAGGAGAGACCACCTCTACTATATCACAGAATTCAGCAACCTGAGAAGAGAAAATGGTGAGTCTGTCTCCAATTTTACCAAAAGATTCAACAACATGTACAGAAAGATCCCAACTGAGATTAATCCGACCGGTGCCTCAACTATGATAAATTATGCAAATCCCTTTGACTCTGACTTCTACCTACTTCTTTGAGAAAGGAGGTCTGCCTCCTTATCACTCATGCAGGATGTTGCCCTATATGTAGAGTCAAACATTCTGGCATCTCAGAAGGTCAAAGGGAAGGTGGACAGGAGAAATCAGCCAGCCGACTATGGTGGGGCTTCTACATCAGAGAACAAGATTGAAAAAATGACCAAACTCTTGGATTACCTGACTGCTGAAATGTCGAAACTGAAGGACCAAGGAAATATGCCGGTGAGGGGTAAGGGGCCAAGTGAATTTTCTCCTCGAACCCCAAATTTTGTTCCTTATAGAAGAGGAAACCCCTTGTTTAGATTCTCAGAAGGGAGATAAATCAAGGGGAAGACCAGAAGATAAGAGCTCCATTTCAGAACGTTGTATTAGAAGAAGAGCCAAAATTCATTGAAGACGAAGGAGAAGCTGAAGACAATATCCACTGCATGGAGGATGAGGTGGGCTATTCTTTTTTGACCCAGGAAAAATATGAAGAAGCCCTAATTGATGAGCAGATCATTGAAGAGGTTGTCTATCAGGTTGATAGTCAGGAAGGTTACTAACTAAGGTCTAGGTTGGTTGCTCCCCTCAAGAAAAATGTTGTACCTATCAAGCAGTCTACTGCAACTTCTAGAAAGGTTGTTGCTTTACCAAAGAAAGTAGATGTCCCATCCAAAGCATTGCATAAACTAGCACCTTCAGCCACACCTGATCAAGTCCAACTCCAACCTATAGCTCAGGAGGTAAGATTTCCAAATAAGCTGCATTATTCTTTCAACCTTAAATCTAAAATTCAAAAATTGAAAATCCCATTCCCTCTAATCGAGTTGATGAATAACGATGCATTTAAAATCTCCATTCTAAATTCCCTTCAGCCCAAGGTGCACATTGAAACTGACTTCGTGAACCTGCAAGATGAAAAGCTTGTTGTAACCCTGGGGCTTGTGATTGAAGACCTAAAGGACTCCTGCCCACCATTCTATATATCCTTGAACATCCATGGTAAAAAAACTCCATAACTGTCTGTTGGATTTAGGACCCTCTCACAACCTAATGCCAAAAGCTGTGATGGATGAGATCGACCTCAGCATTACCAAGCCCTACTATGATTTATTCTCTTTTGACTCCAGGAAGGTAAAATGCTTCAGCCACATCAAAGATCTTGCTATAAACTTAACCCAGCTGCCTTCAAAAATTATAATGATGGACATCGTAGTGGCCAATATTCCCCCAAAATTCGGCCTCTTGTTGTCTTGGTCATGGAGAAAAAGATTAGGCAGCACCCTCCAAATGGATCTCACATATGCTACCATTCCCATGTTTGGAGGGGAAAATAAGTGGCTGTACAGAGAAAATCAGCTAGCATACATCATAAGCAAAGAGAGTCGCTCAGTGCATCACCCAATTTACACTGTGGACACCGATTTCGGATCCTATATTTTGCAAATTGATGATAATCAGTAGACGTCGTTTTAGCTCACTAAGCCCACCCATCCGCAACCAAAAGAAATCACAACAGCAATCTAGACCATGTATTTCAATGGGGCAAGCACTCAGAACTCAGCAGGCACAGGTATAGTCTTGATCTCCCCAACTAACGAGAACATTCACTTATCTTATAAGCTCGATTTCAAGACCATGAACAATGTAGCAGAATATGAATCCTTTCTACTAGGATTTAAAGTGGCCAAGGAGATGGGGATCATGTGCATGAATATTTTTGGGGACGCAGACCTCATCATACAGCAGGTCAACAACACTTTTCAGACGAAAAATATCAGACTGAAGGCCTACAGGGACGAGGTATGGAAACTTAGAGACTCATTTATGTTTTTTGAATTGTCATATGTTCCTAGGGATTTAAATCACCTGGATGATTCCCTGGTTGTCTCTGCAAGTCTTTTTATTCCTCCTTTACCCCCTCGGCTCAGCTATGATGTTCAAGTCAAGTACATATCCTCTCTACCAGACAATGTAAAATTTTGGAGGGTGTTTGAAAATGATGGGGATATTAGTAAATTCCTTCAATTAGTGGATGAATTCTCTGACATACACATAGACCAGGAAAACCTTAACCTGGAGGAATCCAAGTAGCTCAAGTTAAAAGATAAAGTGACTGAGCATGATATTTTCCAATTTCCCAGCAACCACATACCCCGAGGTCTAGTACCATTGGAAGAACTGTTTGACCACAATGACATCCCTTTCAAGCCTACCAAAAAGGATCTAGATCCTACTGTCCAAGAGTTGAACATAGGCAACCAAAACCATACAAAATTGATAAATCTATCCACTAGGATGACTACTAAACAGAAGTCTGAATATTGCAGTTTGATAAAAGAGTTAGCTGATGTCTTTGCATGGGAGTATAGTGACCTAAAAATGTATGACACCAACATCATCTAGCACATGATTCCTTTGGAGAAGGACACCATTCATTTCAAACAAAATTTGAGACCCATCAGCCCCCTTCTATTACTAGTGATTGAGAAAGAGATCCACAAGCTCCTCAAATCGAAGATCATAATCCCCATCAGATATTCCAAGTGGATTGCAAATCTACTAGTGATGAGAAAGAAAAATGTAGAAATCAGGTTGTGTGTGGATTTTAGAAACCTGAACAAGTGTTCCAGAAAGGACAACTATCCACTGCCCAAGATGGAACATCTGCTGTAGAGAGTATCGGGGGCCAGGGTCATGTCCTTCCTTGATGGTTTCTCTGGATACAACAAAGTTGTTGTGCACCCATATGACCAAGAGAAGACTGCCTTTACTAACCCCTGGGGCACCTTCATGTATGCTAAAATTCCATTTGGGCTAATGAATGTTGGGGCTACTTTTCAAAGAGCTATGGACCTAGCTTTTGTAGGGCTAAAAGATAAATTTGTGCTGATATATTTGGATGACTTAACAGTTTAATCTCATAGGCATCATGACCACTTGCAGCATTTAAGGAAGGTATTTCTGAAGTGCAAAAGGTATGGAATATCACTAAACCCCAAGAAGTCCCAGTTTGCACTCAATGAAGGAAAGCTCCTAGGCCACATAGTCTCAGCAAGATCGATCCAGTAAGAGTGGAGGCAATTCAGCAGCTGTCACTACCAAGGTCAAAAAGAGACATTCAGTCCTTTTTAGGCAAGATAAACTTTGTCAAAAGGTTTATTCCAAATTTCTCCGAGTTGGTAAAGCACTTAACAACCATGATAAAAAAGGATGCAGAAATCAAGTGGACTGACCAAGCAAGAAATTCTTTTGAAGACACTAAGAAATTCCATCATGGAGGCCCCAACCCTGATTAGTCCCAACTATACCAAGGGTTTTTAAATTTTCTCTTTTGCATCTTATGACATAGTGGCAGTTGTACTTTATAGAAGAATGATGAATGTCTTGATCATCCAATTGCTTTCTTTAGCAGAACCCTCAGAGATGCTGAGCTGAAGTATGACCCAATTGAGCATAAGGCTTATGCTCTCATAAAATATTTGAAGAACTTCAGAATCTACATTCTCCATGCAAAGGTCATTGCATATGTCCCTTCAGCTGCAGTAAAGGATGGTTTGACTCAGCCTGACATTGATGGGAAGAGAGATAAGTGGATTTCCAAACTCATTGATTTTGATGTAGAGGTGAAACCCACCAAGCTGGTAAAGGGATTAGGCCTAGACAAACTCATGGCCAAAGAAATATGTGAGCTGATGGGAATAAATTTCACATGTGTCAGATTAGCAAAGGTGCAGACTATGGTAGCAGCTGAAACAGAAGAAACCAAGATCAGAATGACATTCCACCAGTAGTTGAGAACATATCTTCCTGTGAGTGGTACTCAGGTATCATTAAATTTTTTCTTAAATTAGAGGTTTCTCCTGATCTCACTTCTAACCAAGCATAAGCTCTTAAGTTGAAATATGTTAAGTTTTGCATAATTGAAAAACTGTTGTACTGGAGGGATCAGTCTGGGATATTGTTGAGGTGTCTAGATAAAGAGGAAGCAGAGCAGGTCATGCATCACTTTCATTACAGTACATGTGGAGGCCATCACTACTAGAAAACCACAACCCACAAGATCTTAAAAGCAGGATACTATTGGCCAGCCCTCTTTGCTGATGTATTGTTGTAATCTCACAGACCACATAAGGTTACCAATAATACATAATAGAGACAAGAGACAAGAACAAGTAGATAGAATAATAGATTATATTAGCATCAGAGGGTTCATACAATACAGAGAAATGAACTGAATTCTCATCTGGCTCAACAGCCTAATATATATGATTACAAAATAGTTACAAAATAACTATATGTCGGTTCGGTGAACCGACACTACTTTAGGTGGCCGACCTAATCTCTAGTTAGTCGGATGACTGACTTAGTCATCCAATAGACTATGTTGGCTATCATTCAAGTTGGAATATCGACATGCTTCTCCAACATCTCCCCCATGAAAAAAATGTTTCTTTGTCTCGAAGAAACAGGGAGGTACAAAAATTTCCTTGTTTGTCTAAGTAGTTATTTATTTTGAGCTTTGATGTTTATGGGCTGTGAAGTCTGATGGTCGGTATTTTCTGTACACAGACCTCGATGATTGCTAGGGCTATCACTGCTAGATGATGCTGGAAATCTGTCCAACTCTGCAATATTTTATGTATGTCGATGGTGAGTGTAGTCAAATTTGATAAGATCGACATTTTCTCTTGAATGGAAAGTTCATCTATTCTTTCCATGTCGGGTCCCATAAATTGGTCCTTTTCCTTTGCTGTCTCCATAAGTCATTTCATCTATGGACAGATGATGTCTACTTTTTCTAAGTTGGGAATGGCTTGATGCACCCACTGAAGTGCTTCCCGCTCAAGCTTCTAGAATTTAGCTATCTCAAGCACTATTTGATCCTCAATTGTGCTTCTGAGTACTTCGTCAGTGGTTTTCCTCTTCTCTAGTGCTTGGATCCCTTATCGGGTCTGTTTGGTGTGATGATAGACTTGCCCATAGTAAGTAGACCAGTCTCTTAGTACTTCTTCAGTGATGACAGACTCCTCCATGTGATCTTCCAAAACATTGTAGGCTACAGAAAAGGTTGTGTGTTGCTCTGTCAGTAGTCAAATGGTTTCTTCTTTTTGCTCTTCTTTTGTTTCCTGAATCTTACTTGGAGCATCGACACCACGCTTTCAAATAGTTGATAAGATCTTTCTAGCAATTTGTTGGTGTCGACTTCTATCAGTCCTGGTATCACAAACTGGACCAAGTCCCTGCACTTGTTAAGGAACTTAACTTGTTCTTTTCCCTTGCTATCTAGTTCCTTACAGCTGTGTTGGTTCCTTGTCTTTGCTTCGACTACTAGCGCTTGCAGTAGTTGTTATAGCTTTGGATCTCTCAATTTGGTTGCATCGACCACAGTGGTTGAACCAACTAGATTGATGTGGACCATTGAAGGCTATCCATGATGGTCCTTATTCTTTTTCTTCTTGTTGTGCTTCTCTACTTGGGCTTCTTTCAGCACCTGTGTACCTACAAAAGTTGAGTCTGGATTTTCTGTCTGTTGTGTAGCAGTGGTTGATGGTATTTCTATTTGGGGTGGTGGGATGAATGCTGCCTCTGGTTATTCAGATGCAGGTAGTCCAAAAATGGATGCAGTTGCTGCTGATGGTTGTGGTGGGGTTGGTTCTGGTGCAGCTGGTTGGATTAGGGGTTCTGAGTCAAGGGGTGGTGGTGGTGGTGGTGGTGGGGTTAGTGAATGGTCGGGTGTGATTGGGTTGGCGAAAATGTGGTCAAGTGGTGGATTGTTGGTATGAGGTGGTGAGTCCAAGTTGGAGAAGATCTGGTTGATTTCTTGATTTATGTCCTTGATATTTTCTTCTTCCTCTCCTCTAGTCGGTTCAGAGGCTGGTAGGTGGGGTTCAGGTTCAGTCGGAGCGATAGTCATGGTCCGATGTGCGACAACTTCAGCTTCTTTGTCAGGATTTCTCTCAAAGGTGGAAGTCACAGTTGCTTTGGCTTCATTGATTTGTCGAATTCCTTCTTTAAACTGTGAGAATGTGGTAGGGAAGTTGACTGCAGTCATTCGGTCGGTATCGTCCTTGTCGGTGGTTCCAACTTTGAGTACTATGCAAATAGGTTTGGTCGTTTCAACATGGTTTGATTTCCATCTAAAAATTTTCCCTTCTGTATTTTCATTTTCTAACTGTAGTCTTGTCAACTATGGTATTGTCCGGGTTTGTATATTTTTACTGTTCATTGTCTGTCATTTTTCTTTTAAGGGTTTGTTTTCTATTGGTTGTATAAATTCTTGAATCTTCTTTGTTGTTTCGACCAAATTCTCATTTTGTGGTATAAAGTTGAAATCTTTGATAAAATTTTATCTAGGTTTAGGCCATAGGAATGTTTCACCTCAGGCTTCCTCCATCTTATACCATTTTTTTGGTAAGTCAACGAGGGTTGATGGAAACAGATGCAGCCATGTGCGTTCATCTTTGTACCCAAGTCTTCTCCATTCTCTTTCACATGTCTTAATATGGTCTTATGGATTCTGTCCTTGAATGAAAATAGGTATCTGAGCTTGGTTGGTTAACTTCTTACCTCCAAACCTTTCTACAAAGTAAGTCGAAGCCGTTGTCCAGGTCTGTAGTCTTGTTTGATGGGTATCCCACCATCTAGCAGCTTGTTCTATAAAGGTTTCTATTAAACTTTGTAGTCGACCATGTTCACCAATATTTTTGGACACTTATTCTATATGCATGACCGGTGATTCTCTCTCCTTATATCTTGGTATTTGTGTATTATTTATATTTGTCGATTTTAGCGTAGGGTATTCCCTAATTTTTTTCTCAAATATTTTTGGGACAACGGACACTATGAAGCACTGTTGGGTGGGATTTTTCTATAATTTTTGGATAGTCCAGCACCCTATTTATTGTGTTTCGTAGTTAGCAACTTCCCAATCATATAATTCTGTGTCTGAATTATAACCGATTGAGCCTTGGTTACCTAAATGAAGTTCTCCATACATATTATGTTCTGTATAATCTGCATTATTTTCTATCTGATAAAGTTGTCGGATAGCAGCTTCTTCATCGATAGGATCTGTCCAAGGTTCTCCTTGGGAAGGATGAATAGGTACAATAACCTTTTGTCTGTTTCCTTTTAATTTTATTCTCTCTTTATCTAGGGATATCGAAGCTTTCATCTTTCTTCTCCAAGGTCGACCTACTAACACTAGTACAAGTGATCAATTTTGCCACGGAAAAACGTGGCAATATCCACGGAAAAGCGTGGATATTGCCACGTCTAAGTGTTTTTTGTTCCGTGGAAACTATTTCATCGCAATAGCGACAACCCCTAATTTGCGTCGCAAGAGCGACAATGTTCTAGATTTCGTTATATGCCTAAGCCGTCTCTATATCCACGCCTAACCGTCTATGTATCCCTGCCTGGCCGTCGATGTATCCACGGCTCGTCGTCGATGTATCCACGGCGCTTCGTCGATGTATCCACGGTTCGTCATCGATGTATCCACGGCTCGTTGTCGATGTATCCACGGCGTGTCGTCGATGTATCCACGCGTCTTCGTCGCTATATCCACGGATTGCCGTCGCTGTATCGACGGTTGGTGAATTTTTTTTTAAAAAAATACTTTTCTTCTGACAGGTTTCTGCGTAGAGAACCAACTGACCAGTATTTGTTTACAACCTTTATTGGAGAAATGACTTACAAGAAGCTTCAGTAAATGACCTAAATATAATTTGGATGTGGGGACTGATCCATTGTCAGTGAAACATATTTAATGGAATGAAGCATTTCCTCTATACAGTTGGTCACAATTCAGTTCTAGATGCCATTAATAAGATGGGATAGAAACTTCCAGGGCATTACTTTGCTGTAATTAAAGGGGTGGGTTATCTGTGGGAAAGGGATTAGTTTCTAGAATTAAGGAAGCCATCCTTGCAATCTCAGATTTGAACTCAAGAGACTTGTGCACCAGGATTGGGACTGACCAAAAATGTCAAATAGATGAATCTTTTCAACCATGCCAACAATGCTACTCATTTTTTTTTCCATTGCTCACTGCTAGAAGTCCTGTTCTTTTTAATTCTTACCTATTCTAAATTTTATTTATGTAATAGACAACCACTTTACAAAATTAAGTCCTGGTATACAGTACATTAGCCAATAGAAGATGTGCATTCAAGATTCAAAACATATGTAAACTTCTAGCAAAAGAGATATGGGAAGATTAAAGGGAGATTAAAGGGACTGTAATGGGTGTTGTAAACTGTCTTATGGCACTTCTTTGATTGTGTTCAACTTCAAAGGTTACCAAATACAATGCAGCTTAATTTCTTCAAGCCCCAAGGCCTCTTTGATGTTGAAAATATTAAATATAGTGATGTTGCAAGACAATCTATTCAACCATTAGCAGACAAGCTCAGGGTATGGTCTCAGAAATAACAACCTCTAATTGATGTACTAATCAAATTGTCATTTAAAAGAATCCTCCAAAGGTGTTGACATTGCAGACACTGAAACAAATCCTGTAGAAAACCTATAAAAAAATTGACATTGTCTCTTTCGTTAGAGTTAAAGGAAGGAGCAGCATTACTTTTCTCTACGTTATTGGCAACTCCAGAGTGTGGGAGACACCTACAGCCTCTGATTATATATTCCATCCATAGTGGGATGTGTTAATATAGATTCTTGTACAATTCAGAGAGCTAATGCCCATGCCATTAATAATCTTTTGGATATTGAACAATGGGCAGAGCTTATACAGAACAAACACAAAATGATCGAAGAGACTGTAGACCAAGTGCATGAGCTTATACTTGAAATATATTGTTTTGTACTTGGATGGATCACTCTATTAGATATTGATGTTAAGGAAGCTGGTGCTTTGCCATGGGATTGCTAAGACTTGATCGGTTCCTTGCTCATCATGTTGTGCTCCATGTTGAACAGTATTGAGCTTGGGTAGGGGAACTCTGTTGTTCAGGCCATTACCCAGCATTCCTGGAGTTGGACAAAATCTCCTCAAATCTAGGAGCTCCATTCAATTATAATCGGCACCGACAAGAGGAGGAAGAGTTTCAGGCTTTAATAAAAGAGAATTGGAAACTGGTTGAGACCCAATCAGAGGCTCCAATCTGTGCTCAGTTCATGGCATCGATGCAATTCCTAAAGGAAAAAGTTACCCATAAGGATAAGGAACATCATAGAAACAAAGGATTTAAAAGCAGGTGAACAGAACACTAAGTTTTTTCAAAGTTTTAAAAACCATATGAGGAACCAAAATACTATCTGGGAGCCTTGTGATAGGTGGCAACAAGGTACGAGAATCTAATAAGCTGGCAAGTTTGGGAGTGAATAGCTTCAAGGAAATATTTAACCACGTAAATAGGGGAACATCGTTAAAATGGTGGAACTCTTCACCAATGCTTTCCACTGTCAAAAATGAGAAACATAGGTTCAAGAACACGGCGTACAGTAGTGGCCTCCTTTGCAATTTTTGCCATATTTTGGAGACAAAGTTTAGACCAAACTTTGGGGTTCTCTGCTTCTTCCCTGTAAGATTATTCAATAAATAGTGCATAAAAAGAACCGATGATGCTTAGAGAAAATAGTCAAAACCTAGAGCACAAAACAAAGGAAACATGATGATTTGCATACCTTGTGAGATTAAGTTCACCTTTAAAGTCCTAGACCTCCTTTCAGGAAGGAACTCTTCTAATTGCTCCTGCCGTCGCTTCAATATGGCCCTCACATCTATGTGCTTGTACCCAATGATCATCAAAATTATCACTGATATGATTATCTTTATCCATTGGAAGCAATTCATAATTGTCCAAGGTCACTGCAACAATCTGAAAAGAATATCAAATGAAGAGAAGATAGCCAAAAGTGCCATCAATGTTATCAACCATAATTTTGCAAGTGCAGACGAAATATTTTTATTTAACTTGCATTAACAAATAATAAAAATGAAGAGAACGAGTATGCCGAGGAATAGCAGCAATGTATATGAGACTCATCAGTACATCTTTCATTAAGATCTTGTTCAGTGTGGCTACATGTAACTTAAACCTGTTCATATGTACAATGACATGAATCTGGTTTTCATGGAAAGAAAAGAATGTACATGCCTTGGTAAAATATGGAATGCTTCCCGAATAGCACGAAGACGTAAAATGCCTAAAACAACCTTTGAAAGTGCTTTTTCC
>LPNX010949531.1:536545-656513 GCA_001517045.1 Pseudotsuga menziesii | reverse complement strand
TGAAATCAGTACTTTACTTTTAACTCCAGTTTAGGAATGGTCATAATGGAGAGCATGGTCTTCATCATCGTTGAGACGCGGGAATGAGCAGAGTGTGAATTGGGCAATGCGTAGTGGGTGAGAGGAATGAATGACCCTGAGATTGAAAATGTGGCCCGTGGGTACAACAGCCACGCCGTGAAACCAAACCCACGACTCCCAGAGGACCAGCGGCCCAGTTCCATTCAAAGTTCACATAAATGCACCGAGCACTTGTTGGCAGCGATCAGACTCCCACAGCCCATTGAATACCCAGGAAGGGCAAAATTTTGGGGTTGCCCTTCCATTGTCAATGTACACAGTTCTACTACATTTCATTTTCGACGGGCACTCCATGAAACCGAATTTTTTTTGTAGGGAAAATTCGGTCATGGCCTTCTATGACAGGTAAACAGGCCTTTGACGGGCACTGAAGCCTTCAAATTTGAAGCCTGCCCACGAGCCTGGTTTCATAGGTTAATAAACCTTTAAATATCTAAAACATTGACTTAAGCGCCTTGGGTCAACTAAAAAGACATAGCTTGACATTGCCATCTCTATAGCGACGTAGCTCCGTGGATACAGCGACGTTGAAGGAGGAAGGCATCGATATAGCGACGGTGGAGATTACCAACGTCGATACAGCGACGAGTAAGCGTCGATACAGCGACGGCAAGTTCATTTTGCTTCCAATTTCACACCAAAAAGTATGAAACGTGGAAAACCTCCATGGAAAAATCCACGCTTTTGTATTAGTGTAACGCTTGGAAGGAGCTGGATCCTTCCTTAGGGTCAATAATTTTGAAGTCGACTTTGGTTGATATTCCTTTTATCGTTGTGCCAAAATTTTTCTAGACACCAATAGGTTCAATTAGGCCTTGGTTGGCTAGTTTCAGGTATATACCTGACTCATATAGTCGAGGTCTGCCCAGTTGTTCCCAAGTGTCATGATTCATGATGTTTACTTGTGATCCAAATTCAAGCACGACTTGTCGGATGTGGTATCCTTCAATTTCTAGGTCAACAAGTGGGTCGGCATCACTTTTATCTTTTTTATTTAAACTGCAGATATTCTTTGTTTGTTTTTCGGTGTTGTTATGTTTGATTTCACATATCAAGTCGATGAATTGAGATACTGAGTTATCTTTCTGTACGAGCTGTATTAGTTATTTTATTGTGTTATGTCGATTGTCATTAGCCTCTTCCTGTCGTGCCAATTATTTAAACACATTTGTTGCATCTTTATATATTTGTTTTTCTTTAACTGGATCAGGGTAGACATTCTTTTCTTTTATTTTGTTGATTCGTGGGTTATCGCTTCCTATTTTTGTCCCTTTTCGGGTTATGATATGCAAATTCTTTGTGTTTATTACATCATTTTTTTGCACACACAACAAGACATTAACATTTTTCCTTTTATTTATTTTTTCTAGCATGGTAGGGCAATCCTCTAATGAGTGATCCCCTACTCCGCAATGAGTACAAAATTTTAGGTCATTTCTATCCTTGTATGGACAGTTTGCATGTCAGTGTCCCTCCTTATAACAGGTAAAACATTAGATGGGTCGACGAGGTCGGTTTTATCAATTCCCAGAGAATCGACCTCGACCTCCATAGCCTCCATGTCAATTGTCATACTAGTGCTCGTATCTTTGACCTTGTATCTCTGATTGTTCTGATCGTTCGGCGTGTTATTTTGCTCATTACTTTGTGCAACTGCATTGGTTTGATAGACTGCATGATAATTTTGTTAGTTCTTGAGGTTTGGATGGCAGTCGGTCGTGTTATGATTTTTTGTTTCGCAGATTGCACACCAAGATGTCTTGTCATTCTTCATGTTGAATGGGAAATATTTTGTCAAGTGATCTCCATGCTCTTGGAAAATGTCGCAAAAACATTTAGTCTACATGAATCGAACATCCTGTCAGCTGATTTCCTTTCGACAGGTGTCTTTAGAATGTCCGGTCATCGAGCACTTCATGCACCACATCTCCTAACTTTTGAGGTTTAATTATTTTAATGACTTCTGTAACCTCTCAAGTTGTTCTTCTAGTCTGTGATCGGTGGAGTATGTTGGTATTTCCTCATCCATTTCTACTTGTAGATATTTCGTAAGCACATCTTCGTAAGTCTTGAATGTCTCCAGACTTATGTGTCGATGAATTTTCTATGATAAACCTGCAAGAAACCAATGGATTAATAACTTTTTGTCAATAACATAGTCCAATTGGATAAGAAGGTATTTCCATCATTTATCATAATCGCGGACAGTCTCTTCTGGCTTCTGTGATGTTGTTTTTAGTTTCTTTGCTGCCAAATGTTTTGCATATGGAGTTTTGAAAAATGATAGAAATTGCGCTTTGATCTTAGCTTTGGTAGCTCAGGGGGTTCTTTCAGAAAAGGTCATGTACCAAGTTAATGCCCTTTTCCTCAAGGAACCAGCGAACTATGCCATCTGCCTGTCTTCATCCGTAACTTTTTTAGCCTCCCAAGTCGACTCATAGACGAACCAGTGTTGTCTGGGGTCCTCATCACCCTCATATAGAGGAATGTGTGCTGACCTGTGACCCATGTTGGATTCACTGTCACTGCTTTCAGGAGGTGGCGGTGGTGGAGGTGGTGGTGTGGGTGGTGGGGTTATTTCCTTATTCCTCACTGCGGAACTATCGTCGATAGAACTCTCATTCTCGTCGGTTGTTTTTGTCATTTCCTCTTTGACCAGCAGTTGGTTAGTGTCGACTTCATCTGTTGATGTCCAACTGCAATTATTTGTCTGAAGTTCTGAATGTTCTATGTCTTCCAAAGCTGTATTTGGTAGGGGGTGCTCCTTTATGTGTCGGTGAAAGTAAGTGGATACTTCGGTTGGAGGGTACCGCTTGAAGTGTAACCCAATTTCCTTCTTCTGGTCGACGGATAATGAGATGTCTCCCAGTGTATGCCTCGTCATCTAGTCAGCTCCAGATATCAAAGTCACCAGCTCCTAACCTGAGGTCCTATTCAACAATAGCTTGTATCTGGCTACGTAGATCTGTCGAAGGTTTTACTTCCTAGGGAACTTCTAATTGGGGAGCTTCTCACTGCTCTATCCACAATTCTTCTTCCATAGGGGACGCCTCTTCTTCCATGCCTTCTTCTCGTCGGTCATGACCTGACTCTGGTGGATCTCTTTCCTGATCGGTCACCCTAGTACTCATTCCTCTCTGCAGCATTAAGTCTCTTTCTCTTCTTTCTTCCCTACTTTGTAGCCAGGATTTCCCTTTCTATTTTCTGTAAGTCCGTCATACCTTTGTGTGACACTCTCTTCTTGATTTCCTTTTTAGGTTGACTTCTCATTACCAGTGATTGGTATTTCCTTTAGTCGACTAGAATCCACTTCACTTTATTCCGACATATGACCAGCTACCCCCCCATAGCCTACCTGATGCTTTAGAAAGCTCGGATAGTTCTCTCTATTTGCTTAGGAAGTATTTCCACTCCCTTTTCGCAATGAATTTTTCCCACCTCTTTTGCTTTTCTACCCAGTTAAGGTTTTTAATGGCAGTCTGCGAAGTGATGGATGGGGTTCAACAATATGACCTACTCCCTTTTTAATCAAGAATTTAAACATCAAGGTCAGTAAGGAACACAAGAATTGTTCAATGAGGTCTTTGTAGAATTTCTTCTTGACAATTTCTACCGAAGTTCTATCTTCTACTGCTTTCTCCTAGCAGAATTCGTCGGTAAATTTTTCGAACCGCTCGAACAAGTTTTTTTTTCCCCCATGAATTAGTTTTTCTATTAACTATTGATATTTAGTCCCTTCTATATTTTTCATCCAGGAGTTTCTTCAAAATTTGGGGCACGGATTCTACAAACCTCTCATGCGTCTCTATAAAGAATCTTTCTTTTGCTTATGCGGTCGTCAATCTGTTTCTTCGTGCGTAATTCTGTAAATAATTTGCTACTTTATGCTCCCACCAGTCCTTAATCTCCTATTCTGATATCATCTGCTTGCACATATCTCAAACATGTACTACAAGCAATGGAACCAATGTTGCAATCTCACAAATCAAATAAGGTTTCCAATAATACATATAAAACATACATACATAACAGAGATAAGAGACAAGAACAAGTAGATAGAATAACAGATTATATTAGCATCAGAGGATTCATACAATACAGAGAATTGAACTGAGTTCTCATCTGGCTCAACAGCCTAATTTATATGATTACAAAACAGTTACAAAATAAATACCTATCGGTTTGGTGAACTGACACGACTTTAGGTGGCCGACCTAATCTCTAGTTAGTCGGCTATCGTTCAAGTCAGCATACCAACTTGCTCCTCCAACATGTATGCACTTTTGTAAGGGCCTGTGACCAATGTCAAAGATTTGTAGGAAAGAAGCAACTCAAATCTTTGCCCCTTAGGCCTATTATAGTGAATGGGCCTTTCCAACAATGGGGTCTGGATTTCATAGGTGAAATAAATTCGTCTTCCAGTGGACATCATAAATGGATCTTAGTAGCCACTAACTACTTTACCAAATGGATAGAAGCAATACCCACCAGAAATGCCACTCATCAAGTCGTCATGAAATTCTTATATGAGAACATCTTCAGCAAGTTTGGTTTTTCGGTAAGGTTAGTAACTGATAATGCACAAGCCTTTAAAGTTGGGGCATTGGTTAAATTGTGTAAATCAATGGGTATTCAACTAGTGCACTCCACATCCTATTACCCACAAGGCAATGGCCTGGCTGAGTCATCCAACAAAAGCTTAGTCTAGATCATTAGGAAATTGCTAGAGACAAATCAAAAAAGCCGGGATTCAAAGCTTAAGTTTGCCTTATGGGCTGATAGGGTGACAGATAAAAGATCCATAGGGACTTCTCTATTCAAACTATTTTATGGCACTGAGGCCATCTTTTCTATCCAGCTCATCCTTCCAGTGGAAAATCTCTTTCAGGAAGAGGAAGATGAACCTAATGATATGATGAGAAGGATGATGGATTTGGTGGAGTTACAGCAGATCAGGGAACAAGTGGTAGGAAAATCAAAGGCTCTTCACTAGAGGATAAAGGGCATGTTTGACAAAAGAGCAAAGGCAGAAAATTTCCAGGTCGGATATTGGGTCCTCAAGTGGGATGTTGTCAGAAAGGACAAGGGGAAAAATGGAAAATTTGACTCTTTATGGATTGGCCCTTTTGTCATAGACCAGGTATATGAAAATAACACCTTCAAATTGCAAAATATGGAAGGTGAAGAGGTATTCGATTGCCTAGTAAATGGGCAGTTCCTAAAACTCTATTTTATTTGAGGCTCTGAGGCCTTATGATTGTAAATTAGTAGATATTAGGTTGTTTTGATTACAGAATAAGAATCCATGCCCAATGGAACAATAAAGAATAGTGTTAAGTTACTTAGTTACTTTTAGGGAAAGGCATTTTGGTCTAGGTTTCTTGGGACCTCACAGGGAGGTTCCCATCCCCGAGTAGGAGCCAGATGTTATCTCCCAAAATAAAATGAATTTATTTTGGATATTATGAAGAATTTTTAATCATGCAATGAAGGATATGAAGATCACTAACAGTTTCGAAAGCCTCTATTTTTTATGCAAATCTCACAAAGTTGTGACTTTGGTGGCTTGGGCAAGTATCAAAACATCTCATTAGCCACTGAAAGATGGAAGATAAATAACAGGTGGAAGACCCCTTCAGTAGTCAGGCATATTGCTAAACTTTTCATTGCCATTGGAGCATTTTCTAATAACAATTGGATTTTTTAAAGGCTACAGATCGGTGAGCTAGTTCCCAAAGGTATCGCAACTATGGAGAAAATAATGATTTAAGGCTCCGATTGTGAGAAGTTTTGAGCACCGACGAAATCAGTTCGGGACTTAAAAACTTTAAAAGCATCGACGGGATAGTCCATTATAGAGCCGAAATAGAGGGAGTCTTACAGAATATGCCTTTCACGAGAAGAGGAAATCATCAGTGATCGAAAGGACTAAAGACAAATCGTCGAAGAATTTAGAACCAAGTAGCTCCGTGGTGATCGGGAGAACTAGAGACTAACCATCGGTGAATTGGTCCTCTGTGGAGCCGCAACGGTGAAAGAAAAACTGACTATGGATTTCGATCGATGACAAGAAACATTTCGATAGCACGACAATAGATAAACACATCGACGATCTGAGGGTCTAAAGACTAATTGTCGGTGGATTAGTCCTCTAAGGATCCACAAGGGTGGAAGATATACAGACCGCGGGTTCCGCGAGCGATCGATGACCAGAAACATTTCAATAAAGCGACAATAGATAAACACATTGGTGATCGGAGGGTCTAAATACTAACCATCGGTGAAATAGTCCTCTAAGGAGCCGCAAGGAAGAAATACTACAGGTTCCACGAACAGATGAAAATTTTGGCGTCAGAACTTGGAATCACTAGCCATCGGCAAGATAGTTCAATGGGGAGCCAAAACGACAAGAAACAAAAGGAATACGGATCGGTGAATTTCACCACATTCTAATATCATGACAATAAAGTAACATCGGTGATCAGAAGACATATAGACTAACCGTCGGTGAGTTAGTCTACTAAAGAGCCACAACGGCAGAAAAAAGACAAACTGAGGCCTCCGTGATCAGATGAAAATTTCGGCAATCAGAGGAACTGAAGACTACATAGCAGTAGCATACAAGAAAAAGGTTCTGATACATGAGCCATCACAGCTCCCAATCGCTGACGAGCTAAAGGTGGAGAGTGGTAGCGTAGAGACTTAGAGCGTCGATGAGCTAAAATAAAAAGCCCCTGATCAGTGACTGCGGCGGTAAGGGATAGAAACTACGGAAATAATCAGACTTAGAGCACCGAAATGGTGGAAATAATGAGATTTGGAGCACTGATGAGCTAAAAGAAAAAGCCTCTGATCAGCGACTGCAGTAGAAAAGTGGAAAATTTATGGGTGGATTGAACAAGACTAGGCACTTTAGTTAAATGCTGATACACTGGCTATTGGCGGCAATTCCACAACAAACCAGCAGTGGTGGTTATCAACTACTACTTCAGTCATTAAAATACCACTCAGTGAACTAGATCTTCATAGTAAATAAACAAACACTCAGCAAGGGTTTGAAGCCCTAATCTGGAAAAACTATTACTTCCAATTATTTTTGTGTAAAATAGATTGGATTTTCAGGATCTGTAAATTTTGTAAAAGGCTATAAAGCCCATGATTATTTGATTAATAAAGGTTCGTCTCTGGGGATTCATGAGCCTATTCCATTATCAAGTGTCTCATCTGGTTTACTCTAAGTATAATCTCTTTTTTTGTGATTTGTTCAGCCATCTCTTTCTTTACTGTGTTTATTGCCTGAATGTGCATTGAGATAATTTTCAGATTTATTAAAGGGCCGATAGCTATCATCCTATTGGTTATTTAGTGATATTTGATTTATAAACACCATACTCAGCAGGATTTAGCCATTTATATGCATGTGTGATGTGTGTAATTCTACCATCTTGGTGAGTTCTCCATCCCTGCACCTTTTTGTCAAACTATAGAACAAGTTGTAACTAAAATCCTTGTGATTGAGTGAGCTTCATGCATGTCTTAAGAGTGAGAGGTTATATAGGTTATCTGGCTTAATCCAATTTATAAAAAACCTAAAAACAGTTTAAGTTACCAGGAATCCTCGAGCTACAACCTGGAGGAGTTTCCTGGAGTGATAACAACAACAATGCTTCATATTCTGCTATATTGTTAGTGGTTTCAAAATCAAGCTTATAAGACAAATGAATAGTCTATTTTTATGGAGAGATCAACACTACACCTGCACCTACTGAGGCTTGAGTACTAGCCCCATCAAAATACATGCTCCAAACTGATTTGGTCACTTCTTCCTACTATTGATAGATGGGATTCATAAGCTGTATGGATGTCTGTTGGGAGCCATCTATCTGTAGGTTGCATGACCCAAAGTCTTTGTCTACTGCATATATTGGATGGTTTACAAAGTTCTTGGAATTACTGATGATATAGGTGAACTGGTTCTCTCTGTAGAGTCTCTTGGTCTCCCCTCCAAACATTCGAATTGTAGCGTATGTGAGATCCATTTGAAGGGTACCACCCAGCCTCTTACTCCATGGGTGAGATAAAAGGAGGACGAACTTAGGTGGGATATCATCTACCACTATGTCCATCACTATGCTTTTTGAAGGAAACTGGGAGAGGTTTATGACAAGGTACTTGATGAGGCCCAAGCACTTGACCTTCCTGGAGCCAAAGTAGAACAGATCATGGTAGGGTTTTGTAATGCTGAGGCCAAGCTCATCCATCACAGCTTTTGGCATTAGGTTGTGGGAATCTCTTGAGTCCATCAAATAGTTATAAAGGATTTTATCATGGATATTCAGAGATATGTAGAAAGGTGTGAAAGACTCATCCATCTCTTCAATCATAAGGCCTAGGATTACTGTGGGCATATCATCTTGCAAGTTCATGAAGTCATCATCTAGGGGAGTCCTTGGCTGAAGGGATTTCAATATGGATGTCTTGAAAGCCTCATTCTTCATCAATTCTATCAATGGAAATGGGATCTTTAACTTATGAATTTTTTACTCAAGGTTGAAAGCATAGGACAACTTCTTAGAAGTTCTTAACTCTTGTGGCGTGGCTTTTAGCTGAATGGGATCATGAGTTGATGGTTGCAATGGCCTTGTCTGTTTTTTTGGAGTGGAATCCATCTTCTTAGGTGGGACAGCAATCCTTTTAGTTGAAGTTGCAAGCTGCTTTGCTAGAACAACATTTTTCTTAGGCGGAGCCACAAGCCTAGATCTCAAATTATACCCCTCCTAATCATTGGCCTAATACAAATATTCTTCCATAATATTCTCATTCATGAGTGCTTCGTCATAGTCTACTTGTGTCAAGAAAGAGTAATCAACTTCATCCTCCATGCAGTTGATGTTGTGTTTTGCCTCTCCTTATTCTTGAGTGAAGTCTGGTTCTTCTTCTAGTATAGTGTTCTGAAAGGGAGCTCTCATTCTTTGATCCTCTTCCTGATTCCAATCCCTTTGAAGGATCTGAGCTGGGGGATTATTTCTTCTGTAAGGGATAAAATTAGGGTTTTTGGGAGCAAATTCATTTGGCCCTTTACCCCTCATAGGTATTTTCCCTGGGTCTTTCATCCTGGACATTTCAACAGTCAAACTATCCAACGTTTTGGCCATTTTGGCAATTTTGTTCTCTAATGAAGAAGCCCCAAGAGGATCTGTGGGATGATTCTTCCTATCTATCTTACCCTTGACCTTCTAAGATGCAATGATGTTGGATTCTACCTCTAGGGAAGCATCCTACATGAGTGACAAGGAAGAATATTTTCTTTCTCTAAGTAGAAGGAAGAACTCAGAATCAAAGGCATTAGCATAGGTGATTTTAGCTGAGGTATCAATGGGCTTGATCTCAGCAGGGATCTTGTTGAACATCTTGTTAAACCTTTTGGTGAAGTTAGAAATAGACTCACCATTCTCCCTCTTCAAATTTCTAAACTCGGTGATGTAATAAAGGTGGTCTCTCCTCTCTCCCCAATGCTTTAGAAAAATGTCATCTAGTACTTCAATGCCTGCTACTGATCCAACAAGAAATTCTTTGAACCACTTCCTAGCCTGACCATCTAGGCTTTGCACAAAAACCCTAGTCCACACATCTTCTTGTTCTATATTTATGTTCTCAACATAACTGTAGAATGCTTCTATGTGTTCTTCAGCTGTGAAATCTCCCTCTCCAGTAAATTTAGGCATGTATTTGAGATAGTCTCCAGTAGGCATAGCCGAGAGGGGGTTAGGTAAATTCATAGGGGCATACCTAGCTACCGGGATCCTTTCCATTTTTGTCAGAGGGGAAGCCATGTTGGAAATGGGTATGGAAAGGGTGGAAGAAGATACTACTGGTGTGGGTGCTAGTTGAAAGAGTGTTGGCAGTAAATTTATCTCAGTGGAGTCACCAGGGATTGGATATTCACAAGCAGCAGTGCTTGAAGATACCCAAACCCTAAAATTTTATGATGTATTTATAAATTCGTGAGAATCAAATGTTTCAGTAGAATAAATAATAGCAGGAATATCTCTTGAAATAATTGATGTAGATTCCATTGCAGTACTAGAGGTCTGCCTTAGTGAAGCCCTGTCTCTTCTTAGAATCTCTTATGGATCTGAAACTTGTGTTGCTAGTGGCCCTTGAGGGTTTGCTCTGATACTTGGTCTTCTTGAATCCACCTTATTCCAATGGAGTCACCAAATATATGATTACAACTAGAATAGTGTCCAAACTTTTTCTATCATCAAAGAAAGATCTATGTCATCTCTTAGGGAAGCTAAGCTTCAACCTCCTCTCCCGGGCAACGGCGCCAATTTGTTATCACTCCAGGAAACTCCTCTAGGTTGCAACTCGAGGATGACTGGTAACTTAAATTTTTTTATGGTTTTTCTAAGTGGATCAATTGAGGTGACCTATAGGACCTTACACTCTCAATACATGCATGAAAATCAATCAAGGATAAGTCTTCTAACTACCATTGTTTAGAGGTTTGATAATATGGTGAAGAGATGAAGAACTTATTATCACGGTAGATTTATACATAAAACAATTATATATAAATGGATAATCATAACAAGGAAAGTACTTGCAATTCAAATCATCAATGTGCAGATAGGATGACAGCTATCAAAAATTAAATAGCATGAATAAACCTAAACAACACATTCAAGCATAAGCACAGAACAGACAAGAAATGGAAGTTGAACATATGATAGCAAAAGAGCTTATATTAGGTCATGAGAAATATGAGAAGCTTGATTCCCCGAAGTTGAAAATTTTCTATAACATAAGTCTTAGTCTTTATAGCCTTTATAAAAATATTCAGATCCTGAAAAATTGGATCTGATTTACTAAAAATAGACAAAATAATTGTTTTTTGCAGAATTAGGTAAAAAAACCCTAATTTAACTACTAGTCTATCTAACTGTAAAACTCGTTCACTATTTGAAACTTTTGATGAATGCAGTGAGTACTGGAGATAAAGTGGTAACTGGTCCTCTGCTAGATAAGTCACTATTTGCTAAAATAGGTAGGGTTTGTGACCCTTTCCTATTTGATGTATCCTCAAACTGGAACAGACCTCCTCTGATAGCGTATTTCAGCAACCCCCAGCTTTACACTTCCTCCCTGGGCTAGGTATATTTACCAAAACTAGTCCTTTATGCCAAAATTGCTTTATGTGCCTCTTTCTGATTTTAGTGGTTAAGGAGTCAAAATTTCAGGTCTATTAGTTGTTGAAAGCTCTGCTTTCGGTGGCTAGTGAACTACTTCTACGTCCGCCTAAGCCACCGAAAGCCCTGTTTTTAAAAAAAATTGTCATTAACCTCCCAAATTCATCCTTTTCAGTTTTGTTGTTGATATTTTGGTATTTCTTCAGCTTGCCCAATGTTTGGAAACTCAGTAGCTTCTTGGATTGCCTCTAGATTCTGAAGTTTTACTGCTACTTCAGCAAGGGTTTCTAGTGTAAAATGAGAGCTAGGGTTTGATCTAAAATTCTTTAACTGCAGCCTCAGAATCCTGATCATCCTCTACATCCTAGTGTTGTCTTTCATGTACCTTGGATTTCTCCTTTTTAGCAGGACATACATCCCTCTCATCTCCGAGACAGAATTTTGCAACTACTTATTCCTCTTGGTCAAAATGTCATTATTCCTCTTCAACTCTATGTCCAAAATCTCTAGTTTATGTATTTATTATAGTTGTTTGCGCACTCCTTGAGATATAGGTTTGCTAGCAGAGGTCTCTGCTATTTGTTCATCCTTCTCTTCCCTAGGTGTTGGTGAAGGAAGATCTTCTTGCTCTGCTGTCAATTTCTCTGCTAGGTCAGCCCCTTCCCCCCTCTCTTCTTTTGAGTCTGAGTACATCAAGTTCAGAATGTTTTCTCTTTGTGTTGGGATTTCTTTGCCCTGTTCACTAAAGTCTAGGTTTATTTTAGCCTCTGAGTACTTGCAAAAATCAAATTCAAATTTTGTGGAAGATGTTAGCAGACTATTTTTTCAGAGAAGGCCTCGAGTGGTAAGGATGCATGCAATCAAAGGATGAGTGTACTAGATATATGGCACTGATTCTGAGGGGTTAATTGCTTGGTAAGTGATCAAGTGAGATGATGATGAATGCTGGTGCTATCAATGAGACAAATCGCTCAGTAATCATTTTAATTTCAAACTTGGCATTTAGTGGTGGTTTTTCTGCTATCATAGTACGTATGGAGGTAGATTCGGGTTTTTATTCCCATCAGTAAGGTCAGAGCAGCAACGACCTCTTTAATCATTAATTTATGCCTTACCACAGTTTTTCCCTTTCCTTTCGGTGGCTTATCATGCCAAATCATGACCTGTTTGGTGATGACGGGTTTGATTTGACATTCAGGTAACCGTTTTTCTTTTCTTGCCTTTTCTGTGGTTTAAGAGTATCAAGGTTTTGTTTTCTAGCTGCTGAAAGGTAGGATTTTGGTGGCTAATGAGCTGCCAACATATTTTCCCAAGCCGTCAAAACCTCCATTCTGCCACATCATATTTCATTTGCTTTCAGTGGTTAAGAGCATCTAAGGTTTTGTTTGTTAGCTGCCGAAAGCTAAGATTTTGGGGGCTAATGAACTACCCACACTTTCTCCCAAGCTACCAAAACTCACTTTTTCCGCAATGTATTTTGTTCGCTTTTGGTGGTTAATGTCCTCCTAGAAACACTCGCTAAGCTGTCGAAACCAAAATATTTCGGTGGCTAATGAGCTATTAGAAAACCTTCCTAAGCCACTGAAAGTCCTTTTACCAGAATTTTAACAAATAATGTAATGAGCAAGCTTTCGGTGGATAACCCGGTCCTGCATTTAAACTATTAGCTTTCGAAAGCTAGGCTTTTCAATGGCTAATGAGCTCTTGAAAATATCGCCTAAGCCACCAAAAGCTAAAACTTTAAAATTTATCAAATAACAGAACATCAGATATCCCAACTTTGTTATTCATCCCAATATCTTTCATAATATGACTTGAAATCTTCATCTTTTCAAAAAATAAATTGTTTGAGTGAAGTTATTGAAAATAAAATTATTTTGGGAGATAACATATCGAGTGTGTTTTATTTCCTTGTTCAAAGATCAGGATCAATTCTGTTTTGCTGGAAGGTGTAGCGGCGTGTGCAAGTCCATTTGGGTGGAGAAATGCTCTCGTTTCCAGTTTGCTACATCTATCATATTCAACCCAAGAATCGTTAGCACCTACATCAATGCATTTTTGAGTTTGACCCTTCCTTTTACCTCTATTTCACCTTAAAAAATTAGGTTAATTAGCTCACAAAAGCAAACTGGTAAATTAACCCTAGTTAGTTTGATTTCCTTTGTTAATTTGTTGTTCTTTCCTATGCATTTTTTAACCCTAATTGAATACCTTAATTAATTTACAACCCTAGATATCCTAATTAATTCTAAAACCTTAATTAATCTAGTGGCATTCTCTTCTTAACTTGTATTCCTATCCTCCCCTCCCAGGGTTTATTAGTTTTGCCCCAAAATGGAGTGGTGACTCCACTCCCTCCTTCCTATTCGGGTAGTGTGGTGACTCACTTTAACTGTAACACTACAAAATCTATGGAATGTTAACTTGAATTTGGATTGAATGAGTGAAAATTAGTGAAGGCTCCATTGTGTTAGTTTATTTCATCATGTAATGCTTGTGATATAAGTTGTAATAGAGGGCAATATGACCATCCATTTTATTAAAGAAAGAAAGTGCATGATTGCTTACAAGGGATAATGGGGGGCATGTTTCACAAGTGGTAAAAAGGAAAAAGGAAAAAAAGGTAAGTGAATTGAATGTGATTGTGGGAAGGAAGGGCTTCCTATTAATTTATTGAGTTGTGAATTCTTTGTGCTTGTGTAGAATCTTGTAGGGTTCTTTAACTTCTGTAGTCGTTACTTGTTCTTGCTCAGTTTGTGAGGGTTTGGAGGTTTTTATGAATTTTTTTCTTACTCAACAATTGTTTGGGGTTTGGGATGAGTGGGAGAGCAACCCTTGTCACACTTATGTCCTCAACTTGGGGGTGTATTTGTAAAGTGTAAGCCTATGGCTGGGTGGAAAACCTCTAGAGGTGAATCATTTTGCAAATTTGATTCCAAATTAAGTATTTTTACCTTTGTTGCTTATGCGGATGTACCCTTATTTCCCTATTCCTCTTTGTTTCCATAAGACATCATCCAACTTGTTTTTGGTGTACATCTTGTTACTACCTATATTGCATGGGTGTCCACCAAGGAGTTCTGGAGCTTTATGGGCATAAAAGAAACATGTAGCAGCATTCTATGCATTAATTTTTCAAATTTTAGTAGCCCAATGTGTGTGAAATAGAAGCAACAGATATGATCCCTCAAGTCTTGGAAAACCTGGATGTGAAAACAACCTTAATTCTCCATGATTGTGTATCTAATCAGCAATGAAGAGCATCATTTTTAAATATGGGTTAATTTCAGCAGTAATAGGCATAATTCATAATTGTGGGTTGAATTTGAGGATTAATTTCCAATTATGAGCACCCATGCAGTAGTGTGTGAAATTTTTGGGCACATTGGGATCATTTATGAGCAACAACAAACATTAAAACACCTTGAATCAACAATAAAACAGAGGCATATACCAATCTAGGAAACTAAGGCAACCTGTGTTAACTTCTTGTACATGTAAGAGAAGCCACAAATCCACAAATTAAAGTGAGCATGTGTTTAAATATGCATTTCTTAGCTTTAAACCTCATTTCACAAAAAAATATAATTTCCTTCAGTCAAAACTGTAATTACTTATTATAGTCTTCTGGTTAACAAAACATTCCATTTATAAAATGTCCAAACTTCCAAACCACTTTTACTAGAAAAAGACAATAGAGTTTCCAAATATTAATATCTCCAACCTTGATTACTAATTTCAAAATGGTTTAGGAAATTTGAATTCTCTACATATATGGGAGAAAGAGATGGTATGAAATCAATATTTGGCCTCTAGAAATCTATTCATAATAGAAAATAAATCCAAATTGGTAATTTGAGAAGTTTATACATTAAAAAAATGTATTCTCTGATGTTTTATGTTTTGGAAGCCCAGAAGGTGATTTTGTGAGGGTCAATTCATACCTTGGAGCATATTGTTTAGTCCTTTTATGCCATCTAATGGAGGTGGTACCATTAGGAGACTTTCTGAATCTATCCCATCTAACCAAAAACCGAGTGTTCAAACTTAATTTATTGATTGTTGAGCATGATAATGACATTTCTCCTAGTCTGGGAATGGTTCAAACTTTAAATTCCAAGGTAACATAACATAGAGCTGAAATATTGCACTTGTTAAGTTGTATGAGGTAGGAAAATAGAGGTAAGATATTATAGAAGGATTCCATTGAAAGTAGGAGATTCGGGTTGGATGGATTTTTCTCAATGCTTTGAGGATGCATGTGTGCCATTTTCTCATTTTTCTTCTTAATAATATTTCTCAAGACTTAAATAAATCCTATACTAAGAAGCAATAGGCTATGTGCTTGAAATATATGTGCTATCCTATACAGTTTCGAGGAGGACATTTAGTCTCTAATACTTGTTTCCTACCAACATCATTGTAACATCCTAGAGGTATGCCTAGATTTGAAGTACAATATTTGTTGTGAATTCTAGGGTAAAATAACTAGTATCAAACAGATCACCAACCTCCAACATGTTACCCACCAACATTGAATTCTGAGACTTGTGTGGAGCCTGCATGGACACTTATATAGACCTACATGGAATATATACACTATGCACACTTTCTAAATACTAGTGTCTCTCTTCTCTGGTGGTGCACCCCTTCTGAAATGTGGTCTCTCTTACCACGATCTATACTTGACCTGTAAGTATTTGGCACCACTGATGAAAATTCTATATGTACCAAGTTCTTTATTAGTTGAGAGCATGGGAACACCTTGTGGATAGACATGGCTCATCCAATTAATGTGTAGGATATCCATGCCTTGAATAGCCTATTGATGGATGTATAAGATGTATCAGATGCTTTTTAGGGTACCAGTAAGCACAGCAATTCCAATATTGAACCCATCCTATATGACCAATATGGTACCAAGAGAGGAGGATGGGGTGCCATAATTACCCTTATAAACACTGACTAGGTTGGAACCCTCTAGTTTGAATGAATTTTATGTGGGATATGACAAGAATTATAAGGCCTCCAAAGTTTACATTCAATTCCTACAAAATATATTTGTATGTCAAGATGTCAAATTTGATCAGGATGCAAGGTCCCCTACGCCTTAGGGTTTCCAATATACTTTGATGAAGTAGAGAAGCTTGTTTCCACAAATATTGATCCATAAATTCCAAATAAATTAGATACAAATAGTCAAATTCTAGCACAAGTACAGATAAGAAAATTCCTTATAGTTCATTCAAAGGACAAATATATGCTACATAAATAATACAAGAGGCACAAGACCAAGTAGGAGATCTCGAGTCTTTTTATTTGGTGGGGGGGGGTCATCCTCCTAATAAGTTTCCTAAATATGTTTCATTGATTCCTTTATTGTTTAGAGTTTTCTAGTTATGAGTACTTAGGAGGTGATTTGAATATTCACTTACATACACTAAGTTATCAAGTAAATACATTTAAGTCGCATAATACATTTACATCAATTCTCCAAATTGGATAAGCAGTTGATTTGGAAAAATGTTTGCAACCTGTTGAGAAATTCCCACAACCAATTTGAAAATGCTCGTTGGACTGATAAAATTCCCACACTACCTTATAAAATTCCCATAGGCCTCAAACATATGCATGTGGTTCCAAACAAATGCACGCAAAAAATGCACTAAAAGTTGAAAAATGCCTACAGGGAGACATGGCATCATAGATGAAGTAAAATGCAGAAATAAATTAGCTGTTGTAGGGTTTTTCCGGACAATCCGCAGTAGACATTTTTAGGTGACGTTTCGATTCCGAATCTGGAACCATCATCAGGACAAGTAGTCAAATGGTAAACTGAAATTGCTACCCTGTACGGAAGAAATTAGCTACATTATGATTGCAGAAATCTACATTTGTGAGATATTACTTTTCAACGATTTTGAATATATATGTGAGACAAATTAAATATCTTGAGATGAACAGACCAACAAGGTTTTAGTGGGAGAAATTAGTTTACATATTGATAGGGTGGGAAATATGGTTAGATAAATAAAATGAAATAAAGTGAAGTAGCATTGTGATGTTGTCATTAATGCATGCTTACCTTTTATGAATTTACTAGATGACTGTCGATACATTAATTATGTGGTCATGTCCTTATATTTCATGGACATTTCAATGATAAAGTTGAACGCTTGACAGGTACAACTAAAGTAAAGCTGTTATGGGAAGCTTGAGCTTATAAAGATATTATTCAACTATATTGTAAGATCACATGGATGGAGATGAATTTCCATAAGTACTTGATTTGTTTAAATTGTATGCTTGATCATGGAATATGTTCACATCTAGTTAAATATGCCCACATTTAAGTTGCATAATACATTTACATCGATTCTCCAAATTGGATAAGTAGTTGATTTGGAAAAATGTCCGCAACCTGTTGAGAAGTGACCGCAAGCAGTTTGAAAATTCCCATTGCACTGATAAAATTCCCACACTACCTTATAAAATTCCCACAGGCCTCAAACATATGCACGCAGGTCCAGAAAAATGCCAACAAAAATGCACAAAATGTTGAATATGGTTAGATAAAGAAAGGGAAATAAAATGAAGCAGCATTGTGATGTCGTCATTAATGCATGCCTACCTTTTATGAGTTTACTAGATGATTGTTGATACATTCATAATGGGGGCATGTCCTTACATGTCATGGGAATATAGTATTCATGTGTGGGTGCTTGCATACTTATATGAGTGTGTCCTTACATGCCATAGGAAATTGAATTAACTATTGGCATTTCAACACCTCTTGCGGGCATCTTTCCATCTCTATTTCATGAATTCTGGGGTTCAGTGGCCATTTATCTATTACTCTATGGGCATGTTTAACTGGCTATGGAAATTTTATCTTATTCTTGCATGCATAATGCAATACTTGTGGGAATTATGTCCATTAAGTACATGCTTTAAATGTATTCAAAATATTTAACTAACTTGGCATTATACCTAGAAGCAGGGGTTATAGGGGTAGAAAAATGGTTAGATAAAGAAAAGGAAATAAAGTGAAGCATCATTGTGATGTTGTCTTTGATGCATGCTTACCTTTTATGAATTTACTATATGAATACATTTATTATGCGAGCATGTCCTTACATGTCACGGGAATATAGTCTTCATGTGTGGGTGCTTGCATACTTATGCGTTCATGTCCTTACATGTCACAGGAATTTCAATGATCTATTGGAATTTCAACACCTCTTGCGAGCATCTTTCCACATTTTTTCCATGAATTTTGGGGTTCAACTTGCATTTATCTATTACCCTATGGGCATGTTTAACTAGCTGCGGATATTTTATCTTGGTATTGCATGCATAATGCAATACTTGTGGCCATTATGTCCATTAAGTGTGAGATTTAAATGTATTCAAAATATTTCACTAACTCAAAGTTATATTTGGAAGCATGGTTGATAAGGGTAGCAATATGGTTAGATAAATAAAAGGAAATAAAGTAAGTAGAATTATGATGTTGTCATTGATGCATGCTTACCTTTTATGAATTTACTAGATGACTAGTGATACATTCATTGTGCGGGCATGTCCTTACATGTTAAGGGAATATAATCTTCATGTGTGGGTACATTATGGTAAGTCAAAGGATTGGATAAAATCCAATTTTAATGTCTTGAAAATAATAAATTTATTTGGAACCAAAGTGAAACTTACTAAATGATGGTTTCTATTTTTTTGCTAATATGTTTTATTTAAGGGATTTTGTATCAACCTGGGGTTAGGTGTATTGTTCTTTGATCTAACTTTTATCTTTTTCTGCTCAAAGGTTCAATTATGTATTGTAGAAAGGATGTTTCCATGATATGATTGCATTTATGTTTGTTTAACAAACAGAAAGTGTTGGAGACATTTACCACCATAAACACTCTTTTTGGTCAAATTGGCCTAGTTAAACCACTATCCTAAGTATAATTGACATTAATTGACATCAGTGGAGCATTAATTGACATTATCCAGTAACGCCCACGCTTACCTGTATTCAAGGAGGCTAACTTAGCCTTCTCCTACAGTCAAGGAGGCTAACTGGAGCACTCCGGGGGTGATCTGAGTGATATTAATGCACCTAATTGCTAACTGGTGGTTACAATCAGTTCAACCGGTTAGTTAAGGTGCCTCCTCTCATTAAATATATTATTTAATGATTATTTATTATTATTTAATGATCTGGAGTCAACAGGGGCACCTCCACCAACTTCTGATGATCAGTTCAGCTTCAGTTAACCTCATCGGGGTTCATTGAAGTCATTGAAGCACTAGCACTTGATGGTTGGATTGCTATGACATGTGTTTGATCTCTTTCAGTTGATATTCAATCATTTATCGCACTTTGACTTCAGTTAGGGTTTGATGAGTCAATTAGGGATTTGGTCAAGTGGTTAACTGAGTGTGAACCAATGGCTTATAGTCAGTTAAGCTAGACTCACTCATTGAATTTGAATGACCTCCTTAGGTATTAGAATTACCCATTGATTCAAGTTATTGATTAAAATTGTTATTGTAACTATTCATTGTTTATTGAATATACAAAGAGGAAACCATTCTGGTTCCGATTAACACCATTTCTAAGTTATTTGTTGATTATTTCTTGATGAGATTGATTATTTTCTCCTAGATCAATGTGCAATATTAATATGGTATTAGAGATTACAGTGGGATGAAGATCTATCTCTCAAAAACAAGATTTTTGACAGATTTCTCCATGAAATTTGAGCAATAGCTCAAAAATCCAGCACTACACCAGAAGCCAAGGCTTACCACTTAATACCCCAAGTAAAGAACTTTTTGATCAAGCTTGCTTGATTGACTATGTTGGGTGTGATGAAAACCTAAAATGTGAAGTTTATTCGACCTTATGGTGCCCTTTTTGTTTTGATTTGTAGGTTTTAACAGGTACAACTTCAAATGGACTCATCAATTCCTCTTCTCAACCCATTCACAAGCTATTCAGAATGGAAATTGAAGATGATTGCATCTCTGAAGAGACGAGGTCTCTATGAGGTGTCTATTGGACTTGGAAAAGAGTCTTATGAGAATTATAATGACTAGCTAAATGACAGTGATAGATATTTTGGAGCAATATGTCTAGCCCTTTCTCCTAGCTTGCGCTACCTTATTGGTTCTGTTGAATACCCAAAGGATCTCTGGACAATATTGGACAGAACCTTTGGAAAGCACAATGAGGATCATAATATCACTTTGGAGATCAAATCCAGCACCACAAGAGTTCTTTACTCAAAATTATCAGCCTCCACTCTCTCTGATGAAGTTGTTCAAGATGAAGATGAAGCATAATCTTCTACACATTCAATTCGAATTGAAGAAAGTCTCCATGCAATGACTCCTTCTCCTGATGCTCCAGAATTTCATGAGATCTCTTATATCTCATATTCTCATATTCCTGAAACATAAGAAGACATTCAAATCTCTGATATTGAATAAAAATACTGCTGCACTTCCATGCAAGCATTCACCGGTGATTTTCCTTTGAATTCTGTGCAAAATTTACCAGTAATTGCTTCCGAAAGTGAAGAGAAATTTGATTTTTCTCCCTCTAATGTTTCTGCTGGTGTGAAAATATGTACAAAACTGGATATTTTGGAATAAATATCATATTATAAGAGTGACACATTCGCTCCCCATGATCTAGATCTTCCAGCAAAATCCTGCAGGATTGCATGCACCAAAATTCAGAATTTTGAAGAAAAAGACAATTGTGCATCCATCGTCTCGGTGGACCATAATTTTGGATATGATATGAACATTATTGGATCTGATATGATATTTATTGGTTCAAAATTTCAGGTTCATAAACCTTCAGTACTGCTTGTAGCTGTTCTCATCAATGGTGTGAAGAAACAAGTACCGTAAGTCTCCTTCGAAACTGTTGCTGGGGATTTGATTTTATTTCACAATTTTGGATCTATTGTGAACTTATTTAGATTTGATTTAATTTCTGATATGATATTATTTGGTTCATATTTTAAAATCCAAGAGCTTCCGGGCATGCTTGTAGCTGCTCTCACCAATTCTGGTGTGAAAAATCAAGTACCGCAGTTCTTCTTCAATTTTGCTGCTGGGGATTTGGTGTTAGTTTCCACTTATGAGGTTGCTGATATTTTATTTTGTGAATCATTAGCTATTTCTGAATTTATATCAGATTATGTAGCTCAATCATTCGCTCGCCAAATCCCCAGGGGTTCTCTACCTTTGGTCACATGCTTATCTCCTCACAGAACTAGTAAAGAGGAAGACATTCTGCATCCACTTGGACACTTGCTCCTAAAAATTGGGGATGATTTTACCACTTATGGTTTTCTGTTCAAAGCTGAAAATAATCCATTTCTTGAGTGTTCCACACATGGTTCGAATCCTCAAGAACCTTTTCTTTCTCTGTAGATGATTTCAACTACTCTACATGGGTCCAGTTTTCACCGTGCTACTGTTTATATTTCTGATTCAGTTGAGTGCATTGTTCTTCTTCCAAAGTGGAAGATTCCTCCAGAAATATTCATTTAGGTTGGATTTAGAGGTTCACATGCACAGTCTGAGGATGTTTCTACATAGAAGAACCAATTCTTGATTTACTGCTAAGTTTGAGGGGGGGTGTTGGAGACATTTACCACCATACACACTCTTTTGGTCCAATTGGCCTAGTTAAACCATTATCATATGTATAATTGACATAAATGGAGCATTAATTGACATTATCTAGTCACACTTACACCTAACTACAGTCAAGGAGGCTAATTTATCCTTCTCCTACAGTCAAGGAGGCTAGCTGGAGCACTCCGGGGGTGATTTGAGTGATATTAATACACCTATTTGCTAACTGGTGGTTACAATCAGTTAAACCATTCAGTTAAGGAACATCCTCTCATTAAATATATTATTTAATGATTATTTATTATTATTTAATGATCTGGAGTCAACAGGGGCGCGTCCACCAACTTCTAATGATCAGTTCAGCTTCAGTTAACCTCATCGAGGTTCATTGAAGTCAAAGAAGCACTAGCACTTGATGGTTGGCTTGCTATGACATGTTTTTGATCTATTTCAGTTGAGATTCAGTCACTTATTGCACTTCAAATTTAGTTAGGGTTTGGTGAGTCAATTAGGGTTTTGGTCAAGTGGTTTACTGAGTGTGAACCAATGGCATACAGTCAGTTAAGCTAGACTCACTCATTGAATTCGAATGACCTCCTTAGGTATTCGAATTCCTCATTGATTCAAGCTAATGATTGACATTGTTATTGTAACTATTCATTTTTTATTGAATATACAGAGAGGAAACCATTCTGGTTCCGATTAACACCATTTATGAGTTATTTGTTGATTATTTCTTGATGAGATTGATTATGTGTTCCTAGATCAATGTGCAAGATTAATAGAAAGTACATATAGTAATAATGATAAGATTCAAATGGCACATTTATTTTTTCCAAGAAAAATCATCGTATCTATTCGAGAATATGAGAAATTACTTTCCTAATCCATTGCTGCTCTTTCAAAGAATTAAAAAAAAAGATCTTTATTGACTCCCTCCAAAAAAAGACTCCTAATACATCTTCATCTTGATGTTTTTGTATTAAAAGAGGACAAAGACAACCCCTTAACTATATTTTCTTTATTCCTATACATTTCTATAAAAGTACTATGTCTTTATTTCTGATAGAAAACATAAAGATCAAATTTTAACTCACATTATGGCTTGGAAATTTAGATGAGTAAAAGAAATTGTCTTGAACAAGCTTGTTATTGTTTTTGTCTGATATTCTAGAGGTCTGAGGTTTATATTTAGATTATGGCATGTACCATCCATCTACTTAATCACCATACTGAAGTCACTATAGACCTGTAATTGCTTTAAATTATTCTCTATGTCAAATTTAAGAAGAAGTGTTAATGCCATTAGTTATGCAAAATTATTCGATCCTGTGCTAAGGCGAATGACCAACCATCGATATTACTGTGTTATTCTCAGTTAAAAACAAAATGTAGCCTACACTACTATTATCCCAAGGGCATTTCCTTTCTCCATAAAAGAAACCCCATACCTACTATTTAATGATGACCAAATTCTCCGTTTTCCTCTCTTTTCTTGAATGACTGGAAGCCTGTAAGGATTAAGCTATGGCCATGGATATGACTTGGTAAGAACATTGGAATGAAGGTATGACAACTTTTTCCACAAATATCAATGAGTTTCTTGATAGGTACAAGACCCATATAGTCATACATGGCACATCTTTCCATTCCTTCAGGTCTTTTTGTCTCATTCAACTTTTCAAACATTCTTAAACAGAGTTCGCAACCCATCTATTCTTCACTCTTGTGAACTCAAGTGAAGGAGGCAATAGATATTTGAGTTAATTTTTTAAATCATATATATAAATAATTCAACACACATGTGGATTCTTTATTTAAAGAAACTCTAACCTTACATGAGGGTACCCTAGTTCTACATGAGTATAAGGAAAAACTCTCTTTCCAGAATTGCAGAAGAGTTGGTATTAATGGTTTCTTAGGAATCCTTGGTTGGATTGATATAACTTTCAAATTGTTATGTTAATTTCTTGAAATTTTAATCTAGGATAAGCCTTTCTTTGTCTAGTGATTCAATAGGATGTTTGTATTATGGTCCCTTGCATTATCCAAAGGGAACATGATGTCTTAGCACATGAAATCAAAATTCTATACAAGGAAACTATTTATGCATTTACACGAGATAAACATGTTCATATAAAAAATATCCAATTAGCATGATAAAAGAGCACATAAATACTAGTATACATAACTTCAATTTTAGATTTCCCAGCAATTTTTAAACTTGAAAAAGGTTGTAAATGTTTTATATATTTAACACATTAGAATGGAGTCCAAAAGTTATGAATGCCAAATAAGTTCCTTGTATTTTTGGAATGACTCTTATAGTTGTTTGTGGAATAGGGTACCTAAAGCAAGATGTATCAATAACCCATCCCTAAAAAGAGGTGACATATGGAGATCACAATATCTTCATTGCTAAAGGTACTGTAAAATTTCTCCCAGCTAAATTACAATATTGTATCAATAACATCATACATGCTCTAAGTGGGTTTTCCATACAAATTACTATAAGACTATCTATAAAAGTTGTTTAAGCACCCTTCAAATAATTCAAGCAGTGACAAAGGAGTATATCTTAATGCATTAAGTAGTTTTATCAAGTGGTCCAAGTCATGCCCAAGTGCATGCTGGGGACAATAGTCGAACGAATGAGTCGAGTTCTTTTGCGGCAGAAGCATATAAAAATATCCAAAAAAGAAGGAAATACAATTAGATCAACAGAAATACAAACAGACAAAATGCAAGAATTAAAACCAATTTATTACTTCTTCTCCATGAAAGATCGAAGAATTAGAATGAGGTATTTCAAATTAGTGTACATGCTTATATAGGATGTTGAGACACTTAGGTGACTACCCATTATGTTCAGTTGCCAAGAAGTTATAATGGTTCATAATTTCAACCGTCGAGGATGACCTGTCGAGGTGAACCTATCGAGGCAAACCTGTCAAGGTAAACTTGTCGAGACTGATCTGTCGAGGCAGACCTATCGAGGCGAACCTATCGAGATGGAGCTATAGAGGTAGGTGAAGCAGTCGAAGTGATAGAGTTTGTTGAAGCTTGACAACCTTCCAATTTTTGGTTGGATCCTTCCTCCTTCCTTAAGAAACAATGGTCTCCATTGTGTATTCATTCAGGTGAGGAAAATTATTGGCTATTTCATTAGTAGAGTACCATTTTCCTTGCGTGGGGAGCTGTCCAGATTTTTCCACTTGAAACAAGGGAATGGCGTTCGTCCTTTTATGGCGTATGCGTCGACCCATGATGGTGTTGCAAAGAATAGGTTCCTGAAAATCTGGATGGATGTATTCAGGTTTTTTTGTCTACAACTCGTTATGTTCAAACAATAGTGCATGGTATGGTCGAAGTATATCTACATTGAAAATCGGATGTAGGCCAAGGCATGCAAGAATCTTGAGCTAAAAATCATTTTCTCTAATCTATTTAAGGATACTGTATGGACCATATCACAAAGGTTTCATATTTCTGTATGGACCAGTTAATTGCTCCTTCTTTAGATGTAACTAGACTTGATCCCCAATTTGGAGTGAATGAGGAATATGATAGTTTTCGTGTTGAGAATTAGATTTTGCATTAGCTCGTTGCAATATTTCATTTTCTTGCTTCTAGATGTTGTACATTTGGCGTCTGAGCTTCAATGCTTTCTCCACTTCTCGTCCTTCAAAGTCATTGTCATTTGAATGTGTCAAGGAACTGATTAAGTCGATAGGCATTGAGGGTTGAAATTTGTAACATATCTCAAATGGACTCTTGCCCATAGAGATGTGTTGAGAATGATTGTAGCTGTGTTGTATGTATGGAAGGTTGTCATCCCATGTTTTACAATGCTTTTGGATGTACATGAGAAACAATTGTATCACTAAGTGATTTACAACTTCTGTTTGTTCATCTGTCTACGGATGGAAGGCTGTCGACAAAGAAAATCTCATGTCGAGCTGTTTCCAGAGAGTTTTCCAAAAGGTGCAAACAAATATAACATCTTTGTCAGAAAAAATGGTCATCACGAGGCCATAATGTTTCCACACATGTTCAAAGAGAAGTTGAGTAGTCTGTTGTGTTGTCCTAGTTTTCTTTCATGGTATGAGTATAGCCATCTTGGAAAATACGTAGACTACTACTAATATCGTTTCATGCTAATGTTTGGTAGTAGGATATCCCATCAAGTAGTGCATATAAATAGATTCCCATGGTCAAATAGGAATTGGAAGGGGTTTGTACAGTCCTTGTAATCGATTTGGCGGTTTAGAAATGGAAAAAACCACGCACGATCAAATATACTTGTGGACATCAGATTTAAGTGAAGTATAGTAGAAATACTTTTGGAGTATAACAAGTGTTTTTGTGACTCCAAAATGTCATGCAGTATTGACATAGTGCACCTCCCAAACGATCTTCTTTCGGTGTTCACCGGTCGATACACAAAGTTGTCCAACCTTGTATAACAAGGTGTCTTTAAGGAAGTAGTCGGTAGTCAACAACATGTCGGTCTGAAGTTGTCGATAGCTTGTAGAGAAATCATAGTCTATTGAATACAATTGTGGCCAAGTAGTGGTGTCATAACCCTGCATACTCATCACCACAGACAGTAGATTAATCGATGTTCTGTTGACAATCGACTGTGGCATTGGATTTTCCTTTTTTATACATAATTACCAACTAAAGTTGTTGCAGGTAATTAATCCACTTGAGTTGTTGGGTTCTATGTAGTTTCAACTAGGACGAATCAAAATACAAAGGTTTATGGTTAGTGAGGATAACCATTTCCTTGCCAACAATGTAGTGTCTCCATTGCTTAAGATCATTCAAAATGGCGTACAATTATTTTTCATACATCGGGCACCTTCTGACAGTGTTTCTGAAAGTCTCAGAATGAAGCATGACTAGGTGACCTGACGGAGTGATCACTGCACCGAGGGCATAGTCCGATGCATCCATCTCAATATCAAAGGGCTGATGCAAATAAGGTAACATAAGAACTGGTGTAGTACAAAGCTTGTTTTTTATTTTCTCAAAATCTTGTTGTTTTGTCGGTGTCCACTTGAAGACAATTTTCCCATTTCCTTTCATCAACTGATTCAAAGGCCATGCGATGTGATTGAATCCAAGTATGAATCGTTGATAGAAATTATCCAAACCAAGAAAACTTCTTAATTCATGAATTTTTTGAGGAATGGGAAAATATTTGAGGATATGTGCTTTTTCTGGGTCGACAGGAATTCCTGCAGAGTGAATTACATACCCCAAATATTTGTTGTTTCTCATTGCAAATGATAATTTTTCCATGTTTAGATATAGTCGATTTTGTCAGAGAGTGTCGAACACTTGTCGAAGTTGTTTGACATGTTCTTCCCATGGTTGATTGAAAATCAAGATATCATCAAGATAGACAATGACACATTTACCAATGAAAGGTTGTAGAATTTCATCCATATATCTCATGAAGGTTGCAGGTGCATTGGTTAAGTTGAAAGGCATGACTAACCATTTAAACAATCCTTCCTTGGTCTTGAAAGTTGTTTTCCATACATCGGTGGACTTGATTGGAATATGGTGGTATACCGACTTGAGTTAGAGTTTCGTAAAGAACTTATCTCCTTTCAGATTATCGATGAGTTCATCAATTCAGGGAAGAGGGTATATGTTCTTCACCAAAATTTTGTTGAGAGACCAATAGTCAATGCACATGCACCAAGTCCTGTCTTTCTTTGGAACTAAGATGAATAGACTTCCACAAGGAGAGGAGCTGGAGCGGATATGACCCATTTAAATCAAATCTTGGATTCTCCTGTGAATCTCTTCATTTTTTAGAATGGATCATCTGTAAACAGATGCGTTAGGAAATGAAGAACTAGGAACAAGTTCAATAGATTGTTTTACACGAGAGTGCAGAGGTACTCCATCTGGTGCTTGAAATATGTTCTAGTATTCCTCAAGAATGTGGTTGATCTATTTTTGTTATCGGGAGCTGCGATGGTTCATGAGTTGACTCATTGTTGTATTCTTCCTAGAATGTTGAGGCTTTATCATGATTAATGCAAACTTTTGAGCATTATTGATAATATTCTTTGTTTGTTTGGCAGATATCATAGAACCATTGATGTGGGTTGTCACTTTGGTGTGCCATACCATTGATTTGGGATTTTGATATTCACCTTTTGAAGCTGTGACTGATATGTACCGTGTCGATCCAATAGGTAGGGTTTACTGAATAGGGTGTCAGCTATAGAAAGCAGTGCCACATCAAAAAGTACTTCATCTTCAAAGGGCTTAATGAAGTAGATGAGTTTGCATTGTCATGTGATCCTTAATTCATGCCCACCCTTCATCCAATCAATATTGTAAGGTTGAGGATGTGCAGAGGTGACAAGACCTAATTGCTTTGCAAGGTCTTCAAAAATGAAGTTCTTATGGCTACCATTATCCATAATCGGATGTAATGGATTTTTTTGAACCCATATCTGTGTATGGAATAGGCGTTCTCATTCCTCCTCATCGACGATGGTTGAGTATTTTGGAGTGGTCGAGGTCGAAGAAAATAGGTTTGATGCATATGGATCATATTATACCAGGATTTTGTCAGACAAGTCAGATGTCGACAAATTTTCCAAAAATGTCTTCTGAGACTTTCATTATGATGTATCATGCCATGTTGAACTGTGATATTCACACCATTTCCTGGTAGGATCTTGTATGTTGTGGTCCCTCTTGTATTTATAAAAATTCTTCTTTTGATGATCGAGCTTTAGCGGAGTCGGCTGAGAAGGAATTTTGAACCTGTCGGAATCAGCTAGTGACTTCTTGTCGGATGTTCAGCATGTTGGCTTGCTCGTGAAACATGCTTTTCCTTTCTGTTTAGATTTAATTTTGATGGTATAATGAAATGAATTTGCAAGCGTAATGATAGTCAGAAACTCCATCTCTTGTTGAATGTATGGGGATAAACTATTGGCATACTTCAGGACAAGCAATTTCTCTTCTCCTTGGACACCAAGTCTAGCCATGAGTCGATAGAACTCATCAATGTAACTTTGTATGGATTGGTCTTTCCCTTTCCTTAGTTGTTGCCACTTATTATACTGCTGTTCAAGATACTTGGGTGGGTAGAACTCCTTTCGGACATATTCACCAAATTTTACCCATGTCTCGATGGGGTATTTTTATTTTTCCATCTTTGTCAATAGATTCTCCCACCAGCAGTGTACAAAGGTTGACATCTTGAAGGATGCCATGGTGATATGTTCCTCTTCAGAGACTTTATTCACTACATAGTAAGATTCCATTTGTTGTACCCAATTGTCAACGGATTTCGCATCAATATTTCCTTTAAGGCTCAGTATGTCCAGATTCATTTACACTTTGAAGGGGATGATTTTATCGGATTGAGGTTGTGTCAAGGATTCCCTAGATTTTGAAGTGACTTGCATGAGAATATTGCTGAACAGGGAAAAAAATTTGGTTTGCTAGCGAGACAGTGCTTTTTCTATGAGTTTCTATGTCTCGTTAGTTGCATGTATATTGTCTTCTTTGGCCATCTTTTCTGAAGTCGAAGGAATTTTATTCTTGTGTTGTTGAGTTTGGGAGCATGTTTGAACATGAATAAGTTAAATAACTTTGATAGAAGTTCTTATGTAACTTAAGCTCTGGAAAATATCTTTCCTTGATACCAATGATCTCGGTCGTTCCCATGTGCACACTGGGGACAACAGTTGATTGAATGAGTCAAGTTCTATTATGGAATATGCATATAAAAAGATACAACAAAGTACTAAATACACTCAGGATGATAGAAAGTACAGGAACACACAAAATGCAAGAATTCAAGCCAATTTATTACTTCTTCTCCATGAAAGATGGATGGATCATAATGTTGTATATTACATTAGTGTACATCCTTATATAGGATGCTGAGACGCTTGGGTGACTACCCATTATATTCAGTTACAAAGAAATTATAACGGTTTAGAATTTCAACCATCGAGATGGACCTATTGAGGTGAACCTATCGAGCCAAACTTGTCGATAATAATCTGTCGAGGCGGACTTGTCGAGGCGAACCTATTGAGAAATACCTATCGAGGTAGGTGAGGCAGTTGAATTTCTAGACTTTGTCAAAGCTTGAAAACCTGCCAACTGTTGGTTGGATCATCAACGTAGGTGTTGGCCACTTTTCCCCACTCACACGACCCAAGTTCTGCACAGCCTTTCAATCCAACAACTACCCGAGATACCGGACCGATAGAGAAATCCCCATCGGCAACACCTGGGAAGCAGGCATAGTCTCACTCGAGATATCTCATAGAGGGGTAACCATCGGAACCATGTTTCTGTGATTTTCGAGGGAGTATAGTCCCTTGGCTCTTAGCCAAGGAGCTCAAATAAGGCAGCAGGATGGTTGGACAGAGGAATCCATTTTTTGCGATCAAGCACAAACATATGTCATCATGCATGACTTGACCTTCCTTTGCACCTTGCAGCTGGTGCAACTTGTGCGGCACAGCTGATTCACATCAATCGGATCTACGACTTAAGTTGGGATTCAAAACAGAAATCATACATACCAATATATATGCATAGGTTCATTTCAACAGTGCATTCCGACCATTCATCTACCAATTGCAGGATAATAATAGAGATTCAAGCAACATTCAACATTATGCCAAAAGCAAATAGTAATCAATCACATAAACATTCACCACACCAACCATTCATTTTAAACACAAGAGATAATGTGGAAACCCATCTGGGAAAAACCACCAAGGTACTCTTCATGTGACATGAGAAAGGATATATCACCTTGCATTCTGTGGGATGCAGACTGATCTTGAGATGTGTCTTTGAGTTCAGAATTATAGTTCTCATGCTCTCTGTTTCACTCTTTTACTCTACTTCTACTCCTAGCGGTCTACTCACATAGCATCCAAATACGTGGATCAACAACCCCTCTATTGTAACTATACTCTTCCTGAGTCTCCTCCTCTCTGATCGCTATTACATTACAACAAGACAGCATCCCTCCCCATGGATCATCACTGAATAGAAAACTACTACTGAAAACTGAACCGGGATCAGTGAAAACCACACAGCCCCACCTTCTAACTATTGCATCCCTCATATTTATACTAATTTATATGACCATGCAAGGCCAACTGCATACCGGTATTTTTTTAGCTGTCACCATCAGCCACCCCTCTGGCTACAACTATGGTGATCATGACTTGACACAAGGAATTATCAGCTTGAATTACAAATATTTTCTCATACATGCATAGCTGCAGGCTTATGTCTTTGTATACGTCCATGATCTGGTTTTTGCATCCATCATTTTTTGGTCGTTTTCCTCTGCGCCCTTCTGCGCTTTCCTTTCCTTCACTGTGCACTTCTCTGTTCTACCTTTGCGGGCCCTTTACATCCTTCGCAATATTCATTTGCTTATATCACATGTGCGACGCATTTTCCTTGGTTGCACGCACGAACTTCCTCCTTATGCACGTTTCCCGGGCCAATAGTAGGCACTACATATGGTATCATAGTAATAGTTCTAATTCTAGATACCTTTGGGTTAATATAAATATATGTACAATTTGTCACTTTCCAAATCCAAGTAAAGTTTCCACATTGCAAAACCTTAAGCCTATGTTTTCTTTTAGCAACCATGTCGATATTGCATCATGATCACTATCGTATTTTTGAATTTGATTCTTATAGGAATTTAGGGGAGAGACAAACTGTTCCTTTGCTCAACCATTTAAATCTTATTTCCGAGTGTAATACCAATAATTGCAAGTGATCAAACTAAAGCCTACATTTTTAAATTTCCACTTGTAGCATCTGTTACATCAAATATAGATGTTGTTAATGTTAGAGGCAAGCAAGATACATATGCTACTAAGAGAAATATTCCTACCTCATCCATAAGATCTAGCATTTTGTTAAAGTCTAATATTTTATCAACAAAAGGTTTCTTTACAAAAGTCCAAAAAAAGAGGTTAGTAAATAATCTCAGAAAGAGAATTGGAATTTAAAGTAAGTTTATGTTTCTTTTTAACAAGTAAAATAAGTATATCATCATCATGTAATAAATAGTACATTGTCATCAAGTGAGCATGGTTTCAACATGACACAATCCTAACTTCTAACCTAATCAGTCATCTCTTGTGAGTCACATAATCTTTTCTCAACATAGATAAAATTCGAGAGAGTGTGTTCCATTATATTTATGTCCACTACTGACCAAAGATATGTCAATTGGACTCAAATTATCATCCAATATTAAAATACAAAAATAAAGTGTTTCGGGAATATCCTCTATAGAAAATGACACAAACAATGCAAAATTGTATGGAAAAGTGAGGATGGATGCCAAACAAATAGTAAATAATTTCCCTCTAAAATAGGACAAACAGATTAAGCGAGGTTCCAATGGAAGAATAAATTCAATTGAGCATCTTGGAATAACCAACTAAATTGGAGTAGATTGAATGTTTAATCACAATGGAATTGCCAATAATGAATTTGATAATTTCCTCTAGAGCAAGGCATGGACAAAAGGGATCCTGGTAGGACGAATTAGGTTGTCAAGATATTTGCATAGAACCTCTCCTAGTATTGAAGGTTATCAAGCATCTAGAGACTTAAGGCCAAGACCGACTATCGTAATCTTGTAATATCTACAATATATAAACCTCGGAAAGAGATAACAAGTTCAAGAAACTATTCATATATCGATTGATGTTCTATGACAAAGATTCTGGATGATGGTATTTTATGTATCTTCATTTGATATTGTAAGTTGCAGAATTCGCACAAACAAATAACTCTCATATGACAAAAATATATGCATATACTTTTCTAAATTTCCAACATTGCACTCACATTCATCAATATTTATAAGTACAATTATCTAGCTTGAACTTACCCTGAATCATATCCTAAATAACCTTATGTGTCTCCTCCAATTTATTTGCATCACAAAGACACTGGATGGTATTATTTTATGTAACTTCATTTGGACTCACACAAAGACCAACCATCTAATTTAGAAGCTTCAACACTTCATTGGCATGGTCCTTCCTGTAGAAACCATAAATCATTACGGTATAGATCAAAACATTGGGCCCAACATCCCTCAGAGAACCCTCACAAGCATGAGGGAATAGTTGTGCAAGTGACACAGTGAATGGAATAATTTTGAACTAGGAAACCACCTCTAATAAAGCATATCCTCCCAAAATATAAACATGATTTAGAAACCCTAATTGGATATTCATCTAGTTCACAAGAAATATATGTGATAACATGCAAAACTATAGTAGAATTTTTATAGATCCCAAAAGTTTTATCCAAGAAATATCCTTTATAAAGCGGTTGTATATAATGTTTTTTGATAAAATACCAATCTACCCAACAACTTTTACAAGTCCTAACATTGTAGGATCAAGTTTTAAATTTTGTGTTTGGTAGAAAAACATGGTTCCTGTAAAGATTGGTATCATAGCATAAGATGCTACAAACCATGCAAGAGAATATGCAATTTTTTGTTTCTTCAATGCTCTCAAAAGATTTAAAACCTTCCTTTGGACACCTTTCATTAAGACACACACTCCATCCATTTTTTACTTAGTGTGTGTGTAACCAAACCCATCACATTTAGATTCATTGGAAATTGATTTGTTGGGAATTATTGACTCCCACAACATATCTGTTATAGATGGTGCTTCTACCAAATGAATTCTTATCAATAGTAAAACAAATCATCACTTGAATTCTCAAAAGGAATCCAAATATGATGAACATGGTCTTTGCATAAACTAGAATTAGCCTTTTCCTAGTTTCCTCCACCAAATCATCACTAGTAAATTCAAAATTTGATACCCCCATATGGATAAGGAGGAAGGTTCTCATTATATAAATCAATGATCCTCTTGTTGGTATAAAGACAATTTCATCCCTGGAAATTACTTGTAAAATACCTCTAATAATGATATAGGGTAGGTGATGTGATCCTCCAATGTAGACTGCAAAAGATATTATGTCATAAACGGATTTGGAAACCATGGTAAAATTAGTTGATGTCTGAATTATTTGAAGGGTAATTGAATTGACCCTAACATTGGTTTGCTACAAAAGTGTTTACGCCTTTCTAAAGGTGCATGGTGAAACCCTAATCCCTTAGGTGTATCCTAGAACATTTGGATGATGACATTTGGAGATATTTCTATAGGTGATTGCATGATATTATGATTTCTTCTATAGGTGGAAAACTTCTTGAATAAGTGGTTATCTTATGTGGCATTGGTATCCTCTAAATGGATCAGGTGTTGGGAATATGGTCATTTGCATGGGTGGTGAGACTTAATTGGAGGATATGAACCAAACACAAAGAGTAAGGGTGTTTGACACTAGGAGCATTAGGACCACATGGCATATATTAAAAGAATAAATGCTTGATTTAGTATGCTTAGTTTGATCACGCATCATTTAGGGTTGGTTACAAACCAAGGAAAAATATTGAGTAGTAGCATCAAATCATTGGATGCTTATATTGAAGAGCAAGGAGCCTTGTGATGAGGAACGCTTGACACTTGGATCATGTTCTTGGAGACAAAACCAATTGTGGATTGATCTCTTGACATGTTTACAACTTGGAAAGAAAGTAATTCACTTGGATACATTATCTTGTGGATTAAATTAAGTTTCTTGTTTTATCATCCCACTTTATTATTGTTGGTTTTCCTCACCTATTCTTTTTAAAGAGAGGAGAGTATATATGTATGTATTGTACTCATTATTCTATCTCTGTAATTTCCTTGTTGAGTTCTTGGTGATTGTGTGATGTAAGAGTGGATGACTTGGGGATTGTGATGTATACCCTAGAGGAGACATAAAAATAAATTCTAGCCCTAGAAATTACCTTGATACTTAGCACTTATGTGAAGCAAGAGAAGAAGGCCCAATGTTTGTGTGATGTAAACCCTACAACAAGAACATGGAGCACTACAGGGATATAATAACTATTTAATCAATGTATCTTGTTGATGAACTTGTCTTGGAATATTTGTACTATGTTAACCCAAGGGAGGAAAGCAATAGGGTATGTGAGAGAAAAAAACTAGATAAAAAATAATGTGTTAAGTTTTGATATCCTTGTGTGAGAAGAACCTAGGGTTTGTGGGTTTTTCTTTAAGAGCTTGTGTGATGCAACATTGGATAATAGCCTAGAGGGATTAGTTAATGAGTGTTTGGTGAGCATTGAGAACTTATTTTGATAAAATCCCAATTCTTTCCACATCTAAATCAAAACATATAGACTCGTAATGCAAGATGCCAAAGATTTCAAACTAAAAATATGGAAATACCTTATTTTAGATAAGGCTCTTCTACTAAAAAATTGGAAGTATCAAAGGTGGTGGACACTTTTGAACTTTAACTCAAAGCGGTGAATCTTTTAACATGAACACCACTTCAAAATGTTTTCATGGAACATTGGTCCTTGGTGCATTTTTGATGTCACATCCTTTTCAGTCACGGCAACAATTCAAATACTGGTTTTGTAATCCAATATCTGGCATGGTGGAGAGGAAACAACACATTAATAAAGAATCCGTTGATCATTTACACAATTTATTGCAGCCTTTTATATTATGCCACTTGAAACAATATGTGGAGAAACAAATTCCTAAAAAATATGAACATGCAATATATTTCAAGCTGTCAAAAAGACAACACAACTTGTATGAATGTTTTATTGCATGTCCAAAAACACATGAAACTTTGTCTTGGCTACTGGCAACTTTCTTGGTATCATTAATGTTTTGATGTAGCAGCATAAGATGTGTAATCATCTGGATCTATTTGAAGGAATCCCAATCATAAGTTCACTTGAGATGATGGGTCTTGAATAACAAGTATGTTTAGATATTTTTCAGATACTCAAAGGTGTCCCATACTCATCTATTGATTTAGTGGGAATGAATTTGGTTTTTTTCTTAACACGAGTTTGTGATGAACACATGGGAGTATGATCACATTTCAAAATATTGAAACTCCCTCTTATTTGATACAAGATATTGGTAATTTAAGAGATAATGTTTTTGCACACACAGTTCATAGGCATGAACCGAACCATAGAAGAAACATATTTGAAGAGATTCAGCATGATCTTTATGAAGAGAGATTAAGGAAGGCAAGAGGAAGGGTTGTATCCATAACATGGTTTAACAAATTGCATTAAAAGAGGAATCCTTTGTATCGAATTGATTTTAAGGATAATACTAACTATTGAGATATCCACTTTATTGTTTTGGTTACTACTGTTATTTTCAGTGGGTCGTGATCTTTGTTGATTTCCCAAACATGGTCCATGACCTTATTTATGCTCCCTAAGCTAAGCCATGACCTGTGTGTGGATTTTTGGTCTAATTTGTCACATATGTGATTCTCTTATACTGAGTCGTGACTTGTTTTGGATCCCCATACCTTATTCATGACCTTGTTGTTATGGGCTACGATCTTTGTTGACTTCCCAGACTTGGGTCGTGACATTGTTTATGTTCCCTGAGTTGAGACATGATTTGTGTGTTGCTTTATGGAATGATTTATGACTTGTGTCATGCTTTTGGACTGAGTTGTGACTTGTGTGATTCTCTTGGACTAAGTAATGACTTATTTTGGATTCCTAGACTTGATCTGTGACTTTACTACTATGGGTCATGATCTTTGTTGACAGCCCAAAATTGGGTCGTGGCCTTATTTATGCTCCCTGAGCTGAGTCGTGACCTTCAAAATTCTTCGGTACTGAGCCGTAACCTCTTGTGGTCTATTATACCTAGTCGAGACCTTATTGGGCTTACTATATTTGGATGTTACCTTTTTGGGTTGCATAAGAGCTAGGTCATGACCCTAGTTGGCTTGTTGGATTTAGGCTGTAATATTGTGATATGTTTGAAGTGTTGGGGCTCGACCTTCAAGGTCCTTAATTTTGGCAACTCCATGGTTTTGGTGCGAAGTTGCGGTCCAAATAGTCTTATGGGTTTCAGGGTTGGCTCGAATCCCCTCTTTTTGTAAATGACCCATGGTTTAAGCCCATGGTTTAAGCACATGGTATTGTAATAGTGCACTTGTATAAATAGGCACTTATGTAAAGGAGTCAAGGAGGATTTTTTGACGATTTATGTTATGATGATAATTTGATGCAAAGAGGCTAAGGTCTATTTTTGGGTTTAAGGTTAAGTCCCAGCTGAGTGCGTGGATGACCTCTGCAGCTGAGTATGCAGAGGGTTTTGTAAGAAAGGTTCTGCAGCTAAGTGCGCAGTTTTGGGTGATTGAGAAGATCTGCAGCTGAGTGCGCAAATCAAAACTGTGTTGTTGTAAAGTGTTGAATATAAATGGAGTTTTGTGGACGTAGCCCCTACACTGGGGGTGAACCACGTATATCTTGTGTTGTGGTGGTTCTTTTATTTTGTGCTGTTATGTTTTTATGCATTTGATAAGTAGATGAATGGTAAAGTATGATAAAGTGTTAAGTATTAACTTTGTTGTGAATTCCCAGATAAGGGTTAAGCAAGAAACTATCTGTTTATCTAAACTGCGAATCTATTTAAGTGAATGTAAAAGCTTTGTATTGTATAATTATTATTTGTTAAGACTAAAGGTACAGTAATATCCCTCTTTTTCCTGCAGAAACCTGATTCTGCAGCACCCCATAGCTATTTCAGGTGAGACTGCAACCTGTTCACAGGTTGTTGCCGAAAGGGCCAACATTGTGGGTCTGTTTGTTGGTGTGAAATAAAAGTATAAGAACCTGGGTCTGCCCTAAGCCCCAAAAAATTGGTTCCATTTCCGGTTGAAACAGTATCTGCTTCAAGAGGGATCTACGTCGTACCTGAAGGGATATGTTTTGGAGGCCCTCAGTAAAAGAAATCAGTAACTGGGTTGAAGATACTTATCTGAAATTTGTTGAACAAGAAAATAAGGATCCTCGTCGTAGCTCAGATGAGTTCTTGCAAAGGTACGTTTTTTCTGATATTTATGAAATTTTCTTTGGTAGTATCCACATAGAATTGCACTAGTGGTTATCCAAGTTGACAGAAAGAAAGATAAACTTCAAAGAATATCAGTCTCCTACTTGGACCCCAAAAAGAATTAAGCTGTTGAAAAGTGTGAACAACACGATATCAAGAGCTGTTGACTTCTGTATAACGTGAACCCTTGACGCATTTGTGACGGAGTTTTCCATTGACACACATACTTCTTTCAGCGAAGCTGAATGACATTTTTTCAAAGGACCAAGGGGTAAGTACCTAAATTCATTAAGTTTAAAAATTAAAATGCTCTTGGCTAATCAAGGCATATTGCTTATCGAATCAAATTGCTAGATTTATTGCTACTAACCTATGTTTGGAAGTGAAAGTGACTTCAACGAGCAAAGTGGTTTGCTTAGAAGCGGTAAAAGATACAAGAGAACTCGTGAATCCTATACCCTAGGCCAGAATACCGATTATACCTCATTAAGTACAGAAGAATCTGAATCCAAAGAAACCCCTTTTGTTAGAAACCCTCCTATAACTCCGCAGTGAAGATCTGTTATCCTTGAGAACCCTTTGTAGTCTGAAAGTAACCCTAGCCCGAGTAGTCTTGTCGCAGGTCAGTCTACCTCAGAAAGTTCCCTTCCTCCTATTACCAGTCTTCCCCCTCCTCCTCCCCCTTGATCCACTATGGCCCATGTAAATGATGATAACAAGCTCCCAGTATTTAAAGGAACTGGATCAAAGGATCCATAACAGTTTTGGTTCTTATGCGAAGCTGTGTGGACTACTAAGAATATTATGGATCAAAATACAAGAAGAGCGCAGCTGGTCACCTCTTTCAGAGACCAAGATTTGACCTAGTTTATGAAGTTTTCCAGTACTCAGAACTATGTCTTGGCTGACATTAAAAAAGCAATGATCAAAGAATTCAAGAATCCTAAATCAGAGTCACAGTGTATAACTGAACTGAAAGAAATTCAGCAGAAGCGAGGTGAATCAGTTTGGGACTTTGATCAAAGGTTCAAAGTTCTTTTGGATCAATTCAGTTTTACTATTGGACCATAACAACATAAATAATGGTTCATTGCAGCACTATTGCCTCATATCAGGACTCCCCTATACAATAGAAGGTTGCTGATCAGCAAGAGGCTTTGAGAAATTGCTATGAAACTTGAAACAACTCCTATTGGAGATAATTCTGGAATAGCCCAAATACAAGCGCAGTTAGCAGAAATGGATTTGGAGCTTCACGAAATGAATAAAGGGAACGCTACTCGTGAAGAGGTTTGGTGTACATGGTGTAAGACAGAAGGTCATGACAAAGAACAGTGTCCTGCATTAAGGAATTATCTGAATACTGGTGCACCGAACCCATTTAACCCTAATTTCCTATATTGTGAGATCTATAGAACAACTGTCTAGCATCAACCTGAAGATTGCTACCTGCTGCAGAGATATGTTCAAGTACCTAAGAATCCCTACTGCAAGTTCTGTAAGTCAGTTGGACACAATGAAGATGAATGTCACAGCTTTGACCTCATGAGAGAGCGAACCTATGATGCTTATAGGGTACAACCCGATGCACAAGGCAATGATGGATATGGTTACTGTGGTAATACATCAGGTCAAGGTACTTTCAGAGGTTGAGGTCATGGTGGTATGCCTCGAAGAGGTCGAGGCCAGGTCATTTGCTATAACTATAATCAGGCAGGACATATAGCTAGAGACTGTCAGAACCCAACTACGACATGTCGATATTGCAGAGCAGTAGATCATGCGATTGAACAATTCCCACAATTGATAGCCAAAATACAAGAAATAAATGGTGCTCCTACTCAAAATGTTCAGATGATTGCTGTAGAGAAAAGACCTGTCCCAGCCCTTAACGTTGTTATAAGGAGCGGAGCTACGAAGCAAGTGCAGAATAAGGAGAAACAGCCTGACGAGGCTTGGGTCCGTAAGACCCCAGAGAAGATTCCATCCTTCGATGTTGGAAGAGAAAAAGGAACATTTATGGAAGCTAAAAAAGACTTTGCTGAACCAAGAACATCAGTAGCAACTACACAACAGCATCGACAGCAGTTACAGTTTCAAGAAGCTTCTCTAGATCAAGTAAGTACACTGTCATCATTTTTATAGAGTTGTATGAAGCTATTAAGAAATCAGAATGCTTTGAATGAGTTACAGAAAGTTATCGCGTCTTGTGAACCTCGACGAAGCTCTAATAGACGAAAAACTATTAAAAGAGTTAGAAGGACTGGAAGAGAAATGAGATTGCATGCTCAGATAGGAGATGATGAGATGACTGATATCATTTTAGACCTGGGATCAGAAGTTATTGTCCTAACTAAGAAGACATGGGAACAAATGGGAAAACATATGCTTCAATGGTCTCCTATACAGCTAACATTAGCCAATCAGCAGAAGATTATGCCCTTGGGAATATTCCCTAATGTACCAGTGGACATTGATGGAATCAGTACCTTAGTATATTTTGAAGTCATTGAAATAATTGATGATAGCAACCCCTATCCAGCCTTACTAGGAATTGAATGGGAAATAGACAATTATGCAGTAATCAACCTTAAAAATAGACAGATTATTTTTGAAGGAAAAGGTTTGAGAGTCATAGTACCGTTGGACCCTTCTCAAGGAGAAAGGTACACAGATCCAGTTAGAGATGAATATTAGGATGTTTTGGATCATATCTACAACATCACAGCTAAAGAGGAAGACTATGTTGACCCTACTGTTGAAGGCATAATGGATTAGCAATGTGACAGTTCTTGCATGACTGATTCGGACGAAGGTCTAGAAGACTGGCAGAATAGACTTTATGAGCTACATGGACATCGATGTGCAAGAATTGCCAAGTCTATCAGATGGGTTGGATCGCAAACAAGAATCTTACCTACTTTTGATGGCTTGACAGACCTAGAATATTTTATTGTACAATTCTCAGAGCAAGTACCAGATTCACAGAAAATGGAGACTCTAGATTCAGTATTCAGAGCCACAGCTGCCAGATGGTGGAATGGTCATAAAAAGTATATTCATAGTTGGGGAGCTTGTCAAAAGTTTCTTCGCCTGAGATTCATGGATCAACCTTAGGAGGTGCGAAGCATATTTAATGGTAAGACTAGCCCTCAGGAACATTTGGAGCAGTGTTATGAAGCATGGAAGCATTTACCTTGTGAAGAATGGGTACATAGGTTTGTACACACTCTAGAACCTGTAGCAAAGAACTGGTATGTGGAGGTGGAGCTTCACCATGGTACTGTAAGTTGGGATAGTCTTGTTGATAGTTTTGTGCTTACATTTTCTATTAATGAGGTTTTCCCTACTTTGGATGCAACTATTAGGATGATCCATACTAAGGTGTTTGATGATAAAGCAATAGCCGAGTACCAACCTGATTGGAAGGAACAAGAAGCTAATGCAGTAGAATTCTATAACCTCACCATTGATGAAGACGATGACCCTCGCAACATTAATATTCCTGAGTCAGAAGGAAATTGCGAAGTACATGGACCAGCAGTGGAATCACCTGAAGTAATTCAGCCCTTAAAGACAAGGAAAGTAAACATTGGATCAAAAGAAATTCCTAAGTACGCTACCATTGGAGATTATTGGGACGAAGAAATGGTAAGCAAAGTGACTGAACTTCTCCATGAGTATCAGGACTTATTTTTGACGAAGTTCTCAAAAATGAAAGGTATCCTTGGTGATATAGGAGTGATAAAAATCCCTTTGAAAGCTGATGCGAAGCCTGTGAAGCAGCGCCCTTATAGGCTGAACCCTAAGTATAAAGAAAAAGTCAGGATGGCGCTAGATAAGATGCTCACTGCAAGAATCATTGAGCCTGATGAAGAGTCCGAATGGGTCAGCCCTATGGTGGTACAAGAAAAGAAGACCAAGGGAGAAATCAGAATCTGTGTTGATCTGAGGAAGCTGAATGATGCCTGTTTACATTATCCTTTTCCTACTCCCTTTACAAATGAAGTTTTAGACAATGTCGGAGGTAAAGAAGTGTATTCTTTCACTGATGGATTTTCAAGTTACCATCAGATCAGACTTGCTCCAAAGGATCGACATAAAACAACCTTCGCTACAGAAATGGGATCTTTTCAGTATACTGTTATGCCCTTTGGATTGAAGAATGCACCTGCTATGTTTTCCAGAGTAGTCATATCTGCATTTAAGGAATTTATTCATAAGTTCTTGGAAGTTTACTTTGATGATTGGACTATCTTTGGTTTATTGAAAGATCATATCGCCAGTTTAAGGCTTATGCTGGACAAGTGTAGACAGCATCAGATTTCATTGAACCTGAAGAAGTGTATCTTTTGTGCACCTTTTGGAATTCTACTAGGTCACATTGTATGCAAGCAAGGATTGATGGTGGATCTTGTGAAGATAGCCATTATTGTGAACTTTCCACCTACAAAGTCTGTTAAGAAACTTCGCACTACGCTTGGTCATACTGGATATTACAGGAAATTCATTAAAGGATATGCTTAGATTACAACCCCTATGGAAAAGAAATTGAAGAAATATATTAAGTTTGAATGGACACCTGAATGTCAGGAAAGCTTGGATATTTTTAAAGAAAAGATTATAACTGCCCCTATCTTAGTATTCCCTGACTGGAGTAAGGAGTTTCATGTTCATGTTGATGCATCTTCCATTGCTTTAGGTGTAGTATTGGCTCAGTCAGGTGAAGGTAATATTGATCACCCTATTTCTTTCACAAGTAGAAAATTGTCCACACCAGAAAAGAATTATACTACAACAGAACGAGAAGGTCTAGCTATGGTTTATGCTTTGCAGAAATTTCGACATTATTTGTTAGGATCTCATTTTAAGATGTTCACTGACCATTCTGCTTTGAAGTATTTGGTTAAGAAGCCTGTGTTATGTGGAAGGATATGCATATGGCTGATTTTGTTTCAGGAGTATGACTTTGAGATCATAGTTAATCCTGGAAGACTTAACCTGGGGCCTGACCACTTGTCGAGGCTCGAGTCAAGAGAAGAGCCCACTAATTTAGACGAAGGTATTCCTAATGCCCAGTTGTTTACCATCCAGATGGTTGATGACTACTTTTAGGATATTGTTCAGTACCTATCTACAGGTTTTACACCCTCTAAGATGACAACACAGCAGAAGAAGCAGTTGGTGGTTAGAGCAGCTAACTTTACCTTGATAGCAGGTCAACTATATAAGATGGGACCAGATGAAATACTGCACAAACGTGTCCTGGAGCATGAAAAGCCATTGATTTTGGCTGAGGCACATTCTGGAGCAACAGGAGGTCATTATGCAGGAAAAGCTATGGCACAGAAGATTCTTACAGTTGGATTGTGGTGGCCTACGATTCATAAGGATGCAAGAGAGTATTGCCACAGCTGCGATATCTGTCAGAGGATAGACAAACCATCCAGGAGGGATGAGATGCCTCTGGTTCCATAGGTAACTTTACAAGCATTTGACAAATGGGCTATTGATTTTTTTGGACCAATCAATCCCCCTGGAAAGAAATCTGGAGCAAGATACATCATTACAGCAACTGATTACCTTACTCATTGGGCCGAAGCTCAACCAGTCAAGAACTATAGTGCTGCTACAGCTGCAAAGTTCATATTTGATAATATCTTGTCAAGGTTTGGGTGTCCTAGAATTCTTATGAGTGATCAAGGATCACATTTTCTGAATAAAACTATTGAAGCATTGACTGAAGAATTTCAAGTAACTCATCAAAAGAGCACTACCTACCATCCTCAAGCAAATGGAACTGTTGAAGCCTTTAACAAGATTCTTGAGCACGCTCTGACGAAGGTTTGCAATGTTAACAGAAATGATTGGGATGTTAGAATTCTAGCAGTATTATGGGCTTATACAACCACTTGCAAGAAGTTGACAGGCCATACACCTTTTAGGTTGGTATATGGACAAGAAGCAGTTATGCCCATGGAGTACATTGTTCCTAGCCTCAGAATATCTGCCTTCATAGAGATGGATGACCCATCCCTATTGAATGAAAGCCTGGCAAAGATACTGGAACTAGAAAAAGACAGATTCATTACAGGTTTCCAGCAGCAAGTATAGAAAGCTAGAGAAAAAGCATGGCATGATAGACACATTAAGAAGAAGCATTTCCAAAATGGTGATATTTTGCTCTTGTACGACAATAAATTCATGAAGTTCCTAGGTAAGTTCAAGACACATTGGAAAGGACCATACATAGTTCAGAAAGTTACTGACATTAGAGGAATTTTGGGGTCTAAAATGGGCCTCCTAAGGAAAATAATAAAATAATAGTTAAAATAATAAAATAATAGTTAAAATAATAAAATAATATTGATTAATTTTGGAGGAAGAAAGAAAAAAATATTTTTTGTGTTCGTATTTTTGACATATCTCCCTGTGTTTTTACTCAAATTTTGATTGGGAGAGCTCGTTGGATGCGGAATTTGATTCTACATCCAACGAGTACCCACACTGCATACTTTTGATGGACCCCACTACCCCAAAAAGAAGAAATACCTTAAAATACCTGAAAAAACGTGAATCAAATTCCGCATCCAACGAGCTCTCCCGATCGAAATTTGAGTAAAAACACAATGAGATATGTCGAAAATACGAACAAAAAAAGTAGTTTTTTTTAATAACAAATATATCAATTCAACCATTATGGTTGACTTATTTTATTGAAATTCTATTGGTTCTTGAATTCCAACTCACAAAAACTTATTTTGGCACGTTTTCTTATAAGGCCCATTTTAGACCCCAAATTTCCTCTAATGTGGCGGTGCAGTTCAATTAGCTAAATTGAATGGAGAAATTTTGCCCTCCATGGTGAATGGAAGTAGATTAAACAAGTACAAGGACAAGCCTATACCCCCCTGATCAGAAGTAATACCAAGAACAAGAGCCTAAGTACCAAGAACAATTGAAATTGGGTACTAGACTATAATGAAGCTGTTCTTAGAGCGCTTGGGCATATTGTTGAAAAATGTACGAAGTGTCGAAGGTTGTCGAAGAAATTCTGTCGAGGGTCGAAGCTCAAAGCTCTGTTGAAACTGGTGCCGGGATGTGTCGAGGGTCTGTCTTGTGTCGAAGATCCTTATTGTGGCAAAGCTGAAGTTAGTGGTTGTGTCGAAGAAGAAAGGTGTGTCGAAGCTGAAACTGTGACCGTTGGAAAAAATAAGATTTGGCGGCGCCAGTACGTTAACTGCATTAACTGCCTGTAATGATGAGATTTTTGGGAATCTAGCACCGTTTGGACAAGATCTACCAGCTTCTCTGTCGGGTTTGGTGTCTTTAATGCACAGTTATTGCATATTTGGTCGTTGGATTCTATAAGAAGACACCCAGACCTACGAATTTTTCATTACGCATTTTCTTGAGTTGAGTCCATGTCAGCTGATCGTGAAGTCTAGGAATTGTTGAGAGAATTCGAACAGAGGGGTTTGCAGAACCTTATGAGCAACCCACCTGCACCTACACCTTGCGAAGAGACTCCCCCAGTGCCGAATCAACCAACGCAGACAAGATCTACCAGGAAGAAGTTTAAACCAGAAGTTCACTCTAAGCGAAACGAAGACAGGCATAAGCCATCAGGAAAGACACCGGAGGATCCCAAGATGAATCCTCCTGGTTCGGAAAAGCTCACACCTGAAGGTTTTGAAGACTTCGGTGAGGATGAGAACGTTGCATCATAGCGTCCACCATATCTTCCACCTACTCGACCAGGAGTTCAGCCACCTCTACAGACAGCCAAGTTCACATTACGCACCCCTTTGCTGCCACAGGGTGTGCAGTTGGTCGGAACGATGACAGGAAAAATAGACCAGCTTAAGTACGCAGACCACGATACAAATGATCATGGGAAATTTCCACAATTAACACGGGGGAAATACTTGCATGTCATCCATTATCTAGAGACTGGAACGACGTTGCTTGAAGTGAAATAGTGGGCTGCTGGCTTAAAGCAAGCTGGCTTATTGAAGATGCTGAATGTCCCCCACTTTGGTCACAGCACGTAGGTGACCGTGGTGGTCAAGAAGCTATTGGAATTGGTGCATGATGGGCACCTATGGTTAGGAAACCAGAGAATTTCCATTGATGGAGAGCTAATTCATAGGATCATAGGCTTGCCGAAGGAAGGGCCTGATCCTGGAATTGAATTTGTTTCAAAACATGAAGATACGAATTTAGCGCAGCACATGAAAGACCGCTTCAGCCTGACGAAAGGAAAACAAGGGTATCAAACCTCTACAATTCGGCACCAAAACATTCACTTCACCACAGATCTCCTAGCATGCAAATTAATGTGGAATTGCAGACCGAATGAAGTACCTACCCCGATTGTCAGTATTGTTGCGAACTGTGCCAAAGGCTACAGTTACAAATGGGCATATTACATTGCTAGGGAATTCCTCAAAGATGTCCACGATGCATAGGAGAAAGGTATACCCTTTCATTGCTCATGGTTGTTAGTGCTTATTGCACTAGTAGGATGGAGAGACCCTACTGAGGCATAGTTTGTTGACATGCCTCCGCTGATGCCTGGCGTAGCAAGGTACGCATCTCTTTGGGTTTCGTAGGATAAATCCTTACAGCAGATGATGAACTATGTGTTCACATTTTATTCGATGAGTATCTCATATGAGATCCTGAAGACACCGCGGCTCAGTAATGAGCTATTCTCTCGGTATGCTGGAGTGGCCAACTTAAAGGTTGACATGCACAATGTCTTCATCCAAGCCCGCGCAGATGATAAACATGCATGCTGGAAGTTGCCATACGTGGTGAACCAGGAAGACATCATCGCAGTAGTCAAGTAGTGGCCGGATGAATGGATGAAGGACGCAGGAACAAGGCCCAATATACCAGTTCCTCCAGTAACAGATGTGGGCGCAAGTCCTAGTTAGGCACCGCAGAGTGACCCACCAGAAGAAAGCGAAGAATAAAGTGAGTTGCAGCAGAGCGAAGGTGACCAGGGTGGAGATAGCGGAGCTGATGAAGAAGAAGAAGAATCAGTCAAGACCATCTCTGACCCCAATTGCCTAGATAAGCGCAAGTCTCCAGAGGCAGAGGAAGTGACTAAGCCTCATCCCAGAAAGAAAGTGAAGGTGTCAAAGGACAAGAATATCATCAAAGAGCCCGCTTTGACGATTAAAGAGCTCTATCAGGCTCTAACGAAGTCCACAGAAGTATTAACCAGCAAATGGTCAGAGTTTGTAGCTACGCACCTTGATGCGCTCACTGGCGTAGCACAACGAATTACAGAACTGAAGGAGTTAGTAGAAAGAATAGCAACTGGTGCTACAGCAAGCAGTGCCCCAGTAAGCGCGCAGCTAGATATGAGGCAATGGCTAGCCAGAAACAATAGAGGACAAGTACCAAGTGCATCCCTCATAATAACTAATGCACCATCTTGATCACAGATGAGCATGATAGTTTGGATAGACTACACCAAGTTGTCTATGCCGGAGCTGCATCTTTGTCAATTGCCAATCATGAAGGAGATCCAAGAATGAGACAGTTACTCACAAATGTAGTTAGAGAATACCATGAAGAAGAACCAGAGCAAAGAATAGTCAAGCTAAAAGACTATGTGCAATAGTCTCATAGCCAAATAGAGAAGATGAAAACAGAACATGAGGCTCAGATTGCGGAGCTTCAACTTCGCATCATTCCTGAGAGCCCACCAGAGGTCAGGGAACAGCGGCGCAGAGATATTCAGGCCTCAGCAACGAAGATCTCAGATCTTGTGAGCAGTGCAGCAAAGCTGCTAGATGAAAGCGTCGAGGCCTGGGAAAACTTCCAGGACAACCCAAAAGTGGAAAATCTGCAAGAAACCATCAAGCAGCGACAAACAGAGCTGGATGCAGTCAAAGCAGAGATTAAGACATTGCCTCCTATGCAGAAGATGCTTAAGGTGAAGCATAGCAATGAGCTCCAGCAAGAAATTAAGTCATGTAGAAGGAAAGAAACACTGTTGGTGAACTCTGTGCAGCCTCTTATTAACGAGGCCTTGGAGTTGAGCACTGTTGCGGACAACCAACTCAAAGTCTTAAAGGAGTATGATGCATTTGCACAGGAAAAGGATAAAGAAGCATCTACAGCTACATTGCAGGAGATATTGGAGAAGGAGCAAGTAGCTGAAGATATCATGTACAACCTCAACAAGCAGTTTACTATCTTCACCAACAAGATTCTTCCACTAGAAAAGCAGTAGAGTGTCCCGGGACGGGACACTGGTGAGTCTTAGGGGCCTGTTGGGGCTCAACCTTCAAGGTCCTTAATTTTGGAAACTCTGCGGTTTTGGTGCGTATTTTGTAAGCGGAGTTGCGGTCCAAAATAGTCTTAGGGGTTTCGGGGTTGGGTCGAAGCCCCTTTTTTTTTAAATGACCCATGGTTTAAGCCCATGGTATTGTAATAGTGCACTTGTATATATAGGCACTTATGTAAAGGAGTCAAAGAGGTTTTTTTTACGATTTATGTTATTATCATAATTTGATGCGAAGAGGCTCAGGTCTATTTTTGGTTTTAAGGTTAAGTCCCAGCTGAGTGCGTGGATGACCTCTATAGCTGATTGTGCAGAGGGTTTTATAAGAAAGGTTCTGCAGCTGAGTGCGCATATCTGCAGCTAAGTGCGTAGTTTTGGGTGATTGAGAAGATCTGCAGCTGAGTGCGTAGATCAGAACTGTGTTGTTGTAAAGTGTTGAATATAAACGCAGTTCTGTGGATGTAGCCCCTACACTGGGGGTGAACCACATATATCTTGTGTTGTGGTGGTTCTTTTATTTTGTGTTGTTATGTTTTTATGCATTTGATAAGTAGATGAATGGTAAAGTAAGATAAAGTGTTAAGTATTAACTTCGTTGTGAATTCCCAGATAAGGGTTAAGCAAGAAATTGTATGTTTATCTAAACTGCGAAGCTATCTAAGTGAATGTCGAAGCTCTGTATTGTATAATTATTCTTTGTTAAGACTAAAGGTACATTAATATCCCTCTTTTGCCTGCAGAAACCTGATTCTGCGGCACCCCATAGTTGTTTCAGGTGAGACTGCAACCTGTTCGTAGGTTGTTGCTGAAAGGGCCAACACTGTGGGTCTATTTGTTGGTGTCAGATAAAAGTATAAGAACCCGAGTCTAACCTAAGCGCCAACATGAAGCTATTCCATGATCATTTTCTTGGATGCCATGACTGATTTGTGACCTGATATGGGGTCTGCTATCCTTTATAGTATTTACCATGGTTGTTTGATATTTGATCCGTGGTTGTGATTTTGTTGGTGTCTACTATGATCTTTACTAATCCTGCTAGGCTTCCCTAGTCCTTTCCTAACCTACTATAATAGAAAATTCTTGTTTTAGAGGGTAGATTTGTGTGTTTCCTTAGTCTAAGGGTTCTAGTGTGTGAATTTAAGGTATCATCTTCTCATTGAAAAGTGTTGCTAAGTGTTTGATGTATGATTGTTCTAAAAGATACTCATTTATACTAGCAAATATTTTTTCGAACTTCACCCTCATTTATGGACTATTTTGGTTGACGCTACAAGGTTCATTTGTTCGACATTAATAAAAATTTATTATCTATAATATTTCCCCCGTTTTGTTATACAAGATTATATAATCTCATATACTACTTATGTGATGCATGTGGGAGATCCACTGGGCCTAAAAAAGTTATCTACATTGGTGAACCAAATTATAAATCAACATTTCATTCTTGAATTTGATGAAGACAAATGTTTAATAAAGGACAACATACAACACTACTATGTGGTTGAAAAGGTGTTAAGGCGGGTGGTATCTACAAACTTACTACTACAACATTACAACAAGATCCAGCAATTGAGAAAAACTCCAAAACGCAACTCTGGAATCAAAGGTAATGACATTTGAACTATCAAATTGTTGCACTTCTAAAGAAACAAAATACAGTCTATGTTTTCATCTAATCCATCAGAGAAATTATGTTCTTGAAGCTTGCAATTTATGAAAGCAACATGGAGAATATATTGACAAAGAATTTATATGGAAAAAAATATTGCAATTAGAATTTGTTTATGGTGACACTTAACTAGGTTAGAAGGTGACTTCCATCAAGAATCCTACAAGAATTCTTGTATTCATATACAATGCAAAGTCAGAAAATAAATATCGTTGCATTATGTTCTGTAAAATGATTTCCATAAACTTACACCCAATTACATCCTATATGGAACTACAACACCCCTACCATCCAACTGATGCTCTACAACAACTATTATATTTCAGCAAAATAATCCAAATACCAAACTCCCTTGTTTCTATGAAAATGAATTTCAATAAAACACAACATTAATGGTTTTTAACTGAGATGAAATGATACAAAAAAGGTCTCTTGTGCACCACATAGAGGAGTATACAATCATGAATACATATGGATTTTATTGATGTGATTGATACTTAACTAGGTTAGAAGGTGACTTTCGTCAAGAATCCTACAAGAATTATTGTATTCATATACAATGCAAAGTCAAAAAAATAAATACCCTTGCAAAACTTATGTTATGTAAAATGAGTTCCAAAAACTCATACCCAAACACATCCTCTATGGAACTACAACATCCCTACCATCCAACTCATCCTATACATGAACTAGTCTATTTCACCAAAGTAATTTAAATTCTGAATTCCTTTGCTTCTATGAAAATGGATTTCAATCAAACACAACATTATTAGGTTTTGAATGAGATAAAATGACACAAAACAAGCTCTCTTGTGTACTACATGGAGTATACAATCATGAATCCATATAATTGTTACAAAGTAATCATTCTCTTCTAATAACAAACTCATCTCCAACAAAAAGATAGGTAACTACTGTAAGTTTTCCTATCACTGTGTGAGATTATGCAGTTGATATAACCATGCCATCAAAAGAAATGAAAGATCATGAACCAACCCTCCCATTATGGCAATATGAAGCATAAGTATAAAGCAATGCTAGATTTTATATCCATCAGCTAATGCAATGTATTAAATGAGTATATGCATGGCATAATAAGTATAATGAGTATATGCAATATAGTGAGTATAATCATTATGTTTATAATCAACTAGGAAATGGAAGACAATCTATGATTGAAAAAGTTGTGTTTTATTGATAATTGCTGAAATGAGCAAAATAAACATTGTTCATTGAGGTCGGAAATAAAATACATAGAACAAAAGAAACATTGTTCATCGGATAATCACAAAAATTCTTGAAAATGTATCATTTTCTTGGTGGAGCCATATCTTAATGTATCCCATATGATAGTACTATATCATTATTGAACTCCACATAATTTTCCAACATACTCATATTCCTCGCGGTAAAAGAGAAAATCATTTTGTAAGTGTTAACACCAAAAAATATTCACCTAGCTCTCTATGGTCCAAACCATAATTAGACATCATTATCCCACCATTATTTTCTCCATTTTGACGTTCACAACTAAAATTACACAAAAAATGGTTCAAAACATTATTATTCCTTCCCCCATAAATACAAGGAAGTTGAGCATTTATTGTGACATACCCCCACTCTCTCCAAAAAGGACCAAAAAACCCTAAAATGGGAATGGGTCAAAAACCATGGACAAATACCATGCACAATAAAATATCGTGGGTCAGAAAACATTGGATCATCTTATAAATACAATGTGGAAGTCTCCCCAAAAACAGTTTTCACATTTTCTCCATTCATTCATTTCCTGAAACTTTTCATCTCATTCCCTAGTTGGACATTCCACACCTTAATCCACACTATCCCACGCTGCATGTCATGTTCTCTCTGTGCAACTCTTAAGCCCTTTCCCGATGACAACCCTTTATTGGAGAACACACAAACCAATATTGTGGGAAGCTTATGAACCACTTCCTCAAATGGCTGCAATGACCCATTTTAAAGGTATCTTTTATTTTATTGCAGTATTTAGATTTAGTATTATTGTTTTTATTTCTTCTTGTTGCAAGTCGAGGTTGAGGAATCCCTTGCACCATGAACTCTACCCTTTGATCTGGTTGATCTAGGATATGTGTTTTTGCACGTAGTAGGGTAGAAATCCCTACTACAAATTTCGAAACTCCACTCTCTCTATCCCCTTGGGTCTCTATTTTTGCAAGTGTTTATATTGGTTTTGTTTACTTGGGTACCTTCAGGAATCACATATCTAACCCCCTCTATGAAAGATATGAACCAGTCTTGTCCTAGTCCCTTCTCCCTCGACCCAAGATGACATTGTTTTCTCAAAAACACCTCAATTATGGTCGGATAGGTGACATAAATGTGCGACCCAGGTTGCACCTTTTTTCCTAATAAGCGTCACCTAGTTCGCTCCTTCTGCCTTGATAAGTGTGACCTAGACCAAAACTCTAGACCGTAGTTTTCCAGGATTCTGGAGCAATCCTGGTCGCTACTATGACCTAATTTTGTGTGAACTATCGCACAGAAACCCCTATTTTGTGCGACCTAAGTCTTTCTGCTGATTTTTCTATCCCGATCGTGACTATTTGACATATCTGTGTGACCCTGACCCACATTTTCGTCTAACATATATAGATGTCATTTTTCAGTCCTTTTCCATGTTTGAGACCCTTTTGCAGACCCCTTGTCTATGTTCTACCCCTTCCCTGACTATTTCCTTCCATATCCTATTGCTTACAGCCCCCTGGGTTTGTTTTTGGGCCTATTTCCATTGTATGTGATCCACCTTAATCGAGCTTGGAAATTGAGACTTCCTATGTGTTTCCTATAGCATGCTAAGTTCCTTATGCGCTCATTTACTTGTGTACATTTTTTTTGGGAGAATTGGTTGTTTTGAAAAATATGTATTGTCGTTTATTGTTAATTTTTTTTTCATTTGCGTATCAGCAGTGAGATCACTGGGTTTAGATATTACACATCACTTGTTCACACATCTCACACCATAAAGTAGAACACTTGGTTCATGACCCCAAGCTGGGCCTAAAATTTAATTTAACTCAACCAACATTATAACCTCGTTTGAGGACCAAAACATCATTGTAGTTAAGTTAATACATTCAGGATAGGCATCCAAATAACACCGCTTTGTCACTTACATCTGAGACATAGTTGTTTCCCATTAGTGTACCAAAATCCTCTAGTACTTGTTGACACGGTCACGACCAGGTTATCGAAGGGCCCCTCACTCTGTAGGACTAAGCCACAATGAAGGGGTTCTGGAAGTCAGGGTGGAATACCGCACTCCATTGTGTACTGAAGGATAACCCTCCATATTCCCCCTCATGCATGTCAAGGACCAAAGGGATGAAGCACTAGGAAACCACTCAAGACGTGTCATGAACGAGGTATCCTAGTTACCAGCCTATTTAGGATCTTTTACTTGGTGTCTCTCTTAGTAGCGGTATTCTCTTAGCCTATTGTTCTTCCATTTTGTATTGTTTGACTTGGACTTCATCACCCAAGAGAGGATACAATTTGTGAGGGGCTTCCATATTGTAGCTTGGATTTTGCTGGCATTTATACGCCATACGTTAGTGCATCATTTTATTATTAGGTAGTGTTTCTTGTTGGATTTATGGCCACTTTGTTGTAGACTCTCCTACTATAGCATGTTGTTGTAGTTCAGTTTTAGAGATTTTTTTTGGCCTATGAGACACCATTTTTTTCTCTCCTTCTGCACACTCAGTTGTAGTTGGATTTTTGAGTCTGTGGTCTATGTTTTACACTCTTGTGGCTCCACAACACACCATCACATCATCATTTCTCCACCACACTACTCGCATAGATTTATGGGGAATACCCCTTCGTTTGGTTTCTTAAACTGTCGCTATCGGATCCATATTCGATGGCATTCACCATCTTCAAATCCATATACTGCATTTGAGTCTGCTTCAAATTCATAGCAATCTGAACCTACCTTGTTCATAGCCCCATGGTTGGCGCACCTCCTAACCCCTTTTAGGGGGGTACTGTTGATAGTGAACTTGTGACCACTCCACCCATCATATCGGTTATCCCTTCTATCGAACCCATATCTCTTGGTACTAGTGGGCCCCTCGCCACTGAACACATTGTTGTTGGTATGCTACCCACTAGTGGTGGTCCCACTCTACCCACCATGGTTCATATTGTACCTTTATTTATGCATGGGATCCTTGGCCCTTTTACCACCATTTCAATTATTCACACCATTCCATTGACTACTCCTACTGTAAGAAGTTATCCATACCAACCCCCATTTGCACATGACAACCACATGCCCATAGGTCCCAATACCATTGCTGGCCCTCCTCGATCTAGTCCCAGTCCTAGTATACCATTTATGGCTAGTATTAACGTGCTTGATTTGGGACGTTTAAGGAATGAACCCATCTATCATGACCCATTATGGCCTCCTGTTCCTACCAAAATCCCTTCCTGTTGATTAAGTTTTCATTGATTTCAACAGTGTCTGGTTATTGATGCCAATTATTGATTCCTTGGTGCCCCTTATGGAGCCCCTAAGGGTTAGTGTTTATTTTGTGGTTGTTTGTGTCAGAGGAGCACTTTTGACCTTGTCTAAGCCCAATATTGAAGTCCTTGGAGGCCTAGGAACAATTACAAAATCCTTGGTTACCCATTGACTTGGTCAATTGCACCTAAGTTGTATCTTGGTCCCATTTGAGTTGATTGTCGAGTTCCTTACTCATGGTTGATCTTTCGTTATTGGTTTGTGTGCTGCTTGTCATGCTTGTAATGGTTTTGGTACTCTTATGGTGATGGAGATATATAGTGGAACCATTTGGCATGTTTTTAATGATATGGAGACCTTGAACATGATGATGTTGAAGTCCTTGAATCCATCTTGTATAATAATGATGATATTCTTGAAAAAGTCTTTGTTCCCACTTGATTGGTGGTGTTGGGGTCCTTGATACCCTTGATATGATGAGTATATGGTGGATCCCTCCTCCTTGTTAATGTGAATTCTATGGATGTTAATACCATAGAATCCCTCATGCCCTTGATGATGTCCATTGAAGCCTTTGACCTTGGAACTTATGCATAAGGTAACATGGTCTTCAGCACCTTTATGTGTGGAGTCTTGATGTCTTGTACAAAGTGAAGAATTTAAGAGTATTATAACAAGAATTTTCAAATAAACCAATCATAGGGAGATATTCCATTTCAAGCAATTTTCGTTAATTTGTGGAGCATCTTCTAACTCCTTAGGGTTGAAGAGATGTGAATTTTTTAAGTTCGTGTACCCCACCTTTTTGGGTGAGCCAACCAAACAAAAGATAATTTAATTATTTGTAATTTTGAATTGCATGTTGGCTTAAGGTAATAAATTTTATCCACAGCCTATATAAATGCAATATCAAACATTTCATTTGTTCATCGCCAATTCTCTCAAGAATTTTGCAACTCTTGGAGAAAAGTGTGAAACTTTGTGAACTTGATAAAAATTTTAGCATCTTCACTAAAATTGGTATAACTTTCTCATACAGAATTGGAATTACAAAATTCTTGGCTCATTGGAAATATTGTAATGAGGGATATGTGATGACATAACCTAGAGTTTCTTTTGGTTTTCCTATTGTTTCTTCATCTTATGATATTCAAAAAGGTATGCCTCGTGCTTCTAGGTTTCTCTTGTGATGGCACATGTCTCTCATAGATAGAGTTCACCTTTGATCTTAGTATGTGAGTCCCTATATTTGGATATATCTTTAAATTCATTAAATATGTTATGGAGGCTATGGTGATGGTTATATTGGAATATATCTTGATGTGATGTTGATATAGATCTTGATGATCATCTTGGATATTGTTGGCATAGAATTTGGTGTTTATCTTGACTGTTGTATAGTGTAGTATTGAATGAAAAGTTGACATCTAAGTAATAGATCTTGTGAGTGATTTATTTGATAAACCTAAATGTTTTATTGAAAATTAGTTTGACAAGTGTTGATCATTGTGTCTTTGACCTAAGTGGAGTTGGATTATTATTGATTGTTAATAACAACCTTTGACAGTGTTGTAAGTGACTATTTGTTTGATATTTGTTTGATTTGTTGACTTGATTTGAGTAGAGTGAAAATACTTTTGCGTCTAAAATTTTATGATATTGATTGAGTTTGACATAGTTGGTTAAGTATTTTATATTATTGGCTTATGTTATTTGGTTAAGGTATATCATGTTTAACTGAAAATTATTCGTAGACTATGATTGAGGTTGGTTTTGGTGTCATTGAGTTGAGTGTGATTGGATAGAGTTCGGTTGACCATATGTGAAGTCTCTTGGTTGCTCAAAAGTGTCTCTTGATGAATTAGTCCAAGTAAGAAGGGTTGGTTGACTGTTAGAGTGCTTGATTAGATTAACATAAGTATATGATTGATTTGGAATAGGTACACAAGAATCTTGGTATAGGTTGGTTCAGTTGAGAAAGATTGGAATAAGTTTCCTTATATGTAGTTGGTTTGACTCAAATTGGATGAGTTGTATGAGGAGTTGGTTTGACCCAGGTGGACTTAGTTTAGTGTGAAGACTCAAATTGATGGAGTTGCTTAATGTGAGTGATAGATTGATTGGTATAACTTGATTGGACAGATTGATTGTATAGGTTCATGAGCAGTGTGATACAGTGGGAATTGATCGGTTGATGAGTAGTGATCAGATGATGAGTAGTGGTTAGTAGTGGTTAGTAGTGGAATTGGTTGCGTAGTGTGGTGCAGGTTGTGTAGTATGGTACACGTTGTGTAGTGTGGTACAAGTTTGGCAGTGCATTACATGTGTTTATTAGCAGGTTCATAGAATCAGTGCAGTAGTGGTTCAATAGTTTCTATCTTCATATCAGGGTGGTAGGATGGGGAAAGGAAAGGGGGTTGTAGCCTCCTTCCTGTTGAAGCTAGAGAGCTAGGGATTTGTAGCTTCCTTCAAGTTGTAGCTTGTAAATAAAGGGATTGTATCCTCCTTCCAACTATATCAAGAGAATTGAATTCATTGTAATAAGGGGGTTGTTTCCTCCTTCCAGTTGTTGTTGGAAACCTATTTACTAAAATGCTTATGTGGCTTCCCCCTCAAGACTTGGGTTTCCATGTAAATATACTTTGTAATGTGCTTATATTATTTCTATGTGATGATGATGATATGATTATGATAACAATGCTAATGATGATATAATGATAATGTTATAATGCATACTGTTTAATAATTTGTTGATTGTTAAAGTTGAAAAAGTAATAAAAATACACATTGCATATTCACCCCGGCTCTCTGTGTGCCTGGTGTGTCCAACACTTCCAACATTCCTAAGTTCAAAGGAAAGGCAGGGGAAGAACCCAAAAACCACATTATTTCATTCCACTTATGGTGTTCCTCTAACAACATAGTGGATGACTCTATATGATTGTGGCCATTCTAGCGCACACTCACTAGTGCTGCATCCAAATTGGATATCAAGCTTCCCCATGCTACTTATTTGGGTTTTTCCTTGTTGGACTCGATGTTCCTCCAGTACTTCTAGTTACCCCTTGTTATGATGAAGGTGTGGAAATCCTATTATCCTGTCTACAAAACACTGCTACCCATATCACAGATCATATCCATGAATGGATTCGTCATCGTAGCTTGTGTAAAATCCAATTAGACGATAGAATTTTCCTAGATTGGCTTCTTAAAACCTTACTCCCCTCCATCGCCAAAGGTGTTTCATCTAAGCGCCCACAAACTAAGGAGGAAGCCATCCTCAAAGAATAATAGTTCGATCTTATCTATGCCTAATTAGGTTATATGTATACCATTATACCTAATACTCCATGTGATGGCTCCTCACGTTAAGATACGCCAGGGGCATCCCATGTTGTTGATGGAGTCATCGGCTCTATTACCCAACATCCCCACCTATACACGTCCTCTCCTTCGATGTCGCATCATTTTGGTACCATCCCTAGTGTTTCCAAACCTAGACACACCCCATATTTTTCATGCATAGCAGCTCAGTCTAGAGCCACACCTTCATATGTGTCTCCTGCACCATTTCCTCACATCCATGGACTAAATTTCTTGGCACCTGCATGTAATGGCCATAAAGTGGGCTTTTAATCCCTACGAGTTTCTCCTGCCTATTACCCACCACCTGCGCAACCTACACCTTCTCTGGAGAGACTCCTATTTTTCCTCAATGACAAGTCTACTCTAAATAGAACCTCCCTAATAAACCTGTGCCTAATAACCAACAAGGGCAAGGAAGATGATAGAGAGGTAGGAACCGAGGAAACAACCAACCTCAAGGAGATGGCCAATAACCCAACCCTCTGAATAACAATGGATCCAATCCACCCACACAGAACCCCAAGAATTCACCTAGACCTGGGAAGAACCCTCAGGTATAGATGACCCATATGTGCACCATTTGTGACAATTATGACCATTACACACATCAGTTCCCCCATATGAACCATGTCTTCCACTTGTTACAAGCTGACAGATGGCGTGACCATAATGTGAACAATTTGGCATAGCCAAACCCAGCACCACAAGGTCCTCCACATATGGTGTTGTAGAACCCATTACCAAACCAAGGGGTGGCTACAACTAAACCCTTGGTACCATAAAACATCACACCCACTCATGTGGGTCAACCCATTGATCCTTCTATCCATCACGTTATGATGTCATTTCCTGATGTCAAAATAAAGACTCAACAAAACTAGTATGGCTTCACCAAGGAAATCGTTAATCCCTCCATGACATCTACCTCTAATTCTCTTGATATGTCCTTAAATTTTCTAAGACCTCCCATATATGGGACTTCCAACGTCCCATGGTTCCCTTTGCATCGTGTCACAAACAACTCCACTATTAGAGTTGTGCTTAACTATAGTATATTCGAAGACTTGGCCCAATATCCCTCGACCATGTCTACTCTGGAAGTCCTCTGAACTTGTCCTTCGCAATGAAAATATTTTTTATCTACATTAGTTTTCATTGATCCCTCTGATTCCAGTTTAATCCCTTTTGACTTGGTTCCAATCCCTATTCAGAATTTGGTCATTCATTGATGCATCATCAATGAGGGGGAATCCACCTATATTATGTCAACATTTGTTTGGAAGAAACTTGGATCCCCAACCCTTAAACCTTCCACCACCACCCTCTGTGCTTACGATGGTTGTGTTTCTCAACCACAAGGTGTTCTCATGAGTTTCCCCATTGAGTTGGATAGAAAAACCATGTTGATTGACAATGAGGTATTCAACACCCAACTCAATTACAACCTCCTCCTTGGATGTATATATATGTATGCAATGCGATCCATTGCCTCTTGATTCCCCCTCATCATGGGAAGATCGTGGCTATCGACCAACTAACGTATTACGATCCTAAAGGATCGTCCAATCAAGAGCATGTTCTCTCTACGATCGACACTAGCATCGACATTGTATCCATACCTTCCATGTCTATTGTTGGCTTGGGTATATTTACCAATGCTCCTTTGATGGAAACCTATTTGTCCCTACCACCCCCTCCCTCACTGATTAACATGTCGTATTTGTGCACTATCACATCCGGTAACATCCTGACCTCTTCAGAATATCAATCGCAACTCCAACAACAGAATTCAGGGAATTATTGATTTCATTACCCATACACACGATACCCTTCCTCTTTCCAGTCATGGCTACTATCAACCTTTCAGGATTCATGTTTGGTATTCCTGTGTGGTACCTTGATCTTCCCACCATTCCCCATCACCACAAATCATGTTGAGACTAGTCCAACCTATTGAGATGGTGTCACGGCCCCCTCTTGTTATGCAACTGACTACTTCTCCCACTACTTATGCTCCCCCTCCTCCCACAAATATTAGGGAAAAGGATCCAAAATCCCCAACAGAACCGTGTCCTCCTCCTACATGTGCTTTATGTGTGCTCCAAGTCCATCCGACATAGAATTGTCCTATTTTCCAATCCTCCACACCCATATGCACACAGTAGTCGATACTGATGATGCTCGAGTCATTACCTATCAACCATACCTACAATATAAAATAAATCTCTATAAACCAACCACCCATGTGCATTTTTTGTCCTATATGGCCATTATTCACACCATTTCCCGAACTTTCTCGAGTACCAGCACACCTCACTGACCTTCGCAATAACTCCTGTGAATCTAAACCATCGTCCTTGAGGAGATCCATCTACTTGTCTCTTCTTTAGACACTAATAACACCATTTATAGGATATCTACTTCTAGTAGTCCTTGCCCCTCCCCGCCCATGGAAGATCCCTCTGATCTCTACCCGCACTACTTTCGTGATGGCATAGAGATCCTTGAAACTGCCACAAGTCTTACCCCATTTCATTTATTCCATAGTGTGGAATCGTTTCTTATAATTGAATGCCAGATCCTGTCACTCCTCCTTTCCCTCGAACTTCTACCTAATACTTCATTGTTATAAAAATGCCTACTTATGCTTAAACAAACTGATAAGGACCATCGCGTTGCTCTCCAAATGTTGAAGAGGTTAAGACCCTGTCGAAGTCCCATTATGACTCCTCTGTCCACCCACGCACCTTTAGTGAGGGGGGCCTTGTCCTCGTCTATGACCCATAAAAAATACAAAAATATGCATCCACGTGCATTCATCTCATATCATAGCATTTAGTACAAAATGAGAAGCTCCATAGGATTTCCCATCTCATCATACATACCATACAAAAATACCCATGCTCAAACGCATTGGGAGAAACATCACAAGTTTCTAGTTTGAGTCATTCTACTCTAACTTTGTGTCCTCCTCGGTTTCCTCCTCCTCATCTGAGCTCTCCTCCTCCATTGGCATGTCACCCTGTGTCATCACTCTAACATACTCAGTAGCAACTGTGATCCTCCTCATCAAAGAGATCCACTCTAAAGGATCTCTGTAACATGCAGCGATCTGATCGTTGTTTAGGTACTACCACTCATCATCAGTGACCCCCTCTAATAGTCACTCCATGTCCAATGGCAGTGAGTCCAATGTAACACACTTTTGCATCCTATACCTATGAGCAGGTGGACCTAACCCCTCCACCCTATCCCTGCACCACCAGTACCATGTTGGAGGGTGTGGTCCCACATTTGTACATGCACATAGTATGTCATTAGTATCTATCATGATCTATCTACCACTACGCTAGTAAAATATATATGATTTAAACCACAAAGCGTCATGTATACATACTATCAGGTCCCCAGACCTGTCCTCGAAGTTGAGTCATCTCTGGATCTCCTCAATAGTCCATTCCCACATATGGATAGTCCTCTATGAGGATAGGAAGCTTCCGCCACTATGAAAATATATCTTAATTGAAGAAACAACCTACTATATTGCGTCCATCCCTATGATTTTTGGGTCATTTCCTGGATTTACCTCGATCTACATGCCACTAGGAAAATTGAACCCCTTATTCATTGGAATTTTCTCGAGCCATCTGCTCCATTAATGCTACAAACTTGGTCTTATTTCACTGCCATTCATTTTTCTAGAAGGAGGCCCTACTAGTATTCCATTGTTATATTTTATCCATATTATCCATGTTCACAACATCATCCCATTACAAATTTTATGTTAAGCTCTTTTTCGACTCCTTAAAGAATGAAAATATTGTCAAGCATGCTTGTTTCCTTTCACTCTCATTAAAGTATTTTAGGGCGTCTATCTGGCCTCATTTATATCCTTTTTCAAACTATGTAGACTATTTAAATAAAATGACCACCCTAGCACCTTCCACCTAGGAACGTTTCCCTTTGTATCCTTTTATGCTTTGTCAAACATTGGGACCATAACTTACGAAAAAGCTCACTTATGGTTTGTATTTAAGCTATTTTCTAGGCCTCTCATAATAAAAAAATTGTAAATAAAACTTGGTTTCATTCATGCTCGTAAAATTATTTGAATGACCGTCCAATTAGTATAGGTTTAACCTTTTTTGTCCTGGTTGAACTACCTACTAAAAAGAAGTCTCTCTGCCCCTTTCTGTTGGGAGAGCTCTCCTTTGTACACTTTTATCCTTTTTCAGACTTAGTACACTATTGTATGTAAAATAAACCCACTGGAGTTTTATTCTTGTTTTCAAACTCTGTAAACATGAAAACACCATAGAGCATTTATCATCTTGGGCTCAACAAAAATCCACGAGATAGTATCATACTAAGAATACTTCTAACCCTTCTCCGTGATCCTTAAACTATGAAGAAGGCCCAAATGGTGCCTTTAAATTCCCACATATACTGCATATGATCTTCCATTATGGAATCATCCTCCTCATTGGGTCACCTTTGTTCAGATCACTCTACAATGAGTCTCCCTTGGATCCTCTGGATATTGATTGTCCAGTTACTTCCCCAAGTATATTCCTATTGCAGTCATCCTCCTGGTTCCAAAAATATGATTCCCTCCCCATGAGTTTGAAAATATGATTCAAAACAAGACCTAGGAGCTAAGGGAATCCTCACAATTCAATATTATTCAAAAACTATGCAGAAAAAAAGTGAAAGATAAAAATTAACACACAGAGATGGTTCCAATAACTGAAGTTTATATTACTGTACATCATGTAAATATGTGTGGTACATGTTTATAATACAATGGGAGAAAATATTTATCCTTAAGAGGAAAATTGGTGGCATACATTTGGCAAACTTAGATTGGACCTCAAACCCCCCTAGGTTGACCAATAAGCTCCTAGACCACCTAAAATAGTCACAAATGGCCATATGAACATGGGTGAATCATGATATGACAAAAATGAGGGTAGTATATTCTTGGTGGAGTGCATGGTTGAATGGGAGTGGCTCTAGGAAGCATTTAATGGTCCAAAAGAGCCAAAAACCACTTAGATACATAAATGGGAACCTCTGGTCAACCTAGTTCCCTATTTTAAGGATTATTATCACCCCAAGGACTTAAACTTCATTAATGAGGGTTATCACATTCTTAGTTGACCAAAAACAGGGCCTTGGGTGCATTAATGAGTCCCAAACGCCCATATACCTTGTTATACAAACATAACCAAGGTTTGGAACATATGACATAAGTACAAGACAAATGAAAATGTGTAATGTGACCATGGTTATCAGTGGTATGATTCTATAACACCCCCCCTTAATCTCAAATTAGTGTTAATAGATTATGGCAGGCAGATCTTGGGACAAAAACGGGCTTCACATAGATTGCACAAGAAAATATTGAGAAGAATTAGTGAAGAACAATATTAGAAACCTTCCATTTTCTATATTCAGTAATACAAATGTGTTACAATAAATAGAATTCCAATCATGTGGATATCTACCAAATAAACGTGACTCACTGGTTAACTAAGAGTGTCTAAATCACTTCATGGGAGAAACTAGTCTAACTCCACATGTCTAATTTAGTTAAAAACCAGTTAAACTGATGAGGTAGGTGAGAATATGTGCCTACCCTCATGCATCCATACAAAACTGGTGCTAACTAAACCGAAGGACATCTAATTGAATGTAACTGAGATTAACTTAGCATAACTACTTACCTACCATAACCAATTGATGGAGGATGTTGGCGGCACTCATAGTGGCTCCTAAAAGGTAGGGATTGGTCTCAGAAGCACATCATCTCATGCATGCACATGCAGTAAGTGGCAGGTAACCTCGCTGGTGTTCCCCACACTCTAGTGCAATAATGAAGTTCCCCTAAGTTAGGAAAAATAATATAATAGACTATAACTGGAAAAGTAGACAAAGGGAGGATTAATAATAATCCTAACACCCCCCTTTAATCCTAAGTTTGTATGACCTGGGCCCTGGTAACTAAGACCAATCTAAAATGCAAAATTTTATTTGTCCATGTAAAATTGAGGGAAAAGGAAAAACCACATGGGGAAAATCCTTCCTCAAAAATGGACATGGAACATAATTTAAATAAATATATTCACTGTGTCTTTGTTCTTCACTTGAATAATCTATGTGTACTACTTCTTGGTGAAAACCTTTGTAGAGTTGTAGATGCCTTGATCAAGTATCAGATTTTCAATGTTGTGCAGACAAAAAGCATGAGGAGAAGCCCCTTATAGCTCATCTTCTAGTGATGAACGAGAATCATATGAGTGCTATTTTATGTGACAACATAAAATATTATATCTAAACATAAAACTAGAGATGGAAAAGAGATATGTGCAATAATCTCCTAACCAAAGAACATCAATGAAATCGGCAAGCACAATTTCTAGTGTAGTTGCATAATGGTGAACCCGATCTTGAAAATTCTTGACAAACTGATGTGAAACATTTCTAATTCTGTAATAGGTATTATTAGGCTCTGATATATCAAAAATTAATTTCTATGGAGAAGTAAGCAACCAAGGTCTATTGGCTCCATAATTTAGTTGAGTTACAGTAGAAATATTAGGTTCAACTAGTCTACATTGATAATTGGGCAAATCTAGTGAGGACAAGGATCTAAAATTTGAACTAATAAAATTTATATTAGACCCAAAAAAATTTAACAGAAACCCAATTATATCCAATGATAAGGAAAACCAGGCAATGACAAAAAACAAAAATTGATAACAACTTTCACCAGTGATACAATATAGGAAACCGTGAAATTGACTAGTTTACCAATTGATGAGTTTGGGAGTTTTGGGGTCTTCTGAGTATCAAATGAATGGGACAAAGGTGTCATAATATGCATATCAATCTGCAAATCATCTTCTGAATTGGAGAAAGAAGAATCTGAATGGAGTTTGAAGGATTCGGATGAAGACAAGTCAGAAACTAGTGGTAAAAAACTAGTATTGAGAGGAGATGGCTCTGGGAGACTGGTTATTATTTTTTCAAGGGGAGGAAAATAGATTTCTGATTCTGATATATCAAAATGAGTGTAAAAATAAGAGATATCAGAAACATACTTTATTTTAGAAACCAAATCAAGATCATCATTACCTTCGAATTGCACAATGTTACTGTGCCCCTGGGGATCAACACATTTTTCCCTTCTTCCAAAATATGACACATCAATGTTGTTTCTTTCGAGAAACTGAGTCATGATGTCCATTTTATTTTTAAATAAAAAAATTTCATTGTGATAATATTTGCTGCAATTTTTACATTGTGATCTTCCTTTCTTGTTTCCCTTCTTCTTGAAATCTGAGCCTTCATCAATAGAGTTAGAACCTTCATCTCTAGATTCTGCCTTTGTCTTTTTCTCCTTCACTTTTATCTTTCCTTTGGACTTGATATTCTTTATTCCAAGAGAAGAAAGCACATGATCCTTTGAGTTTTTTAGAATCCCCATTTGAATCACCTTGATATTCTCTTGTGTGAGACAATTTATGAATGCATCCAAGGACGGCATCCTCCAATTTCGAACTGCAAGCTTAGTAGCATAGAATGTTGACAAAAAAACTGAGTATTCTGGATGCAGCTTTTATAGAATGTAGAGGATTGACTTATATTCTTACTTTTTAATCCCACACTTCTTGATAAAAAGCACTAGTGACTTAAACTTGGTGATGAATTCCTTAATGGTTTCAAATTCACTTGGTGTCAATGAGATCAACTCATTCTCCAATTGATGTCCTCTAAGATCATCTTCTTTTCTGAAGAGGGATTCAATTTTGATCCACACTTCATTAGGTCTTGTCAAGCCATCATGATGAAAAAGAAGTTCTGGAGAGAGAGAGAGAGAGAGAGAGAAACAAATCCATAAGGTTCATCCTTCCTGTTATGCCACCTTTCTTTCTTAGCAACTACATTGGGCTCTATTTCTAAGGCCATAGTAACTCTGTAGAGACCTCTGTCGTACAATAGTATCTCAATCTTGGCTTTCCATTCATAATAATTGAATGAAGTCAAGGTCACTATCTTAGATAGATCCATACTCTGTTGTTGTGCTGTTGGTGAGAGAATTGAATACCTGCACAAAACTAGAAAAAAAAATTATTTAGCCTGACCAGCCTCTGATACCATATTAGATTATGGTAGGAATATCTTGGGCCAAAATCAGTCTTCACATAGATTGCACAAGAAAATATTGAGAAGAATTAATGAATAAAAATATTAGAAACCTTCCATTTTATATATTCAATAATACAATTGTGTTACAATAAATAGAACTCCAATCATGTAGATATCTACCAACTAAGCCTAACCGACTGGTTAACTAAGAGTGTATAAATAATTGTATGGGAGAAATAAGTCTAACTCCACATGTCTAATTCAGTTAATAATCACTTAAAAACCAATTAAAATGGTTAAACTGATGAGGTAGGTGAGAAAAGGCACCTACCCTCATGCATCCATGCAAAACTGGCGCTAACTGAACTGAAGAACATCTAACTGAATGTAATTGGAGATTAACTTAGAATAGCTACTTACCTACCACAACCAACTAATGGAGGTTTCTGGTAGCACTCACAGTAGCTCCTAAAAGGTAGGGATTGGTCTCAAATGCACATTAGCTCATGCATGCACATGCAGTAAGTGGAAAATAACCTCATTGTGTGTTCCCTGCACTCTAATGGATTAATGAAAATCCCCTAAGTTAGGAAAAATAATTTAATAGACTATAAATGTGAAAGGATACAAAGGGAGGGTTAATAATAATCCTAACAAGTGTAACCGTAGAAAAAATTGAGGCCTTGGAAACTAATGCTCAAGTCACCTCTTACAAAAATTTATTTGTCCATGTAAAACGAGGAAAGAGGAAAAACCTCATGGGGAAAATCCTCCCTCGAGAATGGACATGACACATAGATTATAAAAATGTATTCAAAAGGTATTCTTCTTCACTTAAATGAGTTGAAAAAACAACTTCTTGGTCATGGACTTGGTGAAGATTTTGTGGATGCCAAGATCATGCATCAATGCATCAATGTGTTGTAAACAAAAAAACATGTGGATAGGCCCCTTGAAGGTCACCATTTGCTGATGGAGGAGAATCATAAGAATTATTTTTTCTGCAATCATACTCTGATATAGAATCATAATAAATAATGGAAAATATATCTATGCAAACCCTTTCCCAAAGAGCATCAAAAGACTCAACAAAATCAGCTTCATGTGTAACTGCCATATCATGAATTAAACCATGAATCTTCTTCCCAATTTGATGAAGCACCTTCATAAATATGTAACAAATATAATGAGGCCCTAAAATATCAGAATAGAATTCATATACAACATAAAATATTATAGGCATAGTATCTCCACGAGTGAATGGGTCCATAGTGGGAAAAGAGTGGGAAACTAGATCACACTGATAGTTGAGCGAACTTGGATGGTCTAGAGATTTGAAATTTGAACCATAGGTGGTGATAAAGTCCATAAATGTGGAAAATAAGTGCCATGAAGGCCAATGACATGTATTTCCAACCAATGAATGATATGTAAGAGACAAAAATAACATACACAACAGACATAGTATTGGAAACAATGTAATTTTGAGATTTTCCAACTAGCAAACTTGAGGGTTGTTGGGACTTTTGGGATTCAAATGGTTGGGGAAATGAGTTTATGAATATAATAACCTGCATATAACCTTCAGAATCATAATATAATGGATATGAATGGAGTGGGAAAGAGCTTTCAGAAGACAAGTCAAAAACTAGTGAAAATGACTAGTTTTTGGAGGAAACTTTGGTGACCTATTTGGGGTTGTTTCCAAGGAAGCGATGGATGTTTCAGAATATGACATATCAGAATGTAAATAATAAATATATATATATATATCAAACATATACATGAGAAACTGTTTTCTTCTTAGAACCCAAAGCATACAAGCGCTTTCCATCTTATTGCTCCAAGGAGAGCTTGCGCTCCTCTATTCTTGCAAAATATGGAACATCAATATTGTTGTCTTCAAGGAGCTTGGTCATGATGTCCATATTCCTTCCAAAGAATATTTTTCATGATGTGAACCTCTGGAATAATCACATTCAGGCTTCTGTCTCTCACTCTTCATCCTCTTGGCTTTCGAATCCTCATCAATTGAACTTGAGCATTCCACATCTAAATGATTCTTCTCCTTCACTCTTTGCTGCATCGAATCCTTGGATTTCTTATATCCTTTGGCATGATTCGACACACCTATAGCAACGGAATCAGCCTTGGTGGATTTGATGGTACACATTTGAACTAACTTGTCTTGTTCTAGAGTCAAATACTCCATGAATTCTCCCAGTGGAGACATTCTCCAATTTTGAACTATCAACTTGCCTGAATGGAATGTCGAGACAAACACAGAATACTCAAAACCTAGCTTTAAAAGGATAGAAAATATCAGTTTCTCTTATTTCTTCGATTCCACATTGTTTTAGCTGAATCACCAATGATTTGAACTTTGTGAATAAATCTTGGATCGTTTCAAAGTGAGTTGGGCTCAATGAGATCAACTCATTTTCGAGTTGGTGTCCTCTCATCTCATCAATCCTCCCAAATAGTGACTCGGGCTTGATCCAAACTTCAGTGGGTGTGATAATACTATCTACATAGAACAGAATATCCCTCAAAATACTGAGACAAATAATCCTGAATGCGTCATCTAATCTGTTGAAGTACTTCAATTTTTCCACAGCAGAGTTGGGCTCGGACTCAATTCCCATGGTCACTCTATAGAGGCCTTTCGACCTCAGCTGGATCACCATTTAGACCTTCCATTAAAAATAGTTGAATGGGGTAAGAAATAAATGAGTATTCTCCATTATTACTTGCACACTAAGTGACAGAAACACTGTATGTACCTGCAATGCAATTAACACTCGAATTTTTATGGAAGAGGCCCTAAAATGAAACTCAAACTTGTTTTTGGAAATACTCACCTTCTGCAGATAGAAGTTGTTTCCCTAGCATGAAACACTCAATACTAGAACAAAGTAGTCATAACATAAAATTACTTTCCCTAATATGATATAAAGTTCTTGAATAAAATACTCTTTTACCTCTTACAGGTTGTAAAATGGTGATATTTAGAGTGCTTGATCTCCACAGATATCCTGCAAGATATACAACAAACAACACATACACTAGATCAGAGTAACAAGTTGGTCTATAATATTATGTTAATGACCAAGGAATTCAAAAATAAACACAGTGATTCAAACACAATGATGTTTATGGGAAGGAAATCTTCATTTTCATTAATAAAATGGAGAGAGAGAGCAGCACAACCTAAGCCTTGGTGTTGAGAAACCCTTCTCAAGTGAACCTTGCCTCAAAGCCTCAAGCTTACCCACCAACTTCTCATTAGTATTGGATATTTAATTTGGCCATAATTTAGATGCAATCACATAATCATCCTCCTCTTACCCATGGTGGGTGAGCCAGTATTTAAAGGAATGGGACGATAGAATAGGTTGAGGATCTCTTGGGTGAGGTGGAGGGAGCATCCTACAATGATGGATCTCGAGCTCCAAGAGGTCTTGAACCTTAGGGATGAGGCTCCATGAATTCAAGATTCAAGAATCCTCTTGAAGCTTCTCTTTTTTCCTTTAAAACTCAAGCATCTCTCTTTGTCCAAGGAGACAAAGCGTTACTAGGGGAGAACCGCTCTTTGTATAAAGGAAACTAGTGGTGGCACAACTTACTGCTCGAAGAAAAAGAGAGTTACTGATATAAGTACCTCACCTTGACCATAGGGAAAGTGCGATCATGGCCAAAAGTGTAAAATAAATTATCCTTATCCATTTTTAACTTCAAAACTTGAGGATTTAAGGCAAACATTGGCATTTTAATCTCATTACATAATGTTGACAAGAAATGTGTGTAATAGAAATATTTGAATTCGACTTTGAGCTCCAAACAGTTCTGATACCATGTGAAAATATGATTCACACAAGATCTAGAAGCGAAGGGAATCCTCACAATTCAAGATTATTCACAAACTATGCAGAAAAAACAGTGAAAAGTGAAAACTTAACACACACAGATGGTGCCAATAACTGAAGTTTATATTACTATACATCATGTAAATATGTGTTGTACATTTTTATAATACAATGGGAGAAAACCGTTATCCTTAGGGGGGAAATTGGCTGCATACATGTGGCAGGCTTAGATTGGACCTCAAACCCCCCTACGTTGACCAATAAGCTTCCAAACCACCTCAAACAGTCATGAATGACCATGTGAACATGGGTGAAGCATGCAAGGACATAAATGAAGGTAGGATAGGCATGGTGGAGTGCATGGGTGAGTGGGAGTGGCTCTAGGAAACATTTAATGGTCTAGAAGGGCCAAAAATAACAAAATACATTCATGGGCACCTCTGGTCAAACCAATTCCCTATTTTAAGGAGTATGAGCTCCCCAAGGACTGAAATTTAATTAATTAGGGCACTCATTCTCTTAGTTTACCAAAAATTGTAAGACCCCATTTTTTACCCCATTTGCATTAAAATATATATGATGTAAATATTTTATTTAATCATGGTGTGGAGATAAAGGCCAAGGCCCCACTATCGATTTAATGTTTTATGTTTCGGCAATTAAAATTGATGCCAATGTAATTTCATGCTAGACAGACACATTAAATTTTGGACATCATGTACATATGCAATTTAATTAAAATATCCACAACCAGCTATGTCAATGCAACATTAAAGAGATGGGGGCATGATTTCCTAAGGATAAGGGAGGGGAATATTCAAACCTTTGAGCCAATCGGGAAAATCCAAATGTTAAAGGGAAAACCCATCAAACTGTCAACTTCCCATTTTGTCTTTTGTGCCCAATCATTTATTTTCTGCCAGAAATTGGTTGAGTTAGTTAATGCATAGGGATGGGAAGAGTATGGAAGTCAAATTCAAATTTGAGAATCCATCAGATTTTGAAAATCGTGTTTTTGACTTATGGGCCAAGTAAATCCCAAAAATGATGCCCATTCCCTCATTCATTCACGTCCTCCATTTCTCATGGAAGTGGAATCTTGCAGAGCTCCCTCATTCACATTGTTTGTCTACCTGTGTGTTTTCCCTCACGTTGGCAGAAGTTTTCTTCATTTTTCCCCATGGATGGGAATTTTTTTTGGTAATGCTCAGGGGTTGGGCTCTCTCCTAGATGTTTTATTGTTGTTTCCACATTCACATGGTTGTGGAATTTCATTTTTATGGTACTACACAGCCAATGGGAGAATGGATCCATAAATTGAGGGACTAAAGGGGTCATTTTTTCCCACGTGAATCCCATAGAACATTTCTGAAACGGATTTCTCACCTAGGGGTCAATTTCTTCATTTTACCAATATGTTTTTAGTTTAAAAACGTTTTTACTCAAAACCAAAACTTGCATTTTGTTGTGTGTGCATCCTCTGTTTTGGTCTGAACTGGTTTGGAGTGGAATTGGGGAATAATTAGCTTAATAAACCTAGTGTGGAAAGGAACCTCACAAAGGTGCTTCCATTGCACCTTCACCTAACCAGTGGTGCAGTTCCAAAGTGTGATCTCCCTCTGCTCGAGGATACAGTCCAGTTCCACCAGAAAATGTCCTTCTAATTCCACCTGTACATCATTCCATTTAACAACATGAGTATCATCATGAACATATTTCTTTAATACAGAAATGTAAAAAACATTATGAACTCTTAAATTTGGTGGTAAGGCTAACTAATAAGCTACCTGTCCAATCCTGGATAGTATTTCAAAAGGACCACATTAACGAGGTGCTAGTTTTGCACAACTACCCAACCTTAGAGAGATCTTTTTGGGTCTCACCTTAATGAACACATGTTCACCTACCTGAAACTCTTTTGGAGTTCTTTTAAGGTCTGCTTGACTTTTCTGTCGATCTTGTGCAATTTTCAGATTACCTTGTACTTGCTTTACAATTTCTTCCATTTCTTTCAATAATTCAAGACCTAATACTAATCTATCCACTGAATTACTCGAAGAGATAGGAGTGTTACACTTCCTTCCATACAAGATTTTGAAAGGACTAAATCTGGCTAAAGCTTGATAATTATTATTATAAGAAAATTCTACCAGATGCAAATAATCCTCCCATTTACCTGGATGATCCTTTACATACATTCTTAGTAAATCTTCCAGTACTTGGTTTACTCTTTCAGTCTGTCCATCAGTTTGAGGATGGAACGAAGTACTAAAATTTAGTGTAGTGTTTAATCGTTTAAACAAAGATTTCCAAAAGTTACCTGTAAATTTAGGGTCTCGATTTGAAATTATAACTTTGAGTATCCCATGTAGTCGAAAAAATTGCATTAAAAATATATCAGCTATGTTTGCAGCTTTATACGTAGTTTTTACAGGTATAAAATGGGTTGCTTTACTCAATTTGTCAACTACTACCATTATAGAATCATTTAAATTCTGATTTTTAGGCAATCCAGTAACAAAATCAAGACTAATTATCTCCCATTTCTAGCTAGGAATGGGCAATGGCTAAATTAATCCAGCTAGGTGTTGATGTTCAGTTTTTACTTGCTGACATTCAAAACACCTAGCGATATATTCTATCAGTTCAGTCTTCATGTTTCGCCAAAAATATTCTTTTCTTAACATAGTTATAGTCTTCTGATAACCTGGATGGCTTGAGTATGGAGTTTTATGGATTTCGTCTAAAATTAATAACTTAACTTTAGGTACGTTAGTTACATACATTCTGTCTTTATACAGTAAAATCCTTTTTCATTCAAGTTGTACCCTTTACTTAAACTTTTTGTTGGATTTTCTTTTGTTTTTGCTTGTAATTTTTGGTAAATTTCATCTTGTTCTAACCCTGCTTTAAGCTGTTCTTCCAGATCTATTGTGTAAGTGTTGATAACTACTGCAAATTTCAGCCTTGCATTTCTACTTAATGCATCAACAACTTTATTTTCTTTCCCTTTAATGTGCTGAATTTCGAAATCATACTCACTCAGAAAAGCTAGCCACCTAGCTTGTCTAGCATTCAGATTGGGCTGATCTAACAAATATTTTAGTCCTTTATTATCGGTCATTAGAATAAATTTTCTTCCAATTAAATGATGACACCACATCTTTAGAGCATGTATGACAGCAGCTAATTCCAAGTCATAAGTTGCATAATTCTTTTCAAGAATTTTTAATTTTCTAGATTCATAAGCAATAACATGCCCTTCTTGAGTCAATACTCCGCCTAAACCTTCATTGTAGGCATCAGTACATACTACAAAATATTTATTTGGATAAGCTATTCTTAAAATAGGTGTGCTGGTTAATAAAGTTTTTAACTTTTTAAAATTCTCCTCGCACTTCTGATTCCAATCAAATTTATTTCCCTTCTTCTGCAAAGAGGTTATCGAATTTGCGATTCTCGAGAACCCTTCAATGAACCTCCGGTAATAAACGGTAATTCCCATGAAGGATAGAGCATCAGTTACATCTTTAGGAACCAGCCAATCTTCAATTACCTTTATCTTTTCGGGATCCACCAAAATTCCGTCATTGGTCACCACATGACCTAAGTACTGGATTTTATCCTTAAAGAAATCACATTTACTAAACTTTGCAAAGAGTTAATGATCTGATAACTCTTGCAAAAACATTTTTAAATGTTCCTTATGTTCTTCTTCAGATTTTGAATAGATTAATATGTCGTCGATAAACACGACCACAAGCTTATCCAGATATTTATGCATTACATTATTCATTAAACACATAAAAATAGTTGGGGTGTTAGTAATCCCAAATGGCATGACGACAAACTCGTAATGGCCATATCGAGTCCTAAAAGTTGTTTCAAAGATGTCTTCATCTTTAATCCTAACTTGGTGATATCCATACCTTAAATCAATTTTCAAAAACATTGTGGCTCCATGTAGTTGATCAAACAGATCATCTATGTGAGGCAACGGGCATCTATTTTTAATAGTCATCTTATTCAACTGGTGGTAGTCTATGCAAACTCGTGGAGTTCCGTCCTTTTTCTTAACGAAGATGACAGGTGCCCCCCAGGGAGACACACTGGGTCGAATGTAATTTTTTCAATAAGTTCTTTTAATTGTGATTTAAGTTCATTAAGTTCAAGTATGTTCATCCGATAAGGGCCCTTTGAGCTGGGTACTGCACCCGTTATTATCTCAATGGTAAAATCTAGTTCCCTTTTTAGAGGCAGTCCTGGAATCTCTTCCGAAAATACATATGCATGCTCTTTTAAAATTGGTATATCCTCTAATTTTAATTTATCTGTATTAATTAGATTTTCCTCACTAGTTACTATTACTGCATAAGCCTTACAACTTTTCCTAATAGCTCTCTTAAGCTGGAGAGCAGAAATATTCCTTACAGTTGTTTTTCTAGGGATTCCCTTTACACTTATTGGTTTTCCATCTTTATTTATACCAGTAAAGGTTTTATAATAACAGTTTAAGATCACCCTATGTTGCTACAACCAATCCATACCGATTAGTATGTCATAAGAACCTAGAGGTAGTACATTAATCTTTACAAAAGTTTCAAATTGATCCATAACTGCTGCACAATTCTTTACAAAACTAGTTACTTTCCTCTTTGCACCAGTAGCTAACTGAACCAACCAAGAACTTACAAAAATTTCAACATGCATCTTACATTTTTCTACCAAATTAGGTGAAATATAACTTAAACTAGCTCCTGGATCAATTAAAATAGCTATGGGTGTTTGGTTTATCTTACTTTCTACTTCCACCATGGAAGTTTGATATTCTGCTTGTCGATTTTCCAAGGCTGCATTGATCCTGGGAATAGTCCTCACTAAATCTCCAACAATTTTGTATGGATATTACTGATAGTCTTTTTCTGATTAGGACAGACTGAGGCATAATGTGGGTCATTACACTCCCAGCACTTTATGGGTTCTTTTCATTCAAATTTTTTTGTGTAATTACCATGATTATTAATACACTCTTTACTCTTTTGATAGTTTTGATTGTTTTGTGAATTATTCTTATTCCTTTGGAAATTATTATTAGAAAAGTTTATGACCTTATTATTTTTACAACTCCGATTAGCCACAAACTCTTTCTTCTTTTGATCATAATTATTATTCTTTTTGGCCTTCCAGTTGGCCATACTCTCCTTTTTCCTATTATGTTCATAACAGAAATTGGCTTTCCTCGTAGCTTCTTCCAGAGTTTTTGGATTGTCATACTCAATCCTATCCTTTATGTGATAAGGTAGACAGCTGAGAAACTGCTGTACCTTTTGTTTTTCATCTACAAGGTATGGCACATACCTAAGAAGACTTAAAAACTTACTATTCAAATCTTTCATAGTCATTATACCTAGTTTAAGCTCAAAGAATTCTTTAGCTCTTTCTTCATAGTATTGCTCAGATAAAAATTTCTTTTTAAAGTACTTCTTGAAGGTACTCCAATTTATGTTCTTCTCTCTTATTCCTTTCACTCTCTTTAAATATTTCCACCATATATCATCTTTCCCCGAAAGATTATAGATAGCCATTCTATCCTTTAATTGGTTAGAATAGTTGTAAATCTGGAAGTACTTCTTCATCCCAGATAACCAGGATTCTGCTTCCTCCCCCTTCTCAATTTCCCCATTAAATTTTGGCGGTTTGATCCTTTTAAACTCTCCAGAAATTTCTTCATATGGTTTATATTTTCTCTTTCTGGTATAGTGGTTATCCTCATTACTATCACTAGTAGAATGAAAATTGCGTTGATCACCAAACACTTCAGAAGATGAGTTGCTTTCATTTTTAGTCTATTTAATATTTTCATACTTATGTTGGTAACTTATATCTTCTAAATCAAATCTTTTACCCCTTCCCTCAGTTTGAAATATTTCTGTTAGGATCTAATTCAGCTCCTCCTGAGCTCTCAGGATCCTCTCATTTTCTTTTTCAACAGATTCCATTTCAGATTTTAATTCTTTTACTGTTTGTAAAAGTTCTGAGGAATTAGTGGTTATGTCTTCTTGTATAGGGTCTCTTTGTAATTTTTCTTGTTCAATAAAGGGAGATTCCTCTTCTGCATATTCCTCCAGTCTTTCCATACCTATTTTTAAACTCAGAAACAAATTTCTCTGTTGATTAACATTAAAAGAAAACAACATCAACAAAATTATTTAATACACTGTTTCATATAAGCAAGTTGAGCTTCATCAAGGCCTAGTGTTTGAACCTTGTGCTCTGATACCACATGTCATAACCCCAAAATTTCATAAAATTTTAAAGTTTTTAAGATAACATAAAATGTCTGATAACGCAGTTTACTAACTGCTAGAGGTTAGCGAAAAATGAAACAGTTTAACCGTTAATATTAATTAGTTTCATAACACAATTACTAATACAACTTTCATTTCCATAAAGTATATAAGAATGACCTACATCCAGATTGCTTTTAGCCTTATTGATAATGTTACTTTTTGGCAAGTAGGTGAAATCTATCTTTGAAAACTTGGGCTTGCTTAACGTTATGCTAACGCAGATGGACTGTTGGTTCTTACAGGTTCAACAGGTAACGATCGATCAAATAGGAGTTTAATTTATAAGGTAGCAAGAAGTATTTACGTTTTCACATTAAAATGATAGTAAATAAACTGTTTATTCTCAATCAAGCTCTGATGAGGTAAAGTAATTTGTCTCAGAAAGTTTTTTTGTTTCTAAGACAGTATTCAAATTTTAGCTATAAAGATCGTTATCCTTATTATACTTAGCGAAACAAAAGATACTTACTATTAGATTAGATCTCATGTTCTTCGTCATACATTTACTTTAACATGCTTATATCATTAATGTTATGTTTAAATGTACTGTATCTTATTCATGAAATTGTTCCTATCAATCTCGATAGTAAAGATTTCCATTAGAGTACATGTTTCTATTTTGTCATTTTCTTGCTAGCCATGGGAGTTATTAACCTGTTGGTTGTATGTACGTAAGATAAACTTCAAGTTATAGACTTCAGTACTTAAACTACTGCCTCATTGCTTGTATTATTGTAACTATATACATTATCCCTTATTTTATAATGTTCCAATATAATTGTTACATGCATCCTGTAGAAATATTCTACTTGGAAACTCCATGACATTAACAGTTTGATTCTTGTTACTAGATACATCATCCTAAGATGGAATATTACCTACTACCACTTTTATAAAGTCTAAATCATAGATAAAATACATTATTAGTGTTATTCCTATAAATTATAAACCTTGTACATGGTTTACATCATAGTAAAATTACTATCATAATGTTGCCTCACTTATAATAAGAAGTAGTTTATAATAACTACTATGGTAGATTTTACTACCTAAAACTTATAATCTGAGGTCTATATCAAGTGAAACAATATGACAAAGATTCTTATACTATGCTAGAGTCAAGTAAACATAAACAATCAAAACTGTCTTTGTGAATAATGAAAGGATTCATTATTATTGTCATTAGCAAGTTGAGCATACACAATATTATTTGTAAAAGCTTATACCCAAGTCGAGCTTCATGATTGCTTATTAACATGGTTCAAAACTCCTTTACTCTATAGTCAAATGACATATAATAGTTATTAACAACTATAACTAATCTTAAACCATCGATAGCAAATGATATGGTTTGTACTTTAAATAATATGTAATTATTGAAAGTCATTTTGCAAGTAATTATACAAATCAATATTTGGAATGTCTTACTCTATGGTCGACTTTGGGATTGTACCAATGACAAGGTCAACGTTATAAAATCATTGTTTAACAATTAACAGCAACCTCGATACCATTTTTTATGATTTCATTAACGAATATATATGCACTCCATAGTCGTGTGCATAATTTGTTTATTGATCATTGTAATAATAAGTTGATTATTGGAACACAGAAAAACTATAGACAAGACCCTCGTATAGTTGAAATATTTGGAGGGCACGTGGTCTACTCTTGTCCATATATTGGTGACTTAAAAGGCTGGAAAACCCTATTCGCCTATCATTTTTACTCTGAGGGTTTCGCTGGCTTGCTGGATGCTCTGTGTATTTTTCTTGACAGCCATGAGAGGTTGTTCCTCTGCTTGCTTGCTTCGTCGCTTGAGTTTGTTGCTGCTGTAGACTTGTTGCTCAGTCTTATAATCCAGAACTTCGTGGTTGTGAGTCTCACTGCACGAGTGGTTATTGGTTGTTGTGTTTGGCTCTCGGCCTGTCCATGGTTTTAATCCTGTCTTCTCGTGGCTCATCATGACTTGGTGAAGTTTTTAAGCTTGTTGACACCATCTTCTCTCCAGGGTTGGTGTAGTGGTTTGAATACTCCTCTTGATAATTTTTTAAGCTAGTGACAGTTTCTTCATTGCTTGATTACTCTTCTTGCTTACAAGTAAAGATAATTCAGTTTTTAATATGGAAACCCTTTGTCAAATTATTAATACAGTTAGGGTTTTAAACTTATAATCTGAGCATTAAACTAACGCTCGGTCTCGTGCTATTTACAGGAACCCATGACAGATCCAAGCTTCGGTGAAAATAAAACGATGGCCGGCTTCAGTGGACTCGTGGCCCAACCGGTAAGCCCTGATTTCAAACATGGTTTTTTACCCTACTGCAATGAGGGTTGTTGAGGGAGACACACAGTGCTTGGAAGCCTATTTTGGTTTCTCGTTAGTTAAGGGATTTTAATATGATGTTGCTTTCTAGCTTTTACTTGCAAACCCTTGCTGTCATGCTGGGTAAATGTTGGCCTTGAGCCGTGATATGTATTTTTGTTAAGTTTAAAGCCATATGGCCTGACAATGTAATACAGATGGTTTTTAAGAAAGATTTTTGTTAAAATTCGAGCTTTGTCTCGTTTTCGCCATGGTTATGTAAACTTGTAAATTAAGTGTTTATTATACTATTTATAAAGGATGTTTTATTTTCAGTTAAAGATTGTAAATAGTCCCCGACACGATTTATAGTCTTCTTGTTAAGTTTGTTTACACAGTTAAAAAAAATAAATGATTAAAACTTTAAATAGATTGATTTATAAAAGGATAAAATAGTTGCTAGGGTTTCGACCCTCAGATTTTTCTTTCACAGGTTATAAGCATGTTTGTTTAAAATAAATAGCTCCTATTTATGCCATTCTTAGTTTTATTTAGTTTAATGTTTACATTTACATTTATTCTTATTTACTGTTATGTAATTTAGAATTATTCCGAGCTCTTTAAGAAATAGGAGGTTAACTCTATAACTCTGTTTATTTTTCATAAATAAAGGGGTTATAAACATAACTGTAATCTAGTTTATATTAAATAATAGTTTAGAATTTAGTAAATAGTTTATAAGATATATTGTGTGGTTAATAACTTGTGTAAATACTAAATTGTTATCTTCTATAAACTTTTATTGGTATCAGTATACTATTACTGTAACTCTAGTATAGTTTACTATTACTTTTCCTGCATTTTTATTCAGTTATATTAAGTAAAACAATAAGCACAAACAAACCATAATAATGTTTTTCATTATATTTTAAATATTGAAACAAATATTACTTTGCTATCTAGAGATACAAAATCCTATCTACTATTTTAATTCTCTTAAGAATTCTTTCATCTACTTAAAGCATTCTAACTATGCTAGAGTACGACCTGGTTTCCAGGTGGAGAAAAACATAGTTTAGAAATGTATTTTCATTCTATTTCACTATTCTCTAAGACAATTTCATTTCTATAACAATCTAATAAGAATACTAAATCTAACATTTCACAAACTCTAAACTTTTAACAATCATATAGCAGTTAAACTAAGATTTATTTAACTTAAATAGTAAATAAAATAACATAGATCCTGTTGAGGACAAGATAACAATAGCTTTAGGAGGTCGTTCCTCCCTACCAAACTCCTGGAGAGCGCTCAAACAATGCTTCCTCAGGACCCCCGAGCCTATTCCTAATCTTCTTGGCTGAGAACTGGTGGAGAATCCAAATAGTAGAACCCTCTATCAAGTTACTAGTTCAATACCTCAGTAAAACACTCTGCTCTCAGCAGCATGATCTTCAACTTAAAAGATGCAACTAGATCAATCAGCAGTTATCCCCTCAAACACTTTCCAGATTTCCCCTCCATTGAATTTCTCTGAAGTACATTCATTCACCCTGAATGATCACTTCTCTAGAATGAGCAGCCTCAACTCTCTTCAATGGGAATTTTTGTAAAGATTGCCTAGGTCTTTTGGGTCAGTTTTCATTCATTGAACCACCTGCTCTGATTCCACATTATTGGGGAATCATGACCATAAATGTACAGAGGTTGCCACCTACAATAGATGGAAGTGGTTTGAGGATGCTACCACATGTCAATTTGCTCTCCACCCAGTCTCCTCCACCATTTTGACCAGTAACACTCTTTTAACAGCTCTCCTAAGTTGTTGTCTCCTCCTTTAGTTATTTATAAATAAAATATTCAGAATTTACATTAAATATCCTTGACCCTACTAGGTCATCAATTACAATTTAGCATAAAATTTAACATATTGTTCCTCAAATAATATAAAAAAAATTTGCAATATTGGGGCATGTGACATCATCCATTTTTTAAAAGTAATACAAACAAAAATCCATTGTAGTTCGAATGAGGAAACTATGACTCCTCCATGATTCCCTCTGGTTTCTCCACCATTGTCACCATTTCTCCCTTAATCCTATGATGTCTATCAGCCATACGATGATCTCCTTCCCTCACACATCAGGGAGCATTAGTTAACACCAAAAAATGTTCACCTAGATCTCTATCCATCATTATCCCACCATTATTTCCTCCATTTTGACCTTCAAAACCAAAATTACACCCAAAATGGTCCAAAACATTATTATTCATTCCCCCTAAATATAGGGAAGTTGAGAATTTATTATGGCATATCCCCACTCTCTCCAAAAATGACCAAAAACACTAAAATGAGAATGGGTCAAAAACCATAAACATCAAAAATACCATGGGTCAAAAAACCTTGGATCATCCTATAAATACATTGTGAAGGTCCCCTCAAAAACACTTTTCACTTTTTTCATTCATTCATTTCCTGAAACTTTTCATCACATTCCCTACTTTTGGACATTCCACACCTTTAGCTATTACACCCAAAAAATGTCCCAATTCTCTTATCATCTGAAGTCCCTGGTCAAACCTGCTTTTTGGGCCTTATTGCTCAAAGTCTAGGTTGTCTAGTGCACTTTGCAGTCTGACACAGAGCGCTAGCTACATGTAACACTTGTTGACCATTGGCATGAGGCGTCAATGTCACCCTTTCCTTGACCACAAGGTGCGTTGATGCACTTACCTCTCTTTCAAGGAGTGTCAACAAGCCCAACAAGGAAAAAAGAGAAGTTTCAAAAATATTCCAAGTGAAATCTCTTGTGGAGGATGGTCATATCTATTTGGAAGAGTTGGCACTCGACCCCTTAGCTCGTAAGGATCATTCACTAGCTTCCTCCCAAAAGAGATCAACCCATTTGGGCTTCCTTTGGCCTATAAATGCAAGCTACTTGGACCATGTGAAAGGAGAGACCAAGAGAGCATCCTTATGTTGTTGGATTGAAGTCTGGCATAGGATCCAAAGAGAGAGAGTTTGTAAGTAAGATATTTCATAGTTGATAGTGTGCGAGTGTGTCAAAGATCTTGTAAAAATCAAAGCTTCGACATCAAGGATTTGGTTATAGATTTCTTTTCTTGTTCTTAGTACAAAAGTGTTTCCCTTTCCCATAAATGATTCATGTTCATGTCAATTGTTTATTATTAGTCTCATTTATCATTAGTATAGAAAATTTATCTATATTATTGCTCTCATGTTTTGTTTTGTTTTTTGTATTCTTTGCATGTACAGTTGATCGCACGAGGATCTGTAGAACAAGGATGGACTTATTTACTCAAGGTAAGAGATATATTCATTCAAGTAGATCAGTCAGCTAGGGAGAGTATATATTTATGTGCCCTTTTCTTCTAGACTTGCACCATTCATGCTAGGGGAAAAAACTGTGTTCACACTGATTGAAATATTCCTGGTAAAAAAATGGCGACCAAAAGATTTCAAGTTTCACGATTTGCAAAAGCTCTTTGCTTTATGTTTTTATTGGAAACGTTAATTAGATATTTTTCTTCTTAGAGATCTATTTTCACTTTTGTTGGAAACATAATTCTATTTTCAAGTTTGGGTGTATGTTTTTCAATTTCTGCATTTGGGAAACTCTTACTCTCTCATAAGTAGGGCATCCTTTAAAACAAAGAGTGAAATATTTTCATCTCATCCTTGCATGGTTTATGAGTCAGTATTCACTCTATATGTCCACTTAACTGTTTCAGATAAAAATAAGCGCTAGTTAGGTTAAAATTCTTAGCAAGAAGTGTGTGATATCTTAGAGACATGTTCCATCATCTTTGACCATAGGAGCTGTTGTTCATTACCTGCACTCCATTATGGAGACTATGTGGTTCTTCCATGTACTCATTGGTATATCCAACGGCCTATCATGTACCCTTGAGACATATCGAAAGGTACTTCATGTACTCAATGGTATATAGGAACTCCCCTTTTGTACGGTTGTGCATTTGACAACACTACTACAGGTTTGAGCTCCCATGTAGCTTGTGTATATCAAGAGACACCATTAGGGATCCTAAAACCATACAAGAAAATCCCTTTGGTCATCCTATCATCACAATACACCAAGAACAACACTCGAGGAGATTATTATGCACGTACCGTCCAGGTAATAAGGTATTCAGCAAAGGGTATGATCCTAATCCTCCTTGTTGCATTTTACTATTGTACCTTGTGTAATATAGCAAGTTCTGGTGTTTTGAAAATCCTATGAGGATCCTAAATTTTTATCCACTCCTTTCACATGTTTACTTATTGCTTTAGATTGAGTATCGCATATTTCCTATATAGTTAAAAGTATTAATCAGAGAGTTAGTTTTGTTACGTAGCTATAGCTATTCCTTGTGGAACTACCAATCAAGAGACCCCTTCTCAAGGGGAACCTTTTGTTATTCCTTCATTTGGAAATGTTGGTCCTCCTCTCATGGATACATTAAGTCTTCCTGGATTGACTATAGGATTACCTATATGGTTATTCTCCAGTCCAATTATCCCAAGTGCATCAATTGTTTCAAATACCAACTCCCAGTTACAAGAGCATCAACATCATGTTGATCATTTACCTTCTTCACTAGATGTGTCTTCTTCCCTTTTTCCTTCTTCTCCTGTAGAAATTTGTAAAACTAGTAATCATGTGGATAAGAAGAAGAATAAGAAAAACAAATGAGAAATAAAATCTCAACCAGCTACTCATCATAGTGCTGAGAATGTTGATTTTCCAACGAAAACACCTCGTAGGCCTAAGTTCTCTTGGAGGATTTGCAAGGGTGATCATCTTCTTAAAGATTGTCATGGGTTTTTCCCAGGTTTTAGAAGTGTGGTCTGAGGCTTCCCAACAACCCATATCATCATCCTCTAGTCATCATACTGATGATACCCCGTCAACAAGTGACTCTGTAGTTAAGAGTCGAAGAGGAAAATTAATATATCATTACTTTCTGTGTAAGGACATGCACCTTACTTACCTTTGTCCTCGCATGGATGAAGCTTCAAATTTGTTGGAATATATTACTGTTCCTCAGCAATGGCTTCCAACAGGTTATCGTAATTTGTCCCTTAACCTTCCATTGGTTGATACAGTGATTGATCCAATTTCATCCTCGGTTGATCCCACTCTTCCTTTGGAGAGTGAAGTAAAATTGGTCGAGTCGATGTCATCTCCACCCGATACCACTCTTTCATTAGAGAGTGTTAAAACTGAAGTAGTCACTTTGACACAATATTCGTCTTATCCCTCTCTTCCAGTTGAGAGTGAACTGAAACCTGCCAAAGTTTTCATAGGTAGTTCGGATTGTCCTACACAAGGGGAAATGTTTTCTATTTCAATAGAACCCTCTCCAAGTATTGAGGTTATTTCCTTTGATTGGAATAATATAATAGAATATTGTATTCATTTGAGTGTTATGTGTTCCTTTCTAGATATCTGTGTGATTTACTGCTAAGATCATACTTCTCACTATTGTTGATGAAGGGGATTTTGTTAGTATTCAATCCTCAACTAATTTCAAAGATATAGGCTCTCCTCAACTATTTCCATCTATCGATCAGATACTAGATTTTAATTGAATACCTACTGCATCTTTAGGGATCCTTCCTCATTTTCCTATCACTTTAAGAGGGAAAATTATTTTCATTGATGTTATGGTAGTCCAAGGTCCCTTATATTTTAATCTGCTCCTTGGATGACATTATGTTTATTCCATGAAATTTGTAATGTCCACATTCTTTCGAGTGATACATTTTCCCCATGATGGGAATATTGTGACCATTGATCATCTTTCGTTTTTTAAACCTTATCATCGTATAACTCCTAGTCATCATACTTCCCTGAATATCCCACATGTTCTTGTGGTTCCTTCCCCTTCATTGGCCATGTCTCTCGACTCTGGAAATCATGTCATAGTTCAATCATTTGAAAACTTATAGCTTCTTCCAAACATGGGGAAGCTTTGTGGGCATGTCTCCATTCTCTTGACATCATACTAGAGTTAAGCCACTAGATTATTATGTAAGGGGGAAACCCACCAGCCTCTGGACATCATGTTTGCTAAGAATTTTCTGCAAGCATAGTTCCCATTATGTTTCAAGCTCGTTAAAAAATGAAGCAGATGTTTGTGAGCATATTTCCCATTCTATGTCAAGCTCGTTAAAAAATGAAGCAGATGTTTGCAAGCATAGCTCTCATTCTGTGTCAAGCACGTTAAAAAATGAAAAGGTCACCATGAGAAAAGTTCCCATTATGTGTCAAGCTCGTTAAAAAATGAAATAGATGTCAACAAGCATAGTTATTTTATGTTTCAAGCTAGTGTGAAAATGAAATATGTCTACCACAAGCATAGTTATTTTCTCTTTCAATCTTGTGTAAAAATGAAACAGATCATTTTGAGCAAAGTTCCCTTTTCGTACCAAGATCATTAAAAAATGAAACAGATTCTTCCATTATGTCAAGATTCAATACTTGAACCTTCATTTAATATGCCTGTAGAATTTGATCCTCTTTTGTCCTCCATCTCTAGTGAACCTTTTCCTAGGAGTAACCTAGAGCTTAATTGGGTGAAGTAGAAGAGTAAGAAGACGAAATGAAGCTTAGGGGGGCATGTATCCAACTTTTTACATTATTTGGGAGTTAAGCTACCTGATAGTTATACTGGGGGTAAGTACCAACCATTGGACATCATGTTGAGAAATCACTCGTCAATGGGACTCATTTTAAGCATACTTTATGTTTAATTTCGAGCTCTCTAAACCAAAAAATGACATATTGAGCATAGTTCCTATTCATTTTTTGTCCTCTGGTTAAAACATGAAAAGTGTTTCGAGTTTCTTTTGTCTTTTTCATGCTCCAGGTCAAGTTGAAAAAGTACTAAGCACCTTTTATACCTTCGGTGTGCTCATTAAAAACTTGGTGAAGAGGTATCGAGTATAATTTTATTGTTTTTTCGTACTTGTTAAAAATGGATAATGAAAAAAAAATTATGGAGTTACCTTTAAGCTCTTTTCAGGCTCCCTAAACATGAAAAGGTTGACAAGAAAGGTTGATGTTTTCACACTTGTAAAAATATCTGAATGATCATCTAGTCAATGATAGTTTACCCCTTTTTCGAATTGATTGGACTCATTTATGAAAAAGGTATACTCTAGTTTATCATAACTAGAAGAGTTCTCCTAGGATTTAGTTTATACTTTTTCGGGCCTCGAGGAATAAATTTATGAAAAAATCCACCCTGGAGTCTTCTAAGTCATTTCAAACTCTCTAAACATGAAATGAGGACTGATTTTACCTTCCTTAGACTCATAAAATTAAACGATGAAGGACCATTTCTAGGAATGAACCTCTACTTTCTCAGGTTCATAAAATGTATGAGAATGGAATCATCACTTGATGAGCTACATCGAGTGTTTGTTACCCTTTTCAAGCTTTTTAAAAAACAAAGAAGTACTTGTCCTTCACTATGGGGAAAATAAGGGGATGGGAAACTATTTCATTTTTATTTATGGTAGCTCATAATCCACCCTTCAACTGTATTCATTTTCATTTTCAAAAAGTTGGGTATTCATCTTGTCCTCGATTCGATCCACTTTCATGATTCATTGATCTCCTTTGAGTCAATTTGAATAATGCATTGTCATGTCCTTCCATTACATCTGGTCTCTTGCTCGTTGAGTCGATGCTACCAATTCATTTGTCGTGTTGTTCAATATTTAAGGGGAACCTCCTATGCAATCTACCTCTTCAGTTACCTTACCTTCCTTCGAGTCAGTCACATCTAAATCAATCCCATGGTTATTTTCATCACTTCGTCATCATCTTTTATTCCATGTTTCGTGCCGATTATGAGGCAATCATCATGGCCCTCCTTCAACGATTCTATTCCTATCGACATCAACACATCATTCAGGAAATAGACGTAGAAACCAAGTCAAGTATCTTGAAGCTTGCATGCCTCAATGGCAGGTTTCCTCACTTTCGACAGTAGGTTTTAATCAATGACCTATGATTGAAATATTTCACCGAGTGTTTGACTTCAATACCTCTATTCACATTCAGAGGAATGTACTGAGATACCTTGGGAATGATCGACATCAATGGTGATCTCCCTCACACTTGTTAATAGTATACATCAACGATGGGTGATCAAGTGACTCCTACCATGTTCGACATCAGGACATATATTCACAAGGTTAGAATCGTATCGTTTGCAATTGGGATGAAGACCCTGAGTGGTTAGGTATTCACCTGAATATGTTTTTATCCTTAGGTTGCGATGGAGTATTGTTTGAGGTTATGACATGGATCCACTTTGTATGTTCAGTGGCTATGTCAAGTATTGAGCTAGCATGACATGGATCTACCTTGTATGTTTTTTATCCATGTTTTGATTTGAGTATTGTTGTTCATGGATCTACAGTGTATTATTGGTAACCATGACCTGGTCATTGTACATGGATCCGCAGTGTATTGATCTACAAACATGATTGAGTTATATAGTCAGTTATTGGTATTGCATTAAGTGATATTTCATTCCTCTTTTTCCTCTGATACTGGATCGACATATAGAAAATTATTTTACCTATCGCATTCTACTAGCTTCATAATTTGGGGGGGATTCTATTACACCCAAAAAATGTCCTAATTCTCTTATCATCTAAGGTCCCTAGCCAAATCTTCTTTTGGAGCCTTATTACTCAAATTCTAGGTTGTCTGATGCACTTTGTAGTCTGACATGGAGCACCAGTTAGGCCTGACACTTGTTGACCACTGGCATAAGGCACTGGTGGTGCCCTTCTCTTGACCACAAGGTGTGCTAGTGCACTTTCCTCTCTTCCAAAAAGTGTTAGAAATACCAACAAGGAAAAAATAGAAGCTTCCAAGTGAAATCTCTTGTGGAGGACGATCCTATCTATGTGGAAGAGTTGGCAATAGACCACCTAACCCATAGGGATAATTCCCTACCTTCTTATCAAAATATCTCAACCCATTTGGGCTTCCTTTGGCCTATAAATGCAATCTACTTGGACCATGTGAAAGGAGAGACCAAGAAATCATCCTTATGTTGTTGGATTGATGTCTAGTATAGGAGGAAAAGATAGATATTTTGTGAGAAAGAGGTTGCATAGTTTATAGTGTGTGAGTGTGTCAAATATATTGTAAAAATCAAAGCTTCAACATCAAGGCTTTGGTTGTATCTTTCCTTTCTTGTTCTTAATACAAAAATGTTTCCCTTTCCCATAAACGATTCATGTTCATGTTAATTGTTTATTACTAGTCTCCTTGATCATTAGTATAGATAATTGATCTATCTTGTTTCTCTTATGTTTTATTTTTTTCTATATTATTTGTAGGTACAGCTGATTGCAGAAGGATATGTAGAACAAGGACAACCTTCTTTACTCAAGGTAAGAGAGCTTGTCATTCGATTAGTTTAATCATATAGGGAGATGATATACTACTATGTATTTTTGTTCTAGACTTGCACCATGTAGGTTAGGGGAACAAACTATGTCCGTACTGATTGAAATATTCTCGGTAACATGAGCCACACTATCCCACGTTGCAGGTCGATTGCTCTCTGTACAACTCTTAATCCCTTTCCCGGTGACAACCCTTTGTTGGAGAACACACAGAGACCAAGATAGTGGGATGCCTATGGACTACTTCCTCAAACAGTTACAGTGTCCCATTTTAAAGGTATATTTTATTTTATTGGATTATTTAGATTTAATATTATTTTTGTTTTGTTGGATTGAAGTCTTGTATAGGAGGCAAATATAGAGATTTTGTGAGAAAGAGGTTGCATAGTTGATAGTGTGTGAGTGTGTCAAATATCTTGTAAAAAGAAAAGCTTCGACATCAAGCCTTTGGTTGTATATTTCCTTTCTTTTTCTTAATACAAAATTGTTTCCCTTTCCCATAAACGATTCATGTTCATGTCAATTGTTTATTACTAGTCTCCTTGATCATTAGTATAGATAATTGATCTATCTTGTTTCTCTCATGTTTTAATTTTTCTGTATTATTTGTAGGTACAGCTAATTGCAGAAGGGTATGTAGAACTAGGATGACCCTCTTTACTCAAGGTGAGAGAGCTTGTCATTCGATTAGATCAGTCATCTAGGGAGATGATATACTGCTATGTCTTTTTGTTCTAGACTTGCACCATGCAGGTTAGGGGAATAAACTATGTTTGCACTGATTGAAATATTCTCGATAACATTAGCCACACTATCCCATGTTGTAGGTCGATTTCTCTCCATGAAACTCTTAATCCCTTTCTCGATGACAAGACTTTATTGGAGAACACACAGAGACCAGGATCATGGGATTCCTATGGACCACTTCCTCAAACGGTTACAGTGTCCCATTTTAAAGGTATATTTTATTTTATTTCATTAGTTAGATTTAATATTATTTTTGTTATTTGTTATTGTTGCAAGTTGAGGTTGAGGAGTCCCTCACACCATGAACTCTACCCTTTGATCCAACTGATCTAAGGTAGGTTCTTTTGCACATACTAGGGGAGAAATCCCCACTACAGTAGGTAGTATAGTTAACTTGGACAACAAGTACTATGACATGAATAGTTGTCATTATCAAACTTGCAAACAAAAAATGGGCACTTGCAATCTCTTCATTGTACTAACATTATTTACTCTCCATATTAGATGGTAATACACAATCCTTGCAGAAAACACGACTCTCTCATCGCTTTCCCACCTATGAAGCACGATGTATGAAGTAATAAAACATATATAGATAAAAATTCAATATATTTAAGTAAAATACAATAAATATTAGTGACATGAATGACAAGTAATATGTTCATGTAACGTAAGTTACAACCTTTTTCCCATTGTGAAAAAACTTAAAATCATTGACATCTTCCAACTCGAATTATTGTCTCACGTCAAATAATGTTCAATTTTCTTCCATTGTGAATGATCTAAGCAATGCCCATTTTTCAAGACATCAACTAGTATGATAGGAGAATTTGTTGCATCGGCATCATCTTGTTCTATTGGAACCCAATTCCATTGTCCTAATACATGAGTGTATCTCCATCAACAAAACTTGAATGAAATATATAACATTTGTCTCATTATCCAATACCTACAACAATAGATGCAACATCACAAAAAATATCACTAGTAGAAACATAAATACATTGCAATTTATTCTATTAGGACTCATAACATGAGACATAAACATGACTCACGTAAATGATATATTGGTATTATTTACCTGACATTCTATTTGTTCCCCATGTTTGTCATGGACTCTTATATTCCAACTAGAATGGAAAATATTTGATAATAGTTCCTCAGAAGGTGATACTCTCATGTATGTTTTGTTTGTTTCCCCAAGTGACTCTTCATTCTCGAAAAAATATCCGAACACCAAAAATGGCATGACTATCCTTAAATGCACACCTATTCCTCCACTTTCCTTCATTCCAAATTGTACCTTGGAATATAATTTATAACGAAAAGAGCTTAGAATTGTATTCTCTATATTTGGCCACTGATGGGATTGAAATGTTGGTAATGGGATTTCATGGAGTTCTCCACATGCTCTACTTCTTATTTGAATGATGTAATTTCCTTGAAAAAACAAATACCTTCATTCATTATCCATTTATCATCCTTGTTAGAGTATATTAATTCACCTTTTCAAATCTGCTAGTGATAGACTCAATTAGCTCCCTTTCCTCCCAATTTGAGATGAATAATCCTATGAACATATAACCATTAGAAATGGAAATAAAAATATCATGAAATTTTTTATGCATAATTGAAATATAAAATAAATATAATGATAAATACTTACAGTTAGCATTGATTTAAAGAAAACTTTGTTGCTTGGAAATAGACTCCTTTTGAATCTCTTTCTTTTCATATACATGGTCCAAAAGTACTTCTTTCACTTTTCTCCATCCTTCCATCTTAAACCCTTTCACAATGTCATTCCAATGCCATTCAACATCTTCTAGGTATTTCCTTTTCACATTATGATCACCTTTTCTATATGGTTGCATTGTAACCCAATCACCAATAGATAAGTTCAAAGGAATCCAAATCCCTTCATTGTCCTTTCTGTTGTAGAGTACAACCAAACTCAATTTATTATTTAGACGTCGATATGAAAATTTTTCATGGAATTGAACTACATACAAAGTATTGATGATAAGTTAAATGTTGTATATTTATACAAATCCAATGAATATTAACAAGTAATACATAAAAATATTTAAAGGTTAAACTTTCTACCTATATCCAAAGCAGTTTGTACACAGTTGAAGGATGCTATAAAACAAACATTTAGGGACTATTGAAAGGCTCAAAGCTATGGACTGATTTCTAACACACTCTTCAATAACTGTTTAGAAATTAATTTTGATAGAATTTGGTTTGCTTATAAGAAAATGAGAGTAGGAAATGATAGTAAAAAATAGCTAATAGACAGTTAATATGACAGAACATTTGAGAAATATTTGTTAAGCATATTTAAAATTTGATCGAATGTTTCCCATAAGATGTGAACTTTGTTGAAAGAACTAGTGCTAACCGAATTGAAGTAATGAAATGAAAGTGTCTCTCTGCAAAAGATAGAATATTTTTGAAGTGTTGAGCCTATAGTGAAATAGAGAAAAAGTCTGTATTTACTGGAGCATCATTTATGTTAGAGTAGTAATCCACCTTAGTACCGTGATCATACACCTAGGATACATTTCATTAGCTTTTATGATATGCTCTATGGTCCAAACTTGGGCTATGTTGATCATTTACTGGCAGTTGAGGTGCTCTACTTTGATCATTCTGACAGTTGAGGCACTCTAGTTTGATCATTATGACAACCCAGGTGCCCTCATTGATGACTGATTAGTCTTGGTGTGCTCCTCCATCCCTTGATTCATGTAATATGTTTCCCCTTAGGCGCTAGTACATGTTTATGGTGATTTTTTTCCTTTCTTGCGCATTTATTGCCTCCTAGAGCCATTCCCACTCACCCATGCCTAGAATTCCTTCATTTATGATCCAATATGCTCCAACCATGTTCACACTTGCATTCGTGACCATTTTGGATGGTTAGGGAGTTGATTGGTCCACCTAGGGGGGTTTGAGGGTCAAATCATAGTATGACACATGTATACATCCAAATGTCCTTCAAAGGATAACAATTCCTCCCTAATATAATATAAACATGATCCAGACATATTTACATGTTGGATAGTCATAATAAACTCAGTTGTTGACTACATTTGTGTATGATATTTTCACTATTTTTGTTGTTTTGTGCATAATTTGTGTGTGATATTGAATTGTGAGAATTTCCTTAGCTCCTAGATCCTACTGTAAATCAATTATCACATGGTATCAAATCTATTTGGAGATGGAAATCAAATCCAAATCATTTGAGTTGTTGTTTAGGGAATTTTCTAGATAAATTCAAGTGTTTGCATCGCAGGTACAATCAGTAGTTTGTCACTCAGTGCGCAAACAGAAATGGATCAAACTCATTTATTGCTGACCCCATTCAACTATTTTGAATGGAAGGACTAAATGGTGATCCTGTTGAGGTCAAAATTCCTGTACAGAGTCACCATGGGGATTGAAGTCAAACCCAACTCTGTTATGGTGAAATCGAAGTACTTCAAAGGCTTGATTAAACATTTGGAATGATTTGTCTCAGAATTTCAAGAGACTTACTCTTCCATGTAGACATTATGACAACTCCTGAAAAATTATGGCTCAAGCTTGAGGCATTTTTCCCAAAGACTGATGATATGAGAGGTCACCGGCTCGAAAATGAGCTAATCTCACTGAGTCTAGCTCACTTTGAGACAATCCAAGACTTCTTCACCAAGTTCAAATCATTGGTGATTCAACTGAAATAGTGTGGCATAGACTGAGAAATAGAAGCATCTTATCTTGTCAATACTTTCGAAGCTACGACCAGAGTATTATTTGTTTGTGTCTACATTCCACTCTAGCAAGCTCAGGGCTCGAAATTGGAGGATGTCATCACTAGCATACTTCATGGATTCATTGACACAAGAGCAATACAAGTTGGTACAAATGGGCACCATAAAATCCAGTGAGGATCAAGCCCTTTCTGCAGGTGTTTCAAATCCATACAAAGGAAAGAATTAAAGCATAGATTCGAATCAGAAACAGAAGAAGAAGCAGGAGAAACCCAAATCTTCAGGCAAGGTTTCAAATCCTACCAAGGACAAGGACAAGAAGAAGAAAGAGAAGAACAAATGAACTTATTTTCACAAGGGGTTGAATCCAGAGAGTGCATGCATGAAGAATACCATAGACATGATGGCGCAACTTCTTTAGAAGAAGAACATCCCTCTACCAGAAGGCACAAGGAAGAAAGATGATATAGTTCAAGCTTAGACAACAAGGAGACGTGACATGATTTGGTTGTTGGTTCTTCAATATCTTCAAGTTCATTCATCATAGATTCAAGAGATCCCAAGTAAATGGCCTCCATTCAAGATTCCTTCTCAGCCATGTATCCTTACAATGGTCCATCCATTCTTATGTATGATGATTTAGAAATCCAAGCCAAAGGGATTGGTAGGATTGATCTTGAAGATAGGTACTTCAACAATGTCTTGTTTGTGCCTGATCTATCAGCGAAACTACTCTCAGTGTATCAACTGAAACACATTGGTGAAGCCAAGAGAGTAACATTTACTCCAAATGCAGTGGAGATATCAGAAATATCTATAGGCAAAGTTGTGGCATTGGGTTTTGTTGACCATGATTCGAGAATGTACAAATTCTCTCACTTCTTCCCCTACTCTCAAGGCAATGTGCTCTTATCACATGCCAATGAGACAATACATTTGTGGCATGAGAGATATTTCCATATCAACTATAGGTATTTCTAGGCATTGAGAAAATAAGGCATGGTGGAAGGTCTTCCTTCTATCAAGTTCTCAAATGGCACATGTAAAGGATGTGTAGTGGGAAAGCATGTTGAACGCGGCTATGAGAAAGGAAAGGAAAGGAGATATTTCCAAGTGCTTGATTTGGTTCATTCAAAACCCATAGGACCTCTTCCCACACCCTCTTATGGGAATTCAAGGTATGTGTTGACCTTCATAGATGATTTCTCAATGTATTGCTACGTATATTTTCTCAAACTAAAATTTGAAGTTTTTGAGACTGTCAAAGTTTGGAACAACCTGGTTGAGAATGCATGTGGGAAGGCTACAATATCAAGGTCCTTAGGAATGAAAATGGAAAGGATTATGTGAACAATATTTTGCAACATATTTTTGAATAATGTGGCATCCAAATGTAGCATTCATTTCCCTACACACCACAGCAAAATGGTGTTGCAGAGCACAAGAACATGGCTCTCAAGGAGATGGAACCCTGTATGATGGAAGAAGAGGATTTGAATCATAAGATATGGGATTAATCCATTAAATATGATTAATATGTTCAAAACAGAGCTCCTCACAAATATTTGGATGGAAAAAAACCATATGAGGCTTGGAGTGGTTACAAGCCAAGTGTTTCTCATTTCAGGGTCTTTGGCTCAAAGGCTTGGGATAGAATTCCTCCAGAGAAGAGAAATGCCTTGAAACCTCAAAGAAAGGATTATTTCATGGTTGGATTTTCTGAATATGCAAAGGGATATAATATATTTTATCCCTCATCTCAGAAGCCATTCATTGAAAGGAGTGTACAGTTCAAACAAGACCTCATGCAAGAGGTTGGACTAGCTCATGGGCAATGCTCACATCCTCCACTCCATGCTGATGTAAGTGATAAATCCTTCTTTGATTTTTATTATTCTTATATTGATGATTATTTTGATTACATGCATTCATATAATTACTCACCCATTCGGTCAAAATGGGATGAAAAAACTATTGAAGCGGCTGGGGATCTAACTAGTCATCCACTAGATTCTAGGAAGACTAGATCTCAATTCCACAATGTTTGCTGTAATTGTGAATTTAATCTAGATGATAGATGATTCATGATGGTTGGATCATATCCTCAAACATGTTAGGAAGCATCAATTGACCCGTGATGGAAAACAGACATGAAAGAAGAGTTTAAATCATTGCAAGACAAAGAGACTTTGGAATTGGTTCCCTTTCCCTCCAAGAGGAAACTGGTGCAATGAAAGTGGGTCTATAGGACCAAAGTGTTTGATGATAGTTCACATATCTAATATAAGGACAATTTGGTTTCTAAATTCTTCTCTCAAGTCCAAGGAGTGGACTATACAAAGACATTTGCACAGGTTGCAAAGATGGACTCTATTAGGCTAGTTTTAGCAATTACTACATATAAGCGCTGGGAGGTTCACCACATGGATGTTAAGAGTGCATTTATTCATGGTAAAGTTCAAGAGGAGATATATATGCAGAAACCTTAAGGTTTCATTGAGGATACTTTACTTGTATGCAGGTTAAAGAATCCTCTCTATGGCCTCAAGCAAGCCCCCATGTCTTGGTATGCCAAGATGGACAATTTTTTACTTTCACTTGGCTTTGAAATATGTAAATATGATCCTAATCTGTATTTGCATCATGTTGGTGAAGTATTATAGTTAATATTTTCGTATGTTGATGAAATTTTTATTAAAGGTAGTTTCACTAAATAAATTGGATCAGTTAAGTCTTCTTTGCATAGTGAATTCTCCATGACTGACCTTGGATTGTTGAGGCAAGAGTCCTTGGATTGGAAATTCATAAATCTGAAGCAAGGATCAAGTTCAGCCAACAAAAGTATGCAGCATACCTATTATTGAAGTTTAAAATGGTTGAATGTAAGGAGACAAGTACCCATTCATTTTAGGAATAAAACTAGTTGAATTTAGTGCATCTCCAATGGTGGACAACTCGTTGTACATACAACTAGTTGGGAGTCTACTGTATCTTACACACTCCCAACCTGATTTGGCATATGTTGTAAGTGTTATTGCTATATATATGCAGAATCCTCATGAAATCCAATGGAAAGATTCCAAAGGGATCCTGGATTATGTGCAAGGAACTAGACACTTCGGGGTGCACTATGTTCTTGGTTCTCAACTAGAACTGGTTGGATTTATTGATTCTGATTGGGCTAGAGATTCCATTGATAGGAAATCCAGGTTATGTCTTCATGCTTGCACATGGTCCCATATTTTTTTCAAGCAAGAAACATCACACCATATCCCTCTCTTCATCTGAGGTTGAGTACAAAGGAGTAGTGAACGCAGCTACACAATGTGTGTGGTTGCAAGGTATTCTTCTGGAACTTGGATTTGCATTTGATTCATCCATAGTCATTCACTGTGACAATCAAAGTGAAATAAATATTTCCACTGATCCAATGCAGAGACAGAGGACCAAACACATTTAGATACACATGCACTATATCCGGAGCTTGGTTCATGAGGAGGACATATCCTTGCAGTATTTCCCAACTGCAAAACAAACTGTTGATATATTCACCAAGAGCTTCACAGAGAAGATATTCACCTATCTGATATCTCTTCTTGGAGAGGGTGACACATGGTGATGGCTAATGTTCACTTTCATATTTTTCTCCATTTCCATTTTTGAGGGGAGCTTTTGTTCCCATGTGGTTTTCCTCCTTACCTTGTTTTCTATGGATAAATAATTTTTTTGTTGTATGAGGTGACTTGAGCCTTAGTTTCCAAGGCCTCAATAATAATTTTTTATAAGTTTTACTAAGTTAGGCTTAAGGGGGGGGTTTAGAGAATTAATTCACCTTAGTACCATGATCATACACCTAGGATACATTTCATTAGATTTTATGCTATGTTCTGTGGTCCAAGCTTAGGCTATGTTGATCATTTAATGGCACTTGAGGCGCTCTACTTTGATAATAATGACAGTTGAGGTGCTCTAGTTTGATCATTTTGACAACCTAGGAACCCTCATTGATGACTGATCAGTCTTGGTGTGCTCCCCCATCCCTTGATTCAAGGAATATGTTTGACCTTAGGCGCTAGTGCATGTTTGTGGTGGTTTTTGGCCTTTCTTAAGCATTTATTTCGTCCTAGAGCCACTCCCACTCACCCATGTGCTCACCCACACATATCATTCCTTCATTTATGATCCAGCATGCTCCATCCATGTTCACACTTGCATTTGTGACCGTTTTTTATGGTTAGGGAGCTGATTGGTCCACCTAGGGGGTTTGAGGGTCAAATCATAGTCTAACACATGTATACATCCAAATGGACTCCAAAGGATAATGATTTCTCCCTAATGTAATATAAACATTATCCAAACATATTTATATGTTTGACAGTCATAATAATCTCAGTTATTGACTACATTTTTGTATGATATTTTCACTATTTTTGCTATGTTGTACAGAATTTGTATGTAATATCGAATTATGAGAATCCCCTTGGGTCCTAGATCCTGTTGTGAATCAATTCTCACAATTTACACCAAATTAAAGTAGAGTCCAATTAATTTATGTGTTTCCCTTGAAACAACAACTAGAAGTGGTTTGAAGCTTTGCAGAAATAAAAAATTAAGAATATGTCTTAGGGTACTATAAAATTTCTTGAGAACATTTAGAGAAGAAAGAGTTACTCCATTAACTCTGAAATAAAAAATAGGTTAGCATTGAACTATGCATGTATTGTTGATAAGGACTCTTTAAAGGGCTACATTGGATTGATGAAAAGACTGATCATGAACTAATTGTTAAACTATCACTGAAGGACTAATTCTAAGACATATGAAAAGTTGTTATAAATTGTTTTGAAGGTTGTCTTCATAACCTTGAAAGAACATATTTTTGGACTGTCAAAGAGATGATAAATGGTTGATTGCAAGACTGATATATACATATTTCTGAACCAATATAAGGCTATAGCCAGTTGATGATATGGATGATAACTTATGCATGAATTTTTGGAAAGAGGTTGATGATGTTTGGTGATCAGCATCTTTATGGATTTGTGAATGGGTATGATGGCATATCATGAGCTTGGAGGCATGGTTGAAAATATGATCTATGTAGAATTTTTCAAGAAAGCTACATTTGGAAAGACCTTCTCTTAAATTATTACTCAGGTCACTATACTAGAAAGACTGATTTTTACCAATTACTATAGAAGTTTTGAGGTATGAATACACTAGGGTATTCGCATGACAGGTTGAGCAAGATACGTGTGTTTTGAGAGCTTTCACCCAACACTAAGTTCAGCTCCAATTTGACACATATTTCAGTGAGCAAATTCCATGTCTTAGAGGTCATTTATATTAGCATATATGCAATGATTTTATAACAAGGTTCTCTTAGAATAAATACCTATACTAGTAGCCACAAGAGGGCCACCACCCTTGAGTTGCTGACTTGAATCCACAAAAGTGCCACCTATCCCCGTGCCTTGACTAGTAGGAGACACACCAATGCGTGCACTTGTAGCCACTTGCACATCCTAGAGTGATTCAACTCAGTATTACCGGGGCAGAACCTGCTATATAATATAAAGTTTAGGAATGTTGAAAGGCTCAAAGCTATGTACTGGTTTCTAACACACTCTTCAAGAACTATTTAGAACTTAATTTTTATAGAATTTGGTTTACTTATAAGAAAATGAGATCAAGAAATGACAGTAAAACATACCTCATAGACAACTGATGTGACAGAACATTTGAGAAATATTTGTTAAGTAAAAATACAATATTTAACCAGAAGAATGAAGGAGATGAAGCCCACAATTCTTCTTGTGACAGTAGCCAACATAGCGCCCTCTTCTTTGTACCAACAACGGTTTGTTTTTAGCAGATGTCTTGCACAGTATATGGTTCCATGAAATATGGTGAGAGCCTATGCAAATGATGACCTTGTTGCAATGATAAAAAAAACCCACAGAAAACATAAGATTTTAAATCTCTAGTCAAGATATATCCAATCAAACAACCCTGCAAGATCCAAGTTGTAGAGATATTTCAACCAGCTGGTTATTTATCCCAACTCCGAGCCTGTCAAAATCCAACAATTTTGAAGGGTGAATTAGGAAGGCCCAGCTTTGAGCATGGGCGACCCCCAGTAAGTTAGTCACCTGTGAACGAATAGATTGGTGGTAATCAGTTCATTTTCGATTCATTCCTCTGGATTCAGTTAACTAACCATTCATTTGCTTGCTTCGTTCTGGGTACGAGTACGATTCTTGTTCATAGCAATGGGCTTAGTCCAGTAATATAATATTTTTATTTTATATAAAACATGTACATGTATTTTAATTAATAATTTATTTCAATTTAATTAAAAGTTTATATAAAACTTCTAAAAATATGTTTAAATTAAATTTTGATTCTGAATTAGTTTTTACATTAATTATAATTTCAATTTAATTAAAATTTTATATAAAACTTCTAAAAAAAAATTATTTAAATTAAACTTTGGTTTTAAATATTAAGTTATTTTTAATTAGCATTTTACTTTTTTAAGTTTTTTATTATTTTAATTTTTATATAGAATTTATTACCTGATGTACAAGTATAAGATAAATAACATGGAGAACCAGAAACTTGCAAAAATTTCTTTAAACTCAAGTCAAAACCAGTTATGCCTCAAGCAGTGTTGGTGTAAAGATACAATGGCTAGGTTAAACCATTGGGACATTGATGAAAATGACATTTTGCATAACATTGATAATGTCAAAAATATTATTACTTCTAAGTTTAAAGAGAAATTGTGGTGTGTGGAAAATTTAGTGGTTAAGATAAAATTAAGATACTATAAGGAGGTCATCAATCCTAATTTGGAAGATCAAAAGTATCTCTTGGTAGTAACTAGCTCACGAAAGAAAATTAATATAGCCAAGATTAGAACAAACTCTCATGAACCTCATACTACATAGTGAAACAGGGCATTGGTATATTCCTAAAACTCCATGGGTGGAAAGGGTTTTTCTTATGTGTGAGTCTATGAGAATTGAGGATGAAAATCACTTTATCTTAGAGTGCCCTGCTTACACCCACATTAGATCTGAGTTTCATAGTATTTGCTATAATACAAACCTTTATAACCTCCTAACTTATGAAAACTATAGTGAGCTTTGAAATTTTATTGGCAAGCTTTTTTAACACGAGAACAAGATTTTAAAGTAAACCAAGTATTATCCTTCTTAAGGTTTGATAGACCAAAGTTGGTCTCATCATCATCATCATCATCATATATTATTTAATAATATTAAAAATATTAATTTTTTTCCAATTAGTATTCAAATGTTTTAGTCACTTTACAATATATTATTTAGATTTTAAATATATTTAATTTTTTATAATAATATATTATTAAATAATAAAATAATTTTACACTTTATATTACTAGCGTTTTAATTTAATTATTCAAGAATGTAGTATTTAAATTTTAAAAAGAAGTTAGTGTTTTAAAATAACTATATTTAAAATTAATGTATATTTAATATTAACTATAAATGTTTTAGTATTTCAAAAACACTGCACTATTATTTTAATTAATACAAAATTTATGACTTTTAAGAGTTTGAAGTAATGATAATATAAAATATTACATTTATTATTTTAAGTATATTTATAGTATTTTCAGATGAATTTTTGATAAGTTTACCTAATCTGTGTTTTATATGGATTTACCTATATTTAATAAAAATATGATACATAAATGCCATTGACTTCTAAATATCCAACTTAACTACAATGATTGACTAAAAATATTCAAATTTTATTGGTCCCAAAAATCCAACTCAAAATCATTTTAATTAAAAATTATCTTATTCATTCAATTTTCCAACTCAAAAAAGTTTTAATAATACCATTTTATACTAGTAATTTCTTAGTATAATAATTAATTTAATTTGATAGAAAAGTGAAATCCTTAATAAATATTATTTGAGATTTAAAAGGTATAATTTGTTTATACTTGTTACTCAATACATATTTATTTAAAGCATGCAAGAAAAGTGGCATGTTTAATATATATTATTTGAGATTTAAAAAGTAAAATTTTGTTTATACTGGTTACTCTTATCACATAATTGTTTAAGAAAAGTGGCCTCCTTAACGTATATTATTTGATATTTTAAAAAGTATAATTTGTTTATATTTGTTATTTTAAGTAAGTTCATATCGATGGAGAGTTCGATTATTTAAGAGTGATCTTGCCAAAACCTTACATAATTGGAACAAGAATTGAGCTTCATTCAATTAGTAAATAAGTATATAAAATGGAAACTAAGTTTATTGGTTGTGAAGCTGAGATTAAGTTTGTCATTTAATAAGGTAAACTTGTTTCTTATAAATTGAGTTTAACTATTTTGAAACCAAGTTTATGGCCAAAGTTTAGTTATGTAATATATATTTTCTAGGTTTAAGGTAAGGAAAGGTATAGGTGCTCTCTACAAAGGTAAAATGGGATGTTTTTATGTTATGTGCAGTGGGAAGGTTCACATATTCATATCTGGTTGGTTATAATAAACCTTTAATCTGTTCAATAAACTAATCTCAAAACTATTAACTAGTAAATAAAGAAACTAGTCACTAAATAGGATGTCTAGTTTAACATAAACAATTTCAAATTAACATTGAAATGTGGAATCATGAATAATTAAATTATGGACGTCGAAAATATCATACCTTAATTAATTCCAAATTTCATAAAATCAACTTACTGAACTTTCTCTTTCAGTGAGTAAACGCAATCCCTACAATTTCTACAAAAATTATAACTAATTTCTATACAAGTATGGAACTCATATAAGCAACCAAGTTAAATATGCATGACTTGATAATGGGATTTCATGTTTAGACACATGACAATCCATATCATCCTTAGATGGATGATAAATATATAATTTAAATTACATTTCAAATCATCATGAACAAATCTTGATATTTGTACTACTAGTAGGAATCCATAGCTTTACAAATTCTTGACAATTCTTTTCATTCCAAACTAGATTTATATACTAAGAATAAAGGCAATAATTACAACCATCATCATCCATTAAACCACTTCTAAATCAGATTTCATAAATATATTTTCAAGTACAAAAATACGGTACAATAACTAGTACAAGCAATACAATCTCTCTCAAAAACTGCTAACCCCGACGAGGCTAAAAACTTTCTTAATTTAAACATTGTTAAGCACACATACAACCTGCATACTAATCATAATATTCATGCAAATAAAATAGAGGATTAAGTACTTATCTTAATAATGGGTGACCAGCGGCAACAAGACAACGTTCCTCCCATCCTTTGACCTTTCATAGCATGTGTTCTCCCTTTAAAATATCCCCTCGGTCAGATAAGGTCCTGGAATCCCATGTGATATGGTCTCTTATAAAAGACACTAAGCTTGATTCAATCCCTTTCCTAGAATTATCCCCCTCTCGCAAAAAGGTGAGTCGAGTAATTCTTGAGATAATCCCTCTCTCTTAGAACACCCACTAACCTCCAAGGTCACTTTCTTAATTTGACCCCCACTAGAGCATTCAGATATTGAGAGCACTAGACCCTAGTCACATGATACTGGATTATCCCCTTCTACCTCAAGTTCTAGTGCAACCAAAAATAAAACCCCACTCAGGATTATCCCTCTCTCCTGGTAGGTGAATTCTTCAAACAACACTTCCGGCCCTTTGGCCAATTTTACTAATTTGATCCCTCATTGGAGAATTCAAATTCACAAACAATATCGCTTTATAGAGAACACAAGCCAAGCCCTTACTAGGGCATTCCTCTGGATCCCTACTAGAGCATCCAGAAACACACAGAATATTGATCCCTGAGATCAAATTGGTATAATCACCACCAAAACCATGCAATTTTCACCAAAAAATTCACCAGGCATTCACTATTTTCCTCAAATTCCATCTCTAATGCAGTCCACAACCTGTACAATAATGAATGAATGAATTCCTTCTGCAATTCGATTTTTTTTCCCAATTCGATTTACTTCCAAATGTCTGACTCAAGACCATTGAGGAAGGACTCCCAACTCACTAGGGACTCCTAACCACCACTCACTCACTCATTCAAGTTTACCTTTCGGCACTTGAACTCATTGAGACTTGTTATAGTCTAATTTCCCACACCTGATACATCATGCTAAGGTGGTCTATCCATGTCCCTATGCAGACTCCTTTTACCCTATTTTGTTCACCGTTACCCTAATGCTCCGGTGGAACCCTTAAAAAGACATTTTGAATATATATATACGCAGGACACAAGTATACAACCTGTGTATACGTAGCTTGCACCACTATCACCCACGTACATCGGGAATTATGCTAAAATAATAAAAAATAAAAATTGGATTTTTCCCCATCAAGTAATGTATGACTTGATCCTTGGCCTTCCATATGCCAAGGAACACTCTAATTCGACCCTTCACTTCCCATTGAGGGGCTATATATTGAGCTACTAAGAATCATTAGAGGAGGAGAACTTTGGAGAGCAAGTCTATTATAGTGAAATTGTGCCCCATTCGTATATGCTTGAGTCTGCATCCCTTTGTCCTTGAAGCAACCATTAGTGTTATTTCCCAAGCAGTCCTTTATCTGTGTAAGATTTCCTTTGTATGGAGGATTGTAGTGGCAGAGGAACATGTGAAGGAACTCGGTTTCTTGATTTCAACGAGGTGCTGATAGAGTTTTTCATTTGTATCTATGTTCATATTAATAGAAATATCCATTTCCCATCCATTAAATGTGTAATTATGAATATTCTTATCCATGGATGTAATTAATGTCTTTATATGATGGAATTTAACATGATAGATTAGACTCTAACATTTGAGATATATCATGTGTGTATATCTTGTTGTTGTTGAGGAAAATGTGTAGGTATGAGTTTGATTGAAATCTCAACGGGGATCTACTTCAAACGTCTGGAATAAGGTACTCTTTGTGTCCCTTGGTATTAGTTTCATTTATATATTTAGCAAGCTTTGAAGTGGGTTTATTTATGGTGTCATCCTATCTATTGTGTTCCACCCCAAGCCATAGGAACTTTTCTCCTTAACAAAATTGGTGACTCCGCTAGGGAATTTCTTTTTGTTGGGGTTTGGGTGCATGATTTGCGTGATTTGCTCTCTACTTCTTTGTGTTTTTGTGTCGCATTAAGTAGTTTTTTAAGTCATTGGAAGTTTCTTGAAGTAACTTGGATCTTATCATTATTTTTACCACTATTTCCTCTATATACACGAGTCATAGGCCTCACAGTCACATGTATACATGGGTTGTAGTACATACAGTCGTGTACACTGGTTGTTGTTTTTTGAACAGTCACGTTCCTCTCCTTCTTTTCTTGGTATTTTGATGCATGAAGGTTCTGGGTGGGTTGTGAGTGTGGTTGATTCTTCCTGGGTTCTTAATATGCTTCCTATTGACTGCTTCTATCATGACCAAAGACCTCTTTTTCATCGATTTTTTCTTTGGAATTGATTCTTTTCATTTATCTCCTTCTTTTTAATTATTAGTGCATTTTCCTTCTTGGTGTCAGTGTCTTTCTTGGCTTGTTTGTTTCTTGTTTTAGGGTCTAATATTTTGTAGAGTCTTTTTATTGCATTTTCATAGCATTTATAGTGAAAAGACAAAAATATTTCTATCTTTGCATTTGTATTGCATTGTGCATGTGCATTGATTTGGTATTTGCATTAGGTTTGCTTAAATGATATTAGTGATGAGGATTTCATATAGGCAGAATTGCATTGGCATTTGAAAAGGAATGAAATTTTGTGCATTGCATGTAGTGGCATAGCCCATTTTTCATGTTTAGAAACAAAGTTGCACTTGGCATTGTTTTTTAGGTGTGCATATTTACTTCATTGTTGAGTCATAACATCACTAGTTTCACATTCATTACCCTTAAGTAATCACAACCATTAAAATTAACACTTAAATTAAAATTGATTACACTTTTTTATTTGATAGAGGTGCACCAACAAGCTTAGGATTGTAGAGTCTTGGAATAGGGTGTCATGAGTTAATATTTCTAATACTATGAAACAAAGCAACTAGGTGTCTAACCAGGTGAGAAGTGAAATCCTTGGTATAATTACTTTTCTCATGAGGATCCTCTTACACGGGAGTTAAGCATGAGGAAACGCACATGTTAGTGGTGGGGATAGACCCCTGCTACTTTATTTTGAGTGCTAGAGATATTTCCAAGATCTTATTCGTATTTGGGGGATTTTGATCTACCTTTAGTGCTTTCAAGATTCAGTATTTGTTACCCTGCCCATATGGTAGATCTCGCCTGTGACTATCCTCCTGAGCATTGGTTATATTGGGGTGACCTTAGTTTTCTTAGCTAGGTATCGCAGGGGGTACTTGTAGAGGTTATTTTTTGAGTATCTAGATTAGGTAGGGGTCGGACAACACATTCACTATATGTGTTGAAGCTAAGGGCCACTATAATTGGTTACACAATTCCACTTGTAGTGTATGGGAGTTTCAAACCTATGTTAGGAGAGACATGCCTGCTACATTTGAGATATCATTTATCCTCCCTCTTGGCTTGTTGCGTATGGCTTAGTTTTACTTAGGGGTGTTCTCTTTATGCGCTACTTTTCTTTAGGGATCGTAATTAGTTGAGTCTTTGTTATTTTGTGGATTTATTGTGGGTCGATTTTTGGCACCTCGTCGATATCGACTCTTGGAAATATTATTTCCTTGTGACCCTCCTCCTCCTCCTTAAAAGAGGACTAGGGGTTCTAGGAAACCTTTTTCGCATTCTTATTCACACACGGTTCTCACCATGAGTACTACATTAGAGAACCCAGAGTTCCCTCTATCTCTATCATCTAGAATGGGGGGGATAACCATATGGATACCTGTAACTCCTAGTTATGCCAACCCTCGTGGGGCTGGTACTTCCCATACTTCATGCCTCCAACTGTAATATTTACAGATGTCCATAGGAGATTTTCCTCGGACAAGTCAAGTGTTGAGACTCAGCCTACTCCCTCTAGAACAAGTCCATTTACATTTGGAATTTTAGATATCAATACTACTATCCATCACCCATGGCTGGTCCTAGTTTGGACCTTGGTGTTGGACTAGGGGGGATCACAACCCCTTACCTTGTTCATATATTTGGGAGTGGTCAAATTCCACAATTTGCTCCATTTATGGGGGGATTTTCAATCCCTTCATCTGATATTACCATCATTGTTCACTCTCATGGGGGTGATAGTGGATACATGAACATTAGGGCTATATCCTACATTCCATCTTACCTCCCACTGTCCACCGCACCCATTCCTTCAAAAAAAATTATTATGTTGAACCCTCCTTATATCCTGCATGGTCCCTCAGGAAATGGTGCTCCATTTAGATATGTTGTCCCCTCGTCGACTGGTGTTTTTTTCTCTGGAGGTTATGTACCTCCCGATATGTCCATGGGTCAGTTGACCTATCAGTATCATAACTATGGTTGTATGGCGCTTCCTTCTCAGGGTATCCCTAATTATCAAATCCTCATCCATCCTTATATGGGCCATATGGGAGGTGGTTATTATCCGTCTGGTCAAGGCCACAAACTTTATCGGAATCAACCCTATATGAAACAATCCTTTTAGGGGGCATGGAATCTGATGGTAGATCCTAGGCTCCCCTTTTTTGCTACTTTAAATCTGCCTAAACTTTCGAAGTTTACCAATGATCTGGTATATCATGGTACGATGTGTTCGGTTGTTCCCACCAATATTCCTTTGGACATTCCAAATTTCTAAGGTAAGAATGGTGAGGACCTTGGAGATAATGTGACTACTTTCCACTTGTTCTGCTCTTTGAATTCTCTAAACCATGACTCTGTTCATTTAATACTGTTTCAACGCACCCTCCTTGGGTCCCATTACAAAATGGTATATATATTTTCCTGGGGGCACATATCGAACATTTAATGATTTAGCCTTAATCTTTCTCAGCCACTTCCAGCTTTCTTTACATTATGATTATGGAATCAATCTCTTTTCGACGTTTCGGCAAGATAAAGCCATGCATATCTTTGATCTTTTTCAATAGTGGCATGAATGGAAGAGGTTGATTAAGGCCAACATTCCACCCGAATTTGCATTGGAATGGTTCATTAAATATTTATTACCGTACATCGTGAAGGATGTTTCAACATCCGGAGTGACTAATGAGGAACATGGTATTTTTAGGGCCCATCCATGAAGCGCCAGGGTCAAACTTTGATGTTAAGTTCAAACCTTGGCCACATGTCGATGGTATTGTTGGATCTAGAAGTACCAAAGTCATAGACCAGGTTACAAATCAAATATAAAATTTGTCTATTAACCAGTATGGAATTGGACAGGATACAACTTCGTTCACTCCCACCCAATCAACGAATGTGCTTTCAGTGCATTTGTCAGACCAAAAGTGAAACCAGTAGCCCGAAAGGAATAGGATAAAGGGAAGAAATAATAAACGTGGTGGGAATAGGAAGGAGAATCAGAATGATGACAAGAATGTGGATAATGTTGGGGGAGATTTATCCACTTGTTGAAGTAGGATACTCCATTCATATGGGATGAGCAAGCCCAAGAGTCCTTCGATGCCCTTAAGAAATCCTTGTCATCATCCCCTGTGCTTAGTCCACCTGACTATAGTCGTGATTTCTTGTTATGTGTGGAAACGTATCAAGAGATGATTGGTATGGTTATCGTTCAAGAGGATGATGAGATCTAGGAGCACGTTATCTAGTATATTAGTCAAAATATTATTGATGTTGAACTTTGATATAGTCACGTTGACGTCGAGAAATTAGCCTTAGTGACTGTTCATGCAGTCCAACGATTGAGACATTATATCTTGCTTCACCATACTATGATCATAGCCCATATCAATCAATTTCAAATAGTATTGACTAGAAGAATGATAGGTGGGGATATAATAAATGGATTGTTATTTTTCAAGAATTTGACCTCAAATTTTTTTCGAGAAAATCGAAGAAGCCGTTAATTTTAGTAGAGCTCATGTCATATCTCCCTAGTCTGGATGAAGGTGAGGTTCATGAGGATTCATTCATAGATGAACATATCTTTCTCATCTCATCTTGGAACCCTTGGTATGGCGATATTATCGTTTATATTCAAACTTTGAAGGTTCCCCCTCACCTCTTGAGGGATAAGCATCGATGTTTACATCATAATTCAAATAAATACCTTATTATTGGTGACACTTTATATCACCATGGGGTGGATTCCATTTTTTTTTGTTGTTTGACTTACAATGAGGATGAGGTTGTGCTGAATGATTGCCACAATGGGATGTGTGGTGTTCATTTATCTGGTATTTATACAGCCCAAAAAATCCTTAGATCTGGTTAATATTAGTCATGTCAATATTAAAATTTTATGTTAATGCGGTAAAGCGGTGCCACCCTTGCCAGGTGTTTGCATGGAATATGCACTTGAATCCTGCCCCCTTACATCCTATTATCATCATCGGTCCTTCGCTAACTGGGGGATGGAATTTATGGATTGCAATCCAGCTTTGGAAGGGGGGGAAATCAAATTATAGTGGTTATGGTCTACTTCATGAAATGGGAAAAAGTTATTCCTACAATTAAATATGATGGTGACATGGTCGCTCATTATGTATTCAATCAGATTATCACTCGGTTTCAGAATCCCGAAGGAGCTTGTCACTGACCATGACAGTAACTTTCAAAACAAGATTATGGAAGAATTAGCCTTGAAACTAGGGTATAAGAAAGAACACTCTTCTTCTTACTACCCCCAAGCAAATGTCCAAGTTGAAGTTGTTAACAAGTCCCTTAATTCCACTTTACAAAGAACCATCACACAAATCAAAATGAATGGTCATATTATGATTTACCCTGCTTTGTGGTCTTACCGAACCGCATTTAAGACTGCCACCGAGATTTCTCCATATCAATTAGTGAATGGGGTGGAGTCGTTCTTGCTGGTTGAATGTGAAATTCCTTGTTTGAAGCTAGCCATAGATTTTTTGACTAAAACTTATGATTTAGAGGAGTGTTTGGTCCACTTAGAGAACCTTGATGAGCAGCTTCGGAATGTCGTAGTGGATTTAGAGAAAAATAAGAATCACGTTAACGCTTAGTATCATAAGTCTGTTTGTCCCCGTCAATTCAGTGAAGGTGACTTGGTTTTCTTGTAGGATCAAGCTATTGTACCATTAGGGGAGAGTAAGTTTAACCCCATGTGGCATGGGACTTACGTGGTGAAGCATGTTTTAGAGAAAGGAGCCTATGATATAGAATATTATGAAAGAAATTCCTTGGAGGAGCCTAGAAATAGGCTCTATCTTAATAAATACTATGCTTGAACTTTATCCAAGGCTAGCATCTTATATATTATTGACCAGTTATAATAGTTTGTTTTTGGTTCCCTTATAGTGTTATCGGTTTGTTGACATGATTCATTTTTGTGGCAGATGTTGACAAAGTCTTCAGTCTATTTAGGATTCTCTAATGGTGTCAATTTCCACACCCACAACCTAGATTTGGTTTTATGGGTTATCTATGCACCTAAGGTTCATTTAGTGTCTTCAAGAGGTGTGTGTCTCCGACCATCATCAAACAATGTTGTTGAGTATAGTGGTGTGGTTTAACTATTGCATGATGCCATTGCCAAAGGTATCTGATCTCTTGAGGTTTACCTTCACCCACATTTAGTCGATTCATAGTTAAATGGATTGTACCGTATCAAGGATTTTGCTTTGTTGTGAAGGTTCTTAAAGGTAAGATTGTTGGAGTGGAAATTTGATTACATTACCTACATTCATATACCTAGACTTTATAATCATGTTTTTGATTCATATGCAAATTACAGTTAGATTGGCACTTGTCACGTCAGTAAAGAAGCATTAACATTAAAAAAATTCACATTTAAACACGTGTAAATATATCAATCGATTACTATAATATTTTATTTCCTAATAGAGTTCAAAAAAGGTGTCATAATACAAAATGTCATAGCACAAAAAAGGGGCTGTAAGCCACCAAAATATACACGGCCGATACAAAATGTATATCTAGGAATATATGCCTGTGGGCCCTGGTGATGATCATGATAACACATGACTGCATTGGAAAACCACCTGGACATCCTAACCCACGGATGGGGTACCCCCACTACATGTCTCTACATAGCCTCAGGAAAGTCCTCGACTTGCACCATGGGTATCATGTGTGTCAATGAAGCAATGTTTCCATGTATGTTTTGCAGCGTACGCTCGACATCAGCATCGATCATCTCATCACCTCGTTCCCTCCGTCGATGTCAAGGGAAACCATCCAGTCATCGTGGACCTATCTTTGCGCACATAAACTTAATTTCAATACTTTATACCACCAAAAACATGTTTTTGATTTCGATATATATATCAAAAATACAAAAAATAAATAACTCAAAAACACAAATGGGATCTTACCTATATCTCTGTATGCGAACCCTGGTGGTAGTGGCATGTCTAGATCTCCATGGAAGTCAATCCCTACATAGGGATAGTCATCTATGACAATGATCAGTCACTGCCACCTATTTAAGAAGTCAGTTGGGAAAGGAATGGGTGCCCTATCTCCACCCTACCTCCCCCTAACCTCTACACCACATCCTCCCATCCTGTCTCGGATGTATACCATAGACTGTGAGGAGGGAACTCAACTCTAGGGTTGAGACTCAAAAACCTTTCAAAGAAGAAAGTGCTCAAAATGTTGGCATAACCGAAGTTTTTAATCCTACCCAACTTGCAGTTGGCCAACTATTGTTTCATGGTGCTCAATAGTGTTGTTCTCCAGTCATATACTATAGGTATCATGCACTCTACCGAGTATAACATTAGAGTTCGTGATGCTTGATGAAGCGATGCCAACACTGCTATTCATTCCAATACTAGAACTATCACTTTGAGAATGAGACTCTGAATAACGTTCACTAGAACTTGACTTTCGATCTTCTCTTTGTCAAAAATGCAATACACATATATGTACTCCTCAATAGTGAGCCCTATGTCTACTCCACGAGCTCATAGGTTCACTACCTCGCCTCGGCGGGATAGTCCTATGATGAAGTATATGTCTTATACTTCTATTCTCAATGGCATAACATCCAACATGAAGGCCTCTGTGTCTAGATCCCAGTAATCTACAAACATCTATAGGAGTCTTGGTTGGGCCCTCAAATCCCCATGGTTCCAAAATCTATACAAACTACACCTCCTAAAGGCCTGTTGAGCATTTATGTCACCAAGAAATTCCCTATCAACGTCTCCATGCTAACGACCTCTCCATTCCAAAACCATCCTACCAAGAAAAACTAAAAACTTGTGAGTTTTCCCCGTTGATTTGGACATTCACGGCCCTATACACGACTATTTTTTACAACAGGTGTGTATGTACGTGGGAAATATTTACTTTTCCTGCGTATATCCAACCCTATACATATCTCGATGAACTATGACCCGTGTGGACCGGGATTCCGATCGTTGGGTGCCTCATGTTTGAAAAATCACCACCAAAAATTAAAAGTAAGACATTGAATGCGTAGAGAATGTGATTATGGATTACCTGGTCCCGACATCTTTGGATTTCATCACCCGTAGCTCCCAGAATCATCATTTGAAATCTCGAGGTCCAACTATCTCCAAATGCACTATTGTGGGTAAAAAACCAAATGGTATGGTAAAAGTTCAATTTTTTACTATTTATTAAAAAATTACCCACTTTTCCTATAGTTTGGAATTCTTATTAACTATTTCCATTTATTTGTCCTAATATTGGCTTTTAGGAACCCGTTTTGGTGTACTTTCCTCAAGACTTTAACTCATTCATGCCCATGGCAGGTATAATGCTAAACTAGCATATAAGATAGGACCACTTTCTGCGTGCATTGCATCATCTTATGACTATGTCACCTTAACCATAGGTATGAACCCACTTCATGATGCCACATAATTATCATACTGCTACTAGAAGTGGCATTACATAAGTGGTATATCTTTCCTAATCATGGGTACCCTAGTTAGATCCCACTTTGTCTTTTGGTACCCATGTTGAGCATCTTCCCTTAGATCTCAGAGTCCGTTGCAGTCCTGGCATGCCTTTGAGCAAGAACCTCATACTCTTTCTTAAACTTTATGATGGCCATATCCTATAGGGACTCTCATTTGTATCAAGTTGTAATTGGATTGCATGTGTCAACTTTCCGTATTGAGCTTTACGTCGGCTCCATGCTTCAGTTTTATAAGCCATATAGACTGTGCTTGTCTCAATCCTATCCAAGTAGATCCTCTCATATATCTTTTGCAGCTTGAATATCTCATACCCAGAGGAAAAATCTCCTCGAATTTTCTTATCCTGCATGTGCTTCCTCGCATTGAGCATAGGTATGTTCCACTACTCGAAACTAGTTTTCTTCCCTGTGACACTCGTTTCCTCCTGATTGTACTATAAGAAATTTTATTCTTTTTCAAGCTTTTCAACATGAAAAAGACTAAAAAATTCATAAAACATAAAAATCCAGATGGGAAATGATATCAATTTTTATTTATAGTTGTCGTATCGTGTCGCCTTCGAACAAAGCACTATACATTCCATCCATTGGATAGGTTACTATATGACCTTCGGAGTTGTACTCAATATTGTGAGTTTTCTCCACCGACTTGTTATGCTTCCAGTCCCTATGGAGCCTTTGTGGATGCCTCATGTGCCCCATAGTTGTCCTAGTTTCCATTTGATTATATGTTTCCTATGCATCTCCATTTGCATTATGCTCTCATTCAAAGGAAGTTTCATCCTGAGTCGGCCATTCCTCGGTTATCTTGTCTCTGCATGTCAGCCATTCCTGATACATTTGTGACTGGTTCATGAATATTCTTTTCACATGAGTTCTTCCAAATTATCCATCGTTGTTGTGTACCATGTGTTGGTTGATTGGGGATGCCTTAATTCCCTCCTTCCAGTAGATTCCATTCTATCGACTTCAGATCATTTATTCTGGAATAGGGATCTAGAGTCCATTGACTATCGTGAGACTTGTAGTCATCAGTGACAGTTTCTCTCACCATAAAAAAATTTGGGAATACATCAATGTCCCATGATCGATGGACTCTCTCAAGTGTTCGACCTCAACACATTTATTCACATGTGCTTGTTTTCACTCAGTACCTTGATTCCCATTATCATTATTGGAGGTATTCTCTTTTACCTTAGACACCTTTATTTGTGTGATGGGACATGTACTAGTGGAGATTTGTGTAGAATACTTATGAGTTTGGTGGCATTCCATATATGCTACCTCCTTGATCGTGCTAGTATCTACGAGATTCCAGCTCTCATGACAAGACTCCAATGTACTTTATGATGTCTTAATTTAGTATGGAGACCTTATTTCACTGTATATTGTATGTGGCGATGACCACTCATGACATATATCTATTATGACTATTCATGGCCATTGTATTGTTATGTATCTGATACTTCTATGTATACTTCATACCTGCAGTCATATGTAGAAATCTATCATTGTATTATACCGATGAGTGGTCATTTTTTTCCACCTGGGTCTTCATTACTCCACTCATGGGACCATTATAATGTATTCCGGACATCATGTATTCCTATGACCTCACACATCATGGGGAATCTGTTATAGCGTAATTTTCCACACCTGATACATCATGCTTTGATGGCATATCCCTGTCCCTATGCAGACTCCTTTTACTCCATTTTTCTCACCATTACCCTGATGCTCCAATGGGACCCTTAAAAAGACATTTTTGAATATATATGTTTGTCATGAGTCTAAAACTCGTGTATATGTAGCTTGCACCACTGTCATCTACGTACATCAGAAATTATGCCCAAAAAATGAAAATATTTAGAGTTTTCCCCATCAAGTAACATATGACTTGATCCTTGGTGTTATAGAGAAAACTTCCTATGGCTTGGGGTACCACAACAGACAGAGTAACAATGAAATCAATCCTTTCCCATATGTAGGAGAAATAAAACATCTAACACTAAAGGATCTTGAAACATACCTTATTCTGGATGGTTGATGTAGATCCATGTTGAGCTTTTCCACTCTCGCTTGTATTAGCAATTTGCTCTCTCAACACTCAGCAAACAAGGTGAGCATTCTATAAAATGGTGTTAGAACTACTCTAGCATATATAATCAATAACATATAAGCATTTAAAAGCATCCATGGATTCAATATTCATTTAAATACACATTATTGGACAGGAAAACATATTTCTATTAATATAAATCAGAGATTACAATGGTGATAACCTATGTCGGCACCTCTGTGAACCGGAGAAACTGAGTCCTCCACCTGGGCCTCCACCACTTCAATCCTCCCTCTCTTGATAGCAAGCTCACAAGCAAAGGCAAGCTTGGGAATAACACAAAGTACTCCAAGGGACAAAGAGATGCAGACTCAAGTATAAGCTACGGCAACAATGGACTATAGTTTTCTTGCTCTTCAATTCCTCCTCTTTCATTGTATCCAAAGGGTTCCTTATATAGTGCTTCAATGGGGTAATGGAAGGTCAAATACGAGCAATCTCAAGGCATATGGAAGTCCAAGAGACAAGTGACTTGGATCCACATCAAGGAAAACTCCAAAACTATTTGGCTTTTTGCACACATCCTGATGTACGCATGTTTGAGGGTCATATCCTCATATATACACGAGAATAGGTTTAAAAGTCGTGTATGGAAAATAATGCATGTTTTTAGGGATGATATTGGAAACATCAAAGGTACAAAAATGGTCCATGGGGTCCAAAGAGTCTATAGAGGGACAGGAAAGGCCATAAATGTGTGATCCACCATGTGTGGTAAAATCAATTGTAACAGATGCCCCCTAATGTGTGAGGTCAGAGGGGTGATACAATGGCCGAAATACATTTGAAGTCCATCCTAGAAGTGGAGTGATGAAGAACCATGTGGAAGAACCAGCCATCCAACAGTATAATACAATAATCAAACTCTGCACATGACTGCAAGTACATTAGCTGTCCTGGATACATAAAAGTACAATGGCCATGAATAGGCATGATACAAAATATGACATGTGTGGTCAACGCCACGTACAATATAGGTAGATCAGAATATCCATGATGAATATATACAAAGGATCATGATCTCCATGAAAACTGAAGATATATGATGGATCAAGATCTCCATAATGGTTGAAGATATCTGACATACACTGGAATCAAGTCACGAGAGCTGAAATCTCATGAACACTGGCACAATCAAGGAGGTAGCATATATGAAATGCCATCAATCTGGAAGGTATTCTACACAATCCGCTATGAATACATGTCCTACTATGTGAATAAAGGTGTTGAGGTCAAACATAGTATTCCATCATCTGATTACCAATCATTGTTGTATGCCGTTAACAAACGCGAGATCACCCACCGATAATGAAAATGGGAATCAAGGTACTAGAGTGTAAACTAACAAGTGTGAATAAATGTGTTGAGGTCGAACACTTGAAAGGATTCATCGATTAGGGGACATTGATGTATTCCCAAAATTGTCGATGGCGAGAGAACCTGCCACTGATGATTGCAAGTCTCAAGGCACTCAAAATGACTCTAGATTCCTATCTCGAAATAAATGATCTGAAGTTGATGGGATGAAATACGCTGGAAGGAGGGCATTAAGGCATCCCTAATCATCCAACACGAGGTACTTAGCAAATCTATATAATGTGGAAGGACTCGATCATAATGTGCATGAACCAGTAACAGTATCGGGAATGGCAGACATGCAAATTCAAAAGAACTAAGGAATGGCCGATTCAAGTTTCAACTTCCTTCGAACAAAAGCATAGAGGCGAATGGTGACTGAATGTAGGTAGCATAGACTCAATATACAAAACTGGGACATCTCTGCGACGCAGGAGGCGTCAACAGAGGCTCCATAGGGACTGGAAGCTTAACCAGTCGGTGGAGATAAACTCAGAGAAACGAGTACAGCTCCTAAAATTCAAACTATTAACCCAACCAATGGATGTGATATACAGTGCTCTGTTTGAAGGTGACACGAATTGACTACTACCAAAGATAACATCTTTTCTTGTCCGGTTTTTTGGTTTTTTTATTTTTTTGGACTTTTTAAAATATTTTGAAAAGCTTGAAAAAGAATAAAAGTGCTTTATAGTTACAGACTAGGAGGAGACAAGTGTCAAGGGGCAAACAAACTAGTCCCAAGCAGTGGAACATACCTATGCTCAATGCAAGGACACATGTGTAGGATAACGACACTTAGGAAAAAGTCCCCTCCCCATAAAAAATGGGGAATCAAGCTACAAAGAATATAAAAAATGGCTCTGCTTGGCTAGACATGAGACAAGCTCGGGCTATATGGCTGATAATCAAAGTTAGGGAAGCCGACATAAGGCTCAATAAGGCAAGAAAAACTCATGATAATGCAATTACAACTTGACATAAGGGAGTCCTGCAAGAAACGGCCAGCAAAAAGATCAAGAGAAGTATAAGGCTCTTGCGCAAAGTCATGGCGATACTATACAAAGGACTCCCACACCCTAAAGGAAAAATGTCGGCATGGGCACCAAAATGCAAAACAGGGGCTAATTAGGGAACCCATGTATGGTTAAGCTCTACCATTCACATCATGTCACTTATAAAAGCAACAAGGAGGTTCTGTGACAAGATAGAATGGGTTTGTACCTAGGGTTATAATGAAATGGTCATAAGGTCATGCAAAGTGCAAATGGATGTGAAACCTAACCTATATGCCAGTTTAGACATAATACATGAAATCGGCATGAACGGGTCAAAACCACGGTCAAAACGGCGCTCAAAATGGACTCCTACATCATCAAATTAGTCCAAAATGGTCAGAAATGGTCCAAAACTATAGAAAGTGGGTAAAAAATTTCAAAAATTTCTATATATAGTAAAAAATTCAAAAATTCCATATCATTTGAAAGTTTTACCCATTTGAGCTCAAAACTTCCAACGCGAATTCTGGGAGCATCGTCCGGCGAAATTTGACACCGTTTGTTCTAGGTAACTCCTCATGTCCTCCTCTTCCCATTTCATGCAAATTTTTTCAATTTCCATGGTCAATTTTATTTTCTAGGCCAATATAAAATAGGTGTTTCATCCCACGCGGATATCGGGGCTTTTTCCGCGTATAAGGCTGGCCATACACGGAAAAACCTCCCAAAACCGTGTACATACGCGATTATTTTGCAAACAATCACGTATGCGGCCATGCATAAGGATTTTTAAGGTAAATAATGACCAAAAATCATGTTTTATGTGCAGGATGGTTCTAGAATGGAAGGAGAGGGAACATGGAGATGTATAAGAGGATGTTCAAGGTGACTTAATGGCCCAACAAGCTCTACATGCATGCGGTTTGTATAAGTTTTGGTGTCTTGGCAGCTTGAGGGCCAAACCAAGACTCCTGTAGATGTTAGTGGATTACTGGGATCCAGACTCAGAGTCTTTTCACATTGATGGGATGTCTCTCACTATAGAGATTGAGGACATATATTTTATTACTGGATTATCCTAACGAGGAGAGGTGGTAAACCTACACTCTTGCAGGCCCGGAGGTCGCCTTACTATTGATGAGTATATTGTGGTATACTGCTTTCCAGACACGAAAAAGGTTGGGAGTTAAATCCCGACAAACTCCATCCAAGTACTAGGATTGAAGGCCATACTATTGGAACTTGACAGGATAGCTAGTCTAGCTTCACTCCACCAGGCCTCGCAACCATTGATGTTCTATGCGATGGAGTGTATGAGACCCACAATGTACGATTGGAGCACTACGTTGTTGAGTAACATGAAGCAACAGCTCAGTGATTGCAAGATGGGTAGGGTGAGAAACATCAGTTTCGGCAGCATACTGAGCATGTTCTTCTTTGAGTGTGTACTGGGGATAAGCCCTAAAGTGGACATTCCTCCACATGGAGTTCAAGATATGGCCAAACGACGTTGGTCAAATGTTATGCACATACTGGGTAGAGGTAGGTTGGCTAACCCCTACCCAGCGGACTTCTGTCCATGGTGGCAGCGGTAGATCATTACCATCAATGACTATCCCTATGCAGGCATATATTTTCGGGGAGATCCAGACATGCCTCTACCACCAAAAGCGGCATATGGTGACATAGGTAACGAATCCCAAACCCTCTTTTTAATTTTTTTGAATTATTAAATTTTTTTTTGTTTTTGGTATATTGACTCTAAAGACATGTTTTGGTGTGACAACACATAGTGACAATCTATCATGTGTCTGCAGATGTTGGACCACGGCGACCTGATGGTTTCCCTCATCATAGACGAAAGGGAAGAGGAGAAGACATCATGGGTGTGGATGCAGAGTGGGCGCTCCAAAGCATCCACACAAACTTTGTACGCTTGACACACAGGGTACCCATGGCGCAAGTCGAGGACTTGCCTGAGGCCATGCAGCGCTAGGTGGTTGGTGTACCATGGGCATGGGTTCGATTATTTCGACGACTAGCTAGAGCCATGGTGTGCTACCATGATCAGAACCCCCCTCCTCCTCCTTAGGCTTAGAGACCTGAGAGTGTTTCATTTTTTTACTACCATGTATTATATTTTGGTGGCTCGGAAGCCCCAATTTTGTATTATGACACTTATGTATTATGACGTCACATTTTGGATGTTTAATGAAAAACTTTTATGATGATCTATTTTATTTATATACATGTGTGTAAAAATGTATGTTTGTGATATGCTTATGGTCTATGAAACAAATGCCAATCTAACACATAGTTAGCATATGAGTTAGAAACTTGATTAAAAATTCTTGAAACATGTATGTATGTTATGTTTTCAAATTGTCATTCTAGCAATCTCACATGTAAGAATATTCGTAATAATGTCGGATCCCTAATACAATACAAGCCATTAAGTTGTGAAACCACTAACTGTGAATCAAGATGTACCTCAAGAGAGAGAACATTATGTGAAATGGAATCCCGCAATAACTCGATAACGGCACTATATTCAGCAACATTGTTCAAAGAAGGCTGTAAACATACGCCTCCTGAAGACAATACTTGACCCCTAGGAATATAAATCACCTAAGCAGCAGAAGCTAAGTTTTGAGTCTGGCGGCTAGCACCATCAGCAAATCCTATGAAAGTGGAAGACTCCATCGACATCTTCCATAAGAAACGAAAGCTAATCAACAAACCCGATCACCATAAGAAAACCTAACTATGCAAAAAACTGTACAATAATATACAATAATCAGCCCTGGCTAAAGATCATGCATAGTATTTTTTAAGATAGATCCCATTTCTAGGCTCCTCCAAGGCTGTCCCTTCATAATCCACGAGCTCATAGGCGCCCTTCTCTAACACATGTTTGACTATGTAAGGACCATGCCACATGGGATTAAACTTCCCTGCCCCCAAGGGTTCTTTAGCTTGATCCCATAAAAGGACCAAATCACCTTCACTAAACCTCCTTGGACAGACAAACTTATCATATTGGACCTTAACGCGACGCTTATTTACTTCTAGAGCCACTAAGGTATCCTGACACTGCTCATCAAGCTGCTCTAAGTGGACCAAACGTTCCTCCAATGCAAAAGTGTCTGGTAAAATCTCTATAGCTAGCTTCAACGAAGGGATTTCGCATTCAACCGACAAGACAGACTCCACCCCATGTATGAGCTGATATGGAGAGAAACCGATGGTAGTCTTTGTTAGTTTTTCAACATTTAGCTAGCATTATTAGGATCTTTAACTGAGAGAATAACAAGCACAGAAATCAAACACAAGAGACAATGAACACAGTGTTTTTCCTCGGGGAAACCATAAATGGAGAAAACCCTACAACTTCCTCAGAGATAGAATCAGCACCAAAATAGAAAATCCCAAAATAGTAAGTGATCTCCCGATAGCAGTAACATTCTTCTTATCTAGCCTAAGTGTCTTCTCCTTCCTCAACCATGCGCTACACTTGAGTGTGTATGTGATGTGTACTAAATAGAGAGTCCAGCTCTCTATTTATACTAATCCTAGCATGACTAAAAACCCTACTAGGGCCGACCTCTCTAGGAGAGTCTAATAACCCTAGTGCCCCGAAACTGCAGGGACTTTAACCCTTAGACAATAGAAGGGTTACCCACAATGACTTGACATGACTTGTTTACATTATAGCTCCTCCCGATCGAAACATCAGGGCATGACAACATGACTCAATTACATAATAGATACATCCCAGAATAAACATTGGGTTACAAGACATAAGATATGTTATGTCAGTAATTTTTTCTCTCCATTTGGGTTTGTTTGCTTGAATTTTAGTTTGTTTTTTCACTTTCAATCATAGGTTTGATTACTTCTCAATTTTGGTTTTTTTTGAAAAGTTTATTGATGGT
>LPNX010949531.1:493278-534067 GCA_001517045.1 Pseudotsuga menziesii | reverse complement strand
TTTTGAGAAACAGTTTTGTTAAACCTTGCTATTTTTAGCAAGTATGTAATTTTTGTAAAAAAGATCACTTTTACCTTACTTACTTTAGGGATTCGATGGAGATAATTTTGAAGGTGAAACCTAACTGTTTTGTGGAAGAGGATAGCTATTTAGGAGAGTTTGAAAGACATTGTAAAGGTTCTAATTTTTCTGGAGCATCAGGAGGTCTGTTGGCTATCATACTTTCAGGCTTATTCAAAGATAAGTGTTGTGACTCTCTTGTACTGTTACTGATAAAACTATGGATATATGACTCTTTACCCTACTTTCTGTCTGTGTTGGCTTTACTGTGAGCTTGTTTAGCTTCTTTATTGACATTTTCAGTGCTGGTTAATGTGTGTTTTCTAGCAGTGCTTGTCCATTCTGTGTAAACCTCAATGCAGGCTTTTTGTTAGACTTTTATGATATATATACATCTTTATCAGTGATTGTGTTTGATTCAGTTATTGCTTGTCTGATGAATGTATTCCCTATATGCTCTTGATGTTTATGACCAAAATATTTAAAACAAAACCCTAAACCCTAGTTTGAATTGAATTTATTCTTGAGATTGTGTTAGCATGTTTCCTTAGCCTTAGAAACAGTTTCTGACACAAACAAGATACATAGATGAATACATTTCGAAGTTACAAATACATCAACACTCCCTCTTAACTAGGAAAGTATTCTTTCGACACAATTTTTGGCACTGGTCTTCTTCTCTGCATCAACTGGATCATCTCGTCATCTTCATCTTCAAGTCTTCTTATTCTTCAAGTCTTCTTCATCTTTGAGTCTTCTTCGTCTTCGAGTCTTCAAGTCTTCTTCATCACGAGATCTGCATCATCATGACTATTGGCTCATCACTGCTGGATCATCATCACATCTGGATCATCACTCGATCTGGATCGTCATCGAGTCTGGATCATCATCACAACTGGATCATTACTTGATCTGGATCATCATCAAGTCTGGATCACTTGATCTGGATCATCATCATATGATACCTCATAATGGTGCTATCTCAATTCTTCTCGTCACAGGAAGTTCTACAGAGTCAATCCTGTAGGCTTACCCTTCATGTAGGTCTTCATCAGTGCTTATATCTTACACTTAAGTCAGAATGGCCCACCCAGCTCTTACATCTGACCTCATCTTGTCAGAAAGGCACGCCCACCACTCACATCTGACCTCATCCTGTCAAAAAGGCCCAGCACTCACATCTGACCATGTGTAAACACATCGCGCCATAATGGCTTAGCACTTATAGCCGACCATGTGCAAGCACACCGCATCGAAAAGGCTTTGCACTTACATCCAACCTCATTGTGTCAGAAAGGCACAGCACTTACAGTCGACCATGCTCGAAATCACCGCATCGAAAGGGCTCAGCACTTACAATCCAACCATGCACGAAGCACTGCATCGGAAAGGGCTCTGCACTTACAATCCGACCATGCACGAAGCACCGCATCAGAAAGGGAATGCACTCACATCTGATCATGGAGGAACTAATCCTACCATCACATCATAATGGCCCCCATTCCCAGACTGAGCTACCTGGTAACTGACCAGGTGCCTCCATTCCCAGAATGGCAGTTTCTCTTACATCTAACCTACTTGTCAGAATGGCCAACACTCACATCTGACATGGGAGGAACTTAACCCTTTAGCCATGACAGAATGGTTCATCCCTTACATCTGATCAAGTGGGAACACATCTCTCTATCACATCAAAATGGCTTCTCAACCCTAGACTGAATTTTCCTGTTAACTGACCAGGTGCCTCCATTCCCAGAATGGTAGTTACCCTTACATCTGTCCTACTCGACAGAATGGCCAACACTCATATCTGAAATGGAAGGAACCTAAATCCTCTGACCATGATAGAATGGCTCAGCCCTTACATTTGACCATGGAAGGAACCAATCCTCTCACCATGTCAGAATGGCTATGGGTATCATCACTTTCCCTTGGAGGAAACCTCGATCTGGAGAACACCAAGCTTCTCCCTGAAGTACTCGAACTTCAGCCTAGCCAATGGCTTCATCAATACATCAGCTATCTGTTCCTCCATCGCAACATATTGGAGCTTCACTGCTCCCCTCTGCACCATATCCCTGATATAGTGATACTTGATCTCGATATTCTTCGACTTGTCATGGAACACTGGATTATTTGAAAACTTCACACAACTCTAGTTGTCACAATGTATACAAGTAGCATCCAACTGGAGATCAAATATATCAGACAGTAGCTTCCTCAGCCATACTACCTCACAACTAGCTGAACTACCTAAAACATACTATGCTTCAGCTATACTCAGTGCCACATAGGATTGCTTCCTGCTAAACCAAGAGATCACACCTGATCCCATACTGAAGCAACATCCTGAAGTGCTCTTCCTATCGATGGCATTGCCTGCCCAATCTGAATCAACATAACCCTCCAGGTTAATCTTCTGATTCGACTCATACTTGAGCCCATAATCAACTGTACCCCTCAGGTACCTCAGAATATACTTTGCAGCAATCAAGTGAACATTTCTCGAATTTATCAAGAACGGTCTCAAGTTGTTCAGAGCAAAGCAAATGTCTGGTCTCGTGTTCGTCAGGTACATCAAGGACCCAATCATCTGACGATACATCATAGCATCAACCGAATCTGATGAAGCATCACTCAATAGCTTCAGGTTCGATTCCATAGGTGTGGCCATGGATTTGCAGTCCATCATCCCAAACCTTTTTAGGATCTCTACTGCATACTTCCCTTGTCCAAGAAATATTCCATCTGCACTCTACCACACCTCCTTGCCTAGGAAACAATGCATCATACCCAAGTCCTTCATCTCAAACTCGGCAGCAAGCTTTCTCTTCGTATCAGCAATCAACCCATCCATACCTGTCACAAATAGATCATCTGCATATAGTAGGAGCATCAATGGGTTACCATCTTCAACCTTGTAGTAAAGGTTGGAATCTGCTTTACTTTTGGTAAAGCCCAAACTGGATAGAAAGTTGTCAATTCTACCGTACCAAGTCATGGGTGCCTGTTTCAAACTGTACAGGGCTTTCTTCAATCTGCATACATGAGACTCTCTGTCATGTGTCTCAAAATCGAGTGGTTGTTCTACATACACTTCCTCTTCTACTACACCATTCAATAAAGCAGTCTTGACATCCATCTGGTGTATCTTCCATTTCATCACTGCAGCCAGAGCCAGTACTGATCTGATGGAATTGTATCTGGCTTCAGGGGCAAACGTTTCTTCATAATCTATTCCTTCTTTTTGAGAGAAATCCTGAGCCACAAATATTGCCTTATACTTTTCAATGCTACCATCTGTAGCATGCTTGATCTTGTAGATCCATTTGGAAGTTACAACTAACTTCCCTTTTGGTCTTGGGACAACATCCCAAACATCATTCTTCATGATCAATTGGTACTCTTCGATCATAGCATCCTTCCATTCTTTCCGTTCTTCCACATCTTCATAATTGGAAGTTTCTTTATCAATGAAATCACATAGTAAAGCTACATACCCGGAGCAAGATTTGGTCCTCTTTCTTTCTTTGTGATTCTCTTCTGGAGACCCATATTTTTCTGCACCTTGGATAATTTCACGTACCCAAGTAGGTTTCCTCTTTTGAGGATTCTTCTCCAGAGGTGGATCTACAGGTCTTTGTGGTTCTTCAAATTCTCGATCTTCTTCTTGAGTTTCTTCGTTCATGGTTGTATCATGAATTCTGGGTGCTTCTGCTTCTTCAGGTTCTTCAATAAGTCTCTTTCTAGATTTGTCATAAGCAATGTCTTCATCAAATGTCACATCCCTGCTGATGTCAATCTTCTTGTATCCTGGGAAATATATTCTATAGGCCTTCGAGCTTTCAGAGTATCCCACAATTATACCCTTCTTTCCTGAAGGATCTAATTTTGTTCTCTTTTCTTTTGGAATGTGTATGTATACAGGACAGCTGAATATTTTGAGATGGCTGACTTCTGGTTTCTTGTCGAAGAAGACTTCTTTGGGATTCTTGTTCTTGAGTACTCCATGTGGAGTACAGTTCTATACATACACCATTGTTCTAGCAGCTTCCACCCAAAGATGCATAGGAAAATCTTGATCATGAAGCATAGCTCTTGCAGCTTCCATGATAGTTATGTTCTTTTATTCTGCAATCCCATTCTGTTGTGGATTATAAGGAGTGGACAACTCCCTCTTAATCCCTGATTCTTCACATAGCTCTTTGAATTCATTCGAAGTGAATTCTCCGCCATTATCTGGTCGAAATGTCTTGATCTTCTTTTCAATGTGATTCTCGATCAAGGCTTTGAATTCCTTGAACTTGCTGAATACTCCGTCTTTGTTCTTCATGAAGTAAACCCATGTCTTCCTAGAAAATTCATCAATAAAAGAAACATAATATGCATACCCGCTTAGTGAACTTGATGACATAGGACCGCATACATCGGAGTGGATGATTTCCAAGATTCATTTTGCTTTGCTTTCGCTACTTGGAAATGTCTTCTTTGTGTTCTTTCCTTTTGCACATCCTTTGCAGACCCCATCATGTTTTGCCTGTATTTCTGGGAGACCTTCAACAACTTTGCTTGCAATAGGTAGTGCTCTGTAATGCACATGTGCAAGCCTTCTATGCCAAAGTTCACTTGGCTCTACTGTGTCATGGACCAAGGCTTGTTCTGGATGGCCTTTCAATTTGTACAAACCTCCTTCTTGTTCACCAATCACTATTGCATCATCAATAGTCTTTCCTTTTGGCCACATGATGACTTGACCATCTATGAATGCAACCCTCATTCCTTTTGCATCCAATGCTGATATGGAGAGAAGGTTCTTCTTGGGTCCTGGCACAAACAACACTTCCTTCATTGTTATAGACTTTCCAGAGTCTAGCTTATAGGAAGATTCCCCACTACCTTTTATTGGATATTGGTAGTCATCTCCTAGCTTCACCTTGTGAGGTGATTCATGTTCTGAAAGTTTCACAAAGGATTCCTTGAATCCAATCATATGTTTGGAAGCCCCACTGTCTATAAGCCAATCATCACTTCCATGAGTAATGTTTCTGGTGAGAGCGGAGATCAAAACATATTCATTCTCACTTAAAGAATCTTCACTTTCATATCTGGTTCTCTTTGATGAAGGTTCATCATCCTCTTTGATGACCTTTAATCACTTAACTGACAGCTAGTTTCACTAGTGTAACTAAAACAAAGACTCAATTTAGCTAGCACTCTTTTAAATTAATTAATTTAACTCAAAATTAAATTCCCTTAACTCAACTAAACTCAATTTAAATGAAATTAACTGACATTAACTCCATATTAACTTAAACTAACTAACATTAACTCCACTTAACTCAATTTAACTGGAATTAATTGACATTTACTCAATTTAGCTGATTTTAACTCAAAGTAACTGAAATTAATTGACACTGACTCAAATTAGGTGCATGCCTTGACCAAAATAGGTGTTAGCATGACTTCAGTGAGTCAAGAAGGGAACATGGCTAGTGTGTTAAGTGAAAGTGGGCCCCACATATGATTAGATGAGGAATATTCTCACCTAGGGCGCAAATTTTTACATGCAAGTGCATGCATGGAACTAATTATGTGTCTTTGGACCCTCATAGTTCGAAATTAAAGAAATTAGGTCTAACACCCCAGTTTTGACCCCATGGTATTGAATTGCACATGATGTAAATATTTTATCTGATCATGGTGTTGAGCTCAAGGAAAAGGCCCCACCATGGATTTAGTATTTTATGTATCGGCAATTAAAATCGATGCCGATGGTTTATGTGCTATCCAAGCACAATATGTTTGAGAAATCATGTAAAATGAAAATTAATAAAAATGCCACAACTAGCCATGCGTCACAACGTTAAAGAGATGGGGGCATGATTTCACAAGGAATAGGGAGGGGGAATTATCAACCCCTTGAGCCAATGGGGAAAATCCAATGTCTAAGGGGGAAAACCCATAAAGTGGCCAACTACCCATTTTGTCCTTTTTTTCCCAGTCATCGAGAAGTGGTTGAAGAAGTTATCTCCTAGGGATGGGAAAGGTATGGAAGTCAAATTCGAATTTGGAGAGCCACCCATTTTTGGAAAACGTGTTTTTGACTTATGGGGCAAGTAAATGCTTGGAAATGCATGCCCAAGCCATTATTTTCACCCATGCCTTTCATTCCTCAGCCATTATCATTCATGTGGAGGCTCTCTCATGCAGGGAAAGCTTGCTGAGCTCTCTCTCTCTCTCACGATTTGTTGTTTTTCTTCATTTTCTCCATGCCCAGAATTCGTTTTCTGTGTTGTTGGGCGAATGAGAAGAAATGGACCACAATTTTTGGGTTTGAGGAGGTCCTTTTCCCCCTATGAGCAAGATGGGAGATCTCCTCACACTTTATGCAGTTTCTCCATTATTTCCCATGGCTGGGAAGTTGTTTTTATGTTGATGAGTGCATAGGTAGCAGGGATTCATGTTTTTGGTGTTTGTTAAGGGCCATCTTTGTCTCCGTCACGCAGTTGGGGATTGATGGGTGCTTTCCCCTCATGATTTATGTTGTTTCCTCATTGTTCCATGCCCAGAAATTCGTTGGTTTGTTGCTCAGTGGTTAGGGAGCCACAATTTCCCAATTTGTGGGTGAATGGAGGTCGTATTTTCTCCTGTTATGAACAGAAACGTTTTATGTGTTCTGATTTAAAATTTGGAGGTTTATGGTGGTCAAGTTGTTCTCATATTTCCCAAGAATGATCCCTCGAATTGGATTTTCTCATGCAGGGTTGTTTTCCCCTCAACCATTCTGTTTTAGTTTCCCAGGAACGTTTTGTTAATACCCATCTGTTAAATGGTTGTCCGTGTTTGATTAGTAGGTTGGCTTGGCTGGGTAAGTCTAAGGAACCATCTGTTAATTGATTGACTGTGTGTTGATGTAATTTTTTCTTGGTTTGAGTAAGTCCAAGGAACCCATGTGTTTTTGGTTTGTTTCCTTAGCATCCGGTGAAACCCAATTTCTTATTGGCTTGGCTGGACAATTTGTGAAACCCAACGGTGTGTTGGATTGACTGTGGATGTATGTTTTTGGCTATGTGTGAGCATGTTGGTCCCTAGTGCCTTGTGAAATCATGCCCAACTCGGGGGTGGCAGTGATGCTGAGAGATTGATGAGAACACTGGCCTATGGTTGGGTGGAACATTGCAGCGACGTAGCTAGTTGTGGGCCAACTCAATTACAATATAAGTATCCACATTTATTTCTCTTGTATGTTTACCTCTGCAACTGTATTTGATTAATTTCTGAATTATGAACATGTTGAATGCTTGAATGTGTTGAATGAATGTGATTTTTCTTCCATTTTTTATTTAATGTATAATGAATCTATGTATGTTTTTAATTCAATGCATTTTTATTATTACCATGTTCATGGGGCTAGATCGCCCATTTGACAGCAGTAGTGTAGTAGTCGCATCCTCTCGGATGGGAGGGGATGTGACAGTGTGGTATCAAGGCTCATGTTGTAGCATTGGGCCTCAATGGGCCATGAAGAGCAGATGACAGAGGAAGAATCAACCTCTGTGTTCAGTAGGAAAGAGAAGCAAACAAAAAAAAATTTAAAAAAAATTCTAAGTGTTGAATGTTGGCTGTGTCGGCTGAGTTAGCCAAAGTTCAGCCGACGAGGGTCACAGCTACCTTTTCGTCTGCGTTGTTCGATTGGAGCCAACGAGGAGAAAGATGGAGAAATTTTCCAAAATTTATCCAAGTATGGAAATTGTCTGTCGACTGAGTTAGTTGAAGTCGAGCCGACACATGTCGGCTGAGTTGCTGAAGTGGAGCCGATGCATGTTGGTGTGAAAGGAAGATTCGAGCCGATGCATGTCGGGTGGAAGCTGAGATTTTCACTGATGGTAGAGAAAAGATGAAAAATTTTCTGAAATTTTTCTAAGTATGGCCATGTCGGGGGAAATGGAGGAATTTCGCCGATGTATGTCGAGCAAAATGGAGTAATTTTGTCGATGCATGTCAGCTGAGTCAAGCCAACAGGAAGAAAAGAAAACTTTCTGAAAAAATTTTAAGTGATTTGGGAAATCTCTAAAAAATCAGAAATTTTTTATGATACGTCGGTGGAAGGATCGATCGGAAGAAACTTTGACATTTTTCTGACATAGCAGAAGGTTCGATTGGAAGAAACTTTAAAAAAAATTTGACACAGCAGAAGTCTCAATCAGAAGAAATTCTGAAATTTTTCCGACACGACGGACGGTTAGATCGGAAGAAAATGGTGAATTTTGTCGATACATTGGCTGATTTTCACCGACACGCATCGAAAAACTTAGGGAGTTTTAGCCGACACATGTCGAGTGGAAGATTGGAATTTTTTCGATACGCCAGAAAGATTGGCAAGTTTTGCCAATTAGAAAAAAATGAAGGAGTTCGTCGACACGTCGGAAGGAAAAAGGTGAATCGAGTTGACATGTTGGAAAGTTTTTTGTGAGTCTGTCGATCGAAGGAAAATGGAAAATTCGCCGAAACATAGAATTTTAATAGGTTTTTCAGTGGGATTTACAGGTGCCAAAAAGATGAAAATGGCAGTGAATTTATGCTCCATATTATGTGAAATCCAATGATTTACAAAAAAGAAAAAATGAGGGTGTTTCCCTTGACCCTCCCTACAGTGGTCCATGGAATCCACAAGGGGGAAATCCCCCTTGACCCCCGTCATCCCCCTGAGACAGTCAGTTAAGGATGATAAGAAGATAAAGGGAGAAAAAGAAATGTACAAGGACATTTCTATAAAGCAGAATCAATATTGTATTCTGATGGAGAGGGATTCACCTTGGAAGAAGAAATTATGAAACCATAACATCATTCTGTTATAGATGAAGGGACAGCATATGAAGATGGTATTGAAGCACATTTAGATGGTGTATCTATGCAGGTTGTAATGCATAGGATGGATGCTTTGAGCAAAGACAGAATTGGAACATTGACAAGGGAATACGTTCACTATTGTGAAGTAGAACATAACATCATCTTAGAAAAGATGGTACAGAAGAAGGACTAGTTGAACGCCTTATAAAATCTTGGGAGAGTTTAGACCAGCAGAAGAATGTGATGAAACTTGTAAGGTTTCCCCATAGATAAATGAAGAAGCAGGGGAAGACCACCAGGTAGGTGATAACTCAACTGTGGTGGAAGTTGAGGGTGAGATTGTTGAGCATATTTCTTCTGTTTGGATTGACCCTCGATCGACTCATAGCTATATCACCCTAGATTTGTTAAGATGTACACTTTAAAGAAGTCAAGGCATAGAATATCATGGTTAGTTCGACTGGCCACTGGAACTAAGAAGAAGGTCAGTGAGGTGGTAAGGGAATGTCCATTGGTCATGGATGGGTTAATCACTTGTGCAGATCTAAATATGCTGCCACTTGAATCCTATGATGTCCTCGTTGGAATGGATTGGTTGGAGAGTGTATGTAGCTCATGTTTTGGAGGAAGCAATTAACGATACTCCTAGGTTGGAGGGCTATCATGTGGTACAAGAATTCAGGAATGTTTTTCTTGATGAAATTCCAGGGTCTCCTCCAAAGAGGGACGTTGATCTCATAGTTGAACTTGTGCTAGGTAAAGCACCAATGTCCAAGACACCCTATAGGGTGAGTACACCAAAGATGTTAGAGATGAAGATGCATCTGCAAGAGTTGTGGGAAAAGAGGCATATCAGGCCAAGTGTGTCCCCGTCAGGCGCACTAGTTTGGTTTGAGGAAGAGAAATATGATAAACTTTGGTTGTGTATTGATCACAGATAGTTGAGAAAAGTCACTATGAAGGAAAATTATCCTTTTCCTAGGATTGATGACCGCTTTGATCAAATGAGAGGAGGGAAGGTGTTTTCCAAAATTGACTTAAGGTTTGGTTACCAGCATGTAAGGATCAAGGATGAAGATGTTCATAAGTCAACCTTTAGATTAAGGTAAGGATCTTATGATGTTATAGTGGTATCAGTTGGTTTCACAAGTGAACCAGCTACATCTATGTGCCTCGGGAATAATGTTTTTAGTAATTTTTTGGATAGGTTAGTTCTTGTTCTCCTTGATGGAATTCTTATTTATTCTAAGAATGAGGAAGAGCATCTGGAACATTTGAGGCTGACTTTGAAATTGCTCAGTAAGCATAAGTTGTATGCAGGTTTGAGAAAATATGACTTCTATAAAGATAGAATTCATTATTTGGGTCACATTATCACAGATAAAGGAATATCTGTAGACCCTGAAAAGGTTGAGTCCATGATGAGTTGGCCTACTCCAAGAAAAGTTAACAGATGTAAGATATTTTGTGGGACTTGCAAGACATTGCAAGAAGTTCACCGAAGGATATTCTGCAGATAAAGGTGGAGCCTATGTATAGGCTGAGGAAGCCTGCATGTGAACTTGTAGTTCCATGAGGAAATGGCCCTTGTGTGTATGAGCATACATATGAGGACTTCCTGAAGAATCAGGTAGAATGACCTGAGCAGAGCAGTATGGTTGTGCCCAATGAAACCCAGGGCAGGAAGCTTCCATGTGCGATGAGAAGGATCTCATGACAGAAAACAGATTTTGAAACTTCAGATTGCAAGTTTTTCTGTTGATTATGGGAGGCTGCGATATCCTGTGATGATTTTGAATCATGCTAACCATGGATATGTTTGAATTGCATTGCTTGATGTCTGAGGTTTCCTATTGCTAACTGTGACTATTTGGCTGATTTAAAATTGCGTCAAGATGACATGTTGTATGTGGATGTCCAGATTTGGGAAACATGTGTAAGTAAGGGATAAGTACTCCCACTTGCAAAATCCAAACAATATGAGGATGGCCTTATGGTTGCAAAAATATGATTTTCTGCAGGAAGCAGAATTGTGAACTCAGATTTGTATTTGACTATCAATGTTATTAATTGTTCGATATTTGGAAAATCATGTATGCATGAAATAGATTTGAAAATCTATGATTAAAATTATATGATGACATCTCATGTCAACTGCATATTTGTATGTAACCCAGGTGAGGTGATGGAAGTATGCCCTTAGAGTACATAGCTTCTCGGAAGGATGTGTTTGGGATACATAACTCCTTGGAAGGTTGTGCTAGGTGTACATGGCTCATTGAAAGGATGTACTTGGATACATAGCTTCTCGGAGGGATGTGTTTGGAATAGGTTTGAAAACCTATGATTACAATTTTTTATGATGACATCTCATATGAACTGCATGTTTGTATGTAACACAGGTGAGATGATGAAAATATGTATTGGGTGTACATGTCTTCTTGGAAGGATGTACAAAGTGTACATAGCTTCTCGGAGGGATGTCTTTGGAATAGGTTTGAAAACCTATGATTGAAATTTTATAATGACATCTAATGCAAACTGCATGTCTATATGTAACGCAGGTGAGATGATGAAAACATTTACATGGAGTACATGGATCCTCTAAAAGGATGTACTTGGGTACATAGCTTCTTCCCCTCTTCCAGTAGGCACCGGTATGCATCACTGGGTACCCCCAAGGTGTAAGACAACCAATTAGACTTCTTTCCTCACACATTCACACAGTAAGGGGACTGTCACGAGAGTGGGGGCTCCATGAAGAGAATAAACCCTAGGTATTATGATGTCTAGAAAGGAAGTGCCTGAGCATTAATAAGCACTTGGAGGAGGTGTTGGGCCCTTAAGCTAGAGTTGTCGTTAAGCACCCAAGAAGGTGTTAGGCTCTGAAGCGGGGCTGACTAGATCTTGGTTGAGAGATGTTATATAGATAAGTATTGGATTACATGGAAAATCCTGGTTGATTTTCTATAATTACACATGTACATAATGATTCAGCTAATATTTTGAAAATCTTGTTAAGAAATAAATCCTTCGAAAATGAATATGACATATGAATTAAATTCATTGTCGCATTCAGAAGGAAAGCACCTGAGCTTGGTAAGCACCTAGGGGAGGTGGAGGCTCTTGAACAGAACAGCTATTGAAGCACCCAAAGAGGTGTTGGGCTCAAGAATGGAGCTGTCAGACCTCGATTGAGAGGTATTTTTAGGTGATCCGAGGCTTGCAAAAATTTGGCTACCCTTTAATGCACACCCATATGTGGGGTGGGGCAGGGTTGTGAGTGCCATAGTTGTATAAAGCCTAGTTGGACACCTGTGGAACCAAAAGAATATACTTATTCAAGATAAGTATTTGGTTCACTTGGAAACTTCTTGTTGATTTTATGTCAATATACATGTGCATGTGATTCATCTATGATTTTGGAAAATATTGTAAATACTAACATGGGAATTGACTCATTTCTTGGGGCTTGAGCATAGGTATTGTTGGTTTCCAAAGACATTGGAAATGTTCCAAGCTGAGGAGAAGGATTCTCCAAGACCTGGAAAATATTATGTGGTGTGTCCTAATGCATACAATCAAGGACTTGGAGGAGTTTGTATGCAAGACAACCACGAAGTGGAACCAAGGAGGAGTTCCAGATCATACCATTAGACAGGTAAAGGTGCAGAGGAGGCACGACAGTCCTGATACGGCTACCTGGGAACTAGAGGATGCCATGCGATTGGAACACCTATTTTTGGTTCAATTTTGCAGAGCACTGAGGGCGGTGCTAGTGTAGTAGCAATTGTTAAATTTTTGGAAAGCACTGAGGACAGTGTTGTTGAAGGGGGAGGGGAATGTAACACCCCAGTTTTGACCTCGTGGTATTGAATTGGACATGATGTAAATATTTTATCTGATCATGGTGTGGAGCTCAAGGCAAGGCCCCACCATGGATTTAGTATTTTATGTATATGCGATTAAAATCGATGCTGATGGTTTATGTGCTAGCCAAGCACAATATGTTTGAGACATCATGTAAAATGCAAATTAATAAAAAATACCACAACTAGCTATGCATTGCAACGTTAAAGAGATGGGGGCGTGATTTCACAAAGAATAGGGAGGGTGAAATAACCAAACCCTTGAGCCAATGGGGAAAAGCCAATGTCTAAGGGGGAAAACCCATAAAGTGGTCAAGTACCCATTTTGTCCTTTTGTTTCAAGTCATCTAGAAGTGGTTGAAGAAGTTATCTCCTTGGGATGGGAAAGGTATGGAGGTCAAATTCAAATTTGGGAAGCCACCCATTTTTGGAAAACGTGTTTTTGACTTGTGGGTCTAGTAAATGCTTGAAAATGCATTCCCAAGCCATTATATGTACCCTGCCCTTTCATTCCTCACCCATTATCATTCATGTGGAGGCTCTCTCATGTGGGGAAAGCTTGTTGAGCTCTCTCTCTCCCTCACGATTTGTTGTTTTTCTTCATTTTCTCCACTCCCAGAATTCATTTTCTATGTTGTTGAGCGAATGGGAAGAAATGGGCCACGATTTTGGGGTTTGAGGAGGTCGTTTATTGCCTATGAGTAAGCTAGGAGCTCTCCTCATGCTTTCTACAATTTCTCCATTAATCCCCATTGCTAGGAAGTTGGTTTTATGTTTTTGAGTGCATAGGTAGCAGGGATTCACATTTTTGGTGTTTATTGGGGGGCATCTTTGTCTCCCCCACGCAGTTGGGGCTTGTTGGGCGTTTTCCCGTCATGATTTATGTTGTTTCCTCATTGTTCCATACCCAGAAATTCATTGGTGTGTTGCTCAATGGTTAGGGAGCCATGATTTCCCGATTTGTGGGTGAATGGAGGTTGTATTTGCTCCTGTTATGCCCAAAAACATTTTATGTGTTTTGATTTACAATTTGAAGGTTTATGGTGGTCGAGTTGCTCCCATATTGCCCAAGAATGATTCTTGGAATTGGATTTTCTCATGTAGGGTTGTATTCCCCTCAACCATTTTGTTTTAGTTTCCCAGGAACATTTTGTTAATACCCATCCATTAAATGGTTGTCTGTGTTTGATTAGCAGGTTGTCTTGGTTGGGTAGGTCCAAGGAACCATCTGTTAATTGATTGACTGTGTGTTGATGTAAAGTTTGCTTGGGCTGAGTAAGTCCAAGGAACCCATGTGTTGTTGGTTTGTTTCCTTAGCAGCTGGTGAAACCCAATTTCTTATTGGCTTGGATGGACAATCTGTGAAACACAATGGTGTGTTGGCTTGACTTTGGATGTATGGTTTTGGCTATGTGTGAGCCTGTTGTTCCCTTGTTCCTTGTGGAATCATTCCCAACTTGGGGGTGGCAATGATGCTGAGAGATTGATGAGCACACTGGCCTATGGTTGGGTGGAACGTTGCAGTGACATAGCTAGTTGCGGGCCAACTCAATTACAAGATAAGTATCCACATGTTGAATGCTTGAATGTGTTGAATGAATGTGATTTTTCTTCCGTTGTTTATTTCATGTATAATGCATCTAAGTATGTTTTTAATTCAATGCATTTTTATTATTATCATGTTCATGGGGCTAGATCACTCATTTGACAGCAGCAGTGTCGTAGTCATGTCCTCTCGGATGGGAGGGGACATGACATTAGGTAGGAAAGAGTAATGTTAGGGAGCTGCAACTCCTAACCCCAACCCCATCTCACAAGACATTCCAGAACCCCCCAGCAACGTTGTTGTCATGTTGTGCCATTATTAATTATAATCATATTAATATTGATATTAATAATAAATAATAATAATACTAATTATTTCAATTGAAATAAAATCCATCTCATCAAGTGTCCATGGTCTTGGCACCCAGTGTCAACTCAAGAAAGAAAAATAAGCAAATAATCAATGAATGGGGGTTACCTTCAGGATATTACAAGTTAGTCATGGCCAAGATTTTAGCATTCAGATTATGTTGAAGAATCTTGGGGTAATATTTTTTGGTTCCATTCTCCTAGTGGATACCTTGCTCAGTTCAGGGGTGGCCTCTCAGTTGAAAGAGTATAAGTTGGACATCATGCCTACGTTTGGGTGGAACATTGAAGTTTCACATTCAATCAACAAAAATAATCTATTTCATATAAGTATATACTTTATGTTTAGTTCTTATTGTGTTAAATTAATTTAAGAATGTATACACATACTAAGTTTATTATTGTGTTCATTCATATATGGTTAAATCATTATGGGTCATGCATTTAAAGTATTGTTAGTCCTAGACAAGTAAATAATACATAAACGAGTAAATAATACATATTTGCAAGAATGATAAACTATCTACATTTAATGAATGATACATGCAATAAGTTACTATATTATTGTTATATTGCATGAATGAACAATTAAATGAATTAAAATAATCGTAATGAGTAAGATACAAAATGGTGAAGTTTCATCAAAGATAAATATTTCACTTTACTTGTGTTATTGTTATTTTAACATGTTTCTGAAAAAGAATAAGTGTGTTTATTACGATACACTTTCATATTTTTTATTAATTTATGATTGTAATGACTACAATGATCAACTTAGACATGGAAGTTGATAAACAGAGACTTGCTAACATACTCTTATAATTAAATAAGACATGTTTTATGTTGTATGGATATGAATTACATGTGTTGTAAGACTCTTATAACTAACATACTCTTATAATTAAATAAGACATGTTTTATGTTGTATGAATATGAATTACATGTGTTGTAAGATATGAATGTATTTACATGGTGAAAATTTATGTATGCATTAAATGCATCGTTGAAGTTAGATAAGTGAGATAGATAGTGCATGCTTGTAGGAAGGTTATGATATTGTATTTAGTACAAATGACTTGTAAGATAAATGATGCATGTTGGTAAGCCAAAACAATGTGACTTTACAAATGTTAGACTGCATGAGTAGATTACTAAATGAATGTATGTAATTGGTTGCACATTTAGAAGATTGAAACCTCTAATAAAGAGTCGGTGGTTTCATGTAGCTATTAATTAACCTAATGATTAACTACAATTAATAAAGGACATGGTTTAGTGTGTTAGTTAAGTTACATGCAAAGTAAATGATTGATGATAAGAATATGTCCTTCACCTATACACAGGTGCAATGGTTCTTAATGTATGTTCATTTTAGCTAATCTTCGCGAATGGTTTTGTTACCGTCACGTCTCTTATGTCCATATTGATTAGAAGTTAAAGAAAAAAAATTATATCTCGTACCCCAATTGGCTAATAAGAGTAATGGGTATATTACAACCCACAAAATATAACATCAAAAGAATAACTTTGATATATTCTTTATTAGATCCCATCAACATATGCATATATCAGTATTTTATATTATTGCAACTACATCCATAAAGTCTACAAAACATAACATCAAAAGAGTGACTTGATATATATTTTATTAGGTTTTCTTTTTAAATTTTTCACCAAAATTAATAAATGCAAATGAAGATGACATTTATTATATATCTTATAATAAATTTCATAACTATAAAATTTCTTTCTTTTCATGTAATATAATAAAATTTAAATATAAAAATATTTTCTTTTACTAATAACTCAGAGCATCACATAAATAATAACTATATATAAAGTTTAAAAACAAAAAACTTATTGATGGAATAAATGATATCACACCAACATCAATCAACATCAATATATGACATTCAATTATAATGACAACCACAACCTACATCAAAACATTCTTTTATTGTGGATTGTTTTATTGAGTACTATCTCTTTAAGCTTTTAACCATAATTACATAACATCAAATCAATTTGATATGTGTTCTTTATTATTAGGACCTATCGCTTTATGATTTTGACCAAAATTGGCATATACAGATGTGGGCAAGTGGGCAAATATTAATCACAATGATCAATTTTGTGTGGAATTTCAAATTGAATGCATGGAAAGGTGAATCCCATGTTATTAGACAGAATTTATGGAACCCTAATGGGATCATGGGTAACCCTTTGTGGCCTTAAAGCCCTCTTGCTTATGTTAAAGAAAGATATAAAAAATAACATAGTCCAAACATATTATATTAAAGAATTTTTATTGAGATTTTGAAGAATATTTAATATAATCCCTTTACTTGTTTGATAGACCTTGTTGGTCGTGGTCAACATCGTCATGATTAAAGAGTCTACTTATATCTCTATGTCAGACCTTATGGTGATAATGATAACAAGTATGCATGACCTTTTTTTGAGTTATTGTCGCAACACAATCTAATATCCGTGTGTCATGGGTGGAAGAGCAATGTCAGGCAAAGTTGTGGTTATCAAATTGGGTGGTATCTGAAGGCATTTGGTCTTACCAATGATTACCATATGATAAAAGAAGAAAGTAATCCATTTTAATGTGGTAAGAGGGATTTGAAGCAAAAGACATATAAAGGTAATTGTCTCTTAAATGCGCAAGACGAAGCATTAATAACTAAGATATCTAAATAAAACAAACAAGAATTTATTCAAAAAGAAGAAAACCAATCTCTTTACAGAGACAAGCATATTTCCTTTTTAATGTTATTGTAAACCAAAGATTTAAACATAAATTTTTATTTTATCATTTTTAATGTCAATATAAATGAAAGATTTAAAGATAAGTTTTTCTTTGATCAATAGGGACTTTGGTTGGTGAAACAAGGTGGTGATATCCTACCACCAAGGTTCGCCAAGGTGGTGAAAAATTTGTGGCATGTTTCGCCCCGGCCAAATCAATAGCTAAAACACATTATCCATAATACAAATAAGCAAGATGTGGAAATGGAAAACGTTTAATTTCGTTGGTGTTTTCTCCCTGGGATTGATTGGGTGGAAGTAATAATAAATAAAACGAACTTACTCCACTTAGAAGATAGGAAGGATGGGCACTAAGGTAGATCCTATATTGGTGTAGGTGATCGATAAAGATGCCAATTGTCAATAGAAACTAACCTCACAAAGCCAGATAAAGATGCCAATTGTCAATAGAAACTAACCTCACAAAGCCAGCAAGGCTGCCTACTTGTCTGATCTATAACCGCTGATCTCCTGCGTGAGCATATGATCATATGTCAGAAATTAGAATAATTAGTCTTGGCTAGCTCGTGGTAGGCTGTTGTTGAAGAATTCTCCCTAATTCGTTTCTCACATAGTCCCATTTACCAACGGATTACTTATATACATCACAAGCCACACACACAAATTGTTACCCTTATACATCAAGTGCTACTAACGCCAAATTTTACATAGACATAAACAGTTTAACAAATCTAGGGTGGCTCAGCATCCACCTCGGACCTGCTTCAAACATCTAGAGAACGTATGGGTAGGCGAAACTGCTGACACAAGTTAAATCTTCAACTGTTGTCTTCCCCCAAATGCTTTAATTGTTGGCTGAGGGCTCTCTGATTTGCGAAAATTAGTATTCGGAGTCTTTGTGCAGTCTGTCAAGGAATAAAATCATATTGCTGCAAGTGTTCTAGTTCTAAAATCCACCCATTTTGGACTTTCTCCTCTACCATCCTAAGCAATTTCATTTTTCAACCTACAACCAGGAAAATGGCATTGCCAGTAGACAACTCTGCTAGTAACCATGTACTTATTATGGCCTGGCATAAGTCAAGAGTCGGAGCATTATGACTCATATTAGCAACTACAGAATATCAACAAATTTGATAGGGAAGGTAATGCTGATCCTGCTACATGACTCATCCTTGTTTTGCATATGCATATATTGTTGAACTCAAGATGCAAGAACCTTATGTTGATGCCTTGAAAACATGCTTGCAAAGGACATAACAGTGTTCAAACATTAGAAGACCGATGCTCAGATTACATGGAAGAGATGTTATATCATATATGTAATGTTGGCCCGTGTCTTGGAGGACACCTTTAAAGTACTTATTTGAATTCCAGTCCCCACCTTTGTTCTTTGAAGTGCTTGTTTACATGCACACCCCCGTTTTTTCTTTCAAAGAAAACTTGAATAACTAGAAGATTGGTCATATTTGTCTAATACACGACTATTTATGGTCATAAAATCTAGCTATACTTTACATTAGCTCCTCAAGGAAAACTGGAGTAAATAGTTTGTACTGATACAAAAGCTGAAATTTGTGTGGTTCTATATTTGTATGACTTTTGCTGCATACATATTCTGATAGAAAACCACCAATTTATCTCGGAGATTGTGGAGTTCAGTCTCACAGTTGAGGAAATTCCAAGCATTGCCTGCATTAAGAATTACAGTTATCAAACAGTGTGTATTAAAGCTTCAAATTTAAGAAAATTCGGACATGGTAATGGCCTGCATGGAAAATCAAATAAAAAAGGAAACATTAAATCAATAAATCAATAAAAATCATTTCATCTGTTTAAATATATGAATCACGGACAGATGAGTCCCATGGAAAGCCAATTTAATCGTCACTTTTTTGACAATCCATTACATGATTGATAACCATCATTACAATTACTAGTAAAATGTAATATCAATCCACTAAGAAAAATGGACAATGAAGAGATATATACTGCTAGTTGTTGTGGATAGGCATTTACATCTTACAACAAAGAATAGGACATAGTGCACAAGCACACAGTTATTTTCTTGTATGATTTATTGTGAATGCCGCAGTTGCTGTATAAGAATTACAGTAACTCTTCTTACTGCCAAGTATCTTTTATTACAATCTACATGTGGACCTAAAAAATGTTTTTCTTGGAGAGTGATTGCAGAACTCTGTCCTGGGATTGATTGCATACTAACTAGTAAATTAGCCATTTGGAGAGGTCGACCATAGTGTCCTCAGAGTTTTGTGTTACTTCAATGGAGCTTTTAATCTGCTTTATTGCATGCCTTGAAGTAAAGAGAACATCTTCAACTTGACCCCTTGGCATCTTTGGCAGTTCAGTAACATCTGATGGTGTTCCTCTTGAAGCCATTTGGAGAGGTCAAGACCATGATGTCCTCGAGTTTTTTGTTACTTCAATGGAGCTTTGAATCTGTTGTTTTGCATGCCTTAAAGCAATGAGTACATCTCCAACTTGACCCCTTGGAATCTTTGGCAGTTCAGTAACATCCGACGGTGTTCTTTTTGAAGCCCACTTCATAGAGACCAAAGGAGAAAATTCATAGTCTGAATACACTTTGATGTGTCTTGTGATTCCATTATAATTGGACACATTAGTAGGACTGACTTCTGATTGCAAATGCAAGTAGTTATGGCAGTTCCTTTGTGGTAATGACTCTCCCCTTTTTAGTGGAATATCCATTCTCTGGTAAACTCTGGATTTTGGACTTTGACACTTCAAGAGATAAGGGGTGTTTTGAGAGCTTTGCAAGTCATGGTGCCAGGGCATAAGTCCATCTGTTCCTGAAACTCCAGGTAATTTCATTGGGTCTGCTTGATTGTGGTAACAGCTTCTTCTAACTTGCTTTACCTTTTCATGATTACAGTATAATCTCTCATGATTTGTAGTTCTGTCTGCTAAGCACTGTGTTTTTAAGAGAAATTCCTCAGAAGAAACATCAGACTGCAACACAGGCAAACTTTTACCCTGCAGATTTTTTGTTATGTCTACTTTGACATTTCCTAAAGGAACTTGCAAATTTGATATTTGTCTCTGACTAGAACTGTTATGTATTGTATTTTCAAGGAGCATATCCCTGCCTGGTTCCTCTTTCCCATCAAGAAACCTATCATGTAAATCTGAACTTTGACACTTGCACAAATTACAATGTATATCACCGCAAAAAGTGCTATGCCCGTATTCATTTTCATACTTCTTGCATGGAGCAGCTGTCCTTTCAATGTGACACCTAGAACTGACCCCAGAACAATTATCAAAGCCTTTATCTTCTTTGAACCCATCAACTATGTTACATGCTTCACATGGAACTTCCGTTTGAAGATTGGGGCTCTTGCTGTTTCTCTCATTTATGTTTTTATGCACACAAGTGCCCAATGCTAACAACTTTGAACAGTTATTACTAACCTGAGAAGTGCATTTCTCACATTTATATAACTTGTTCTTATTTGTGCCAACAATTTCATCCACCAATTCATGAAGCTTCATCCTCAGAAATTCCTTTTGGTCTTGATCTTCCAGTGATGCAACCCCATTGCCAATTTGATTACAAATTTCGCCAAATTTATCTTCAAGTTTTACCCTGCCAGATTACATAAGCAAGTTATCATTTCATGTACTTTTAAGTCATATTATCAGCTTCTTTTCATCAGCTGTTCCTGGCAATAATAAAAGTTCAAAATAATAAAATATACACAATCATCCATACATTGTCACATTGAGAAATCTAGAGCTTCTATCATATGAAATGATGCAAATCAATCCAGATATTACCAAATATCCTAGTAAGTATACAGTCCAGACAGTGAAAAATCTTTAGAATACTGAATTAAAATTTCTTCTGAATAATGCTTCTAAAGTAAAATATTAGTTGTCTCCTACATAGCACTGTAGCAGCATAGATCCTGACATATATGTTGCATTAAGGTGTTCACAACTTTTGACCTGCTATCTCTATAACCCGAGCATTTGTCAATTAGGGCGGAACATTAAATATGTTGGGGTTTAGTGTTCATGGGTCCCAAGGACAACTGTAAGGGTAAAGTTTTGCTAGAAGACCACACCCCCTGTAATATTTAGCAGAACCCTTATATGAATATCCTATGCCTTGCTTCATTAAACTCTATGATTGGATGGCCAATATCTCATACTTTCCATTAATCATATTATTTTTAGTGAAAAAGGCTTATATTTGTAAAATGACTGTTGACTGTTTTTAAGCTTGTGCACAGATATGCAAAAACCCACTTCCCACCGTAAGATTAGTTGGGATAAATTACACTAGAGAAAGATGCTGAAATTTGACTCCTCAGTGCTCACATTGCAATTTATTTAACAAACTCTACTAGTCAATATTAAACCAGATTGCATTGAACTCAATTTTACCCCATGGTAAAGTAGATCACAGCCTACTTTTCGTGGCTGAAAGTTGTATTATTTTCCAAAAGGAATCCTGGATATCCATTACTGCAAGAATGGACTGGCAAGGATAACTTCAAGACACGAGTCCAGTGATTCGAAACACTTTGCCATTGGAGAACATTTTAGAAGTTTCTTTTAGCTTAAGTTGACAGAAATCAATAATTAAAGATACTTGAGGTAGCCAAATAAGATACTTGCAAAAGCCAACCAGTACAAAAAGACTGTAACGAGAGAAAAAGAAATAGGTAATGGTATGTACAATCTACTAAAAATATGATGACGAGGCCATAAAGCTGAACATACCTAGTATTTACAATAACCTTCCCATCAGAAAAGCTTTCCGTAGCAACAGGACCTTGATAAGAGCTACCCTCATCATTTTGATTGTTTTTATTCAGAGAATTGTCATGACCTGTAGAAACAGAACTTTCAACTGGATTCTGCAATGATAGAGATGACAAAACAATGCCATTATCTACAGTTTCAAGTTGATTTGGCATTTGACCTTGTTCTCCAACAGAACTTGAGTTCTGTAAGAAAACCTCAGCTTTAGCATTATCACTGTTCAATGTACTTGAATCATTCTCCCTTTTTACCAAGAATTCAGATTGAACTGAACTTGAAAATGTTCCATCCTCCTGTAGTATATTATTATTCAAATCAACTTTTACAAGTTGTCCTTCATCTGTAACTGCATTGCAGGTTGAGTTAGAGCCACAACCATCTTCCACTTGGACTCCCTCTTCTGTTATCCCTTGCTTTTCCATTCTTGTCTGGTCCGAGTCAACATGATCTGAAACAGAGGAAAGACGCCTAGCAGTCAATTTTTCCGTCACCTCTTGCAAGGCCGCTTCAGCATTCTTTCTTTGCTCAGTCTCGATCTCCAGCATTCTTTCTAGTTCCATCAACTACAAGACCACATGTGCAGGTTATACAAGCTGATGCAAAATCATGCTTGATGCATAAAGTTAATTCCTTAATCTTCTAAAGAATAATCTGCTATCTCCATTCTATCCTTGTCTTATCTGTGAAAAGCGGATTAATTTGCTAAAGCCGCTTAACCAGGATACAACTTCATATAATGTGAAGCTTGTCCTTACGCCAAGACTAAATCTTCATCGAAGTACACTAAGCAAATGTTTTATCCAAGTTCAGTTCACTGCTCAGTAGTTACAGGCATTCATATGCTAAACCTACTAAAAGTAGAAATAGTTTGAATTTTATGTCAGTGCTGTCTTTGATCTAAGACTTATTACTTTCATAAAGTGGATACAAGTTAGGCAGAGATACTCATATGCTATGCATTGTGTTGAATCCATATTTGGTAATGTTCATTTCTATAAAAGACCAACAAACATTTCTAACTGCCTAATTTGCCATCAAACTCTATGTTATTGACAGTTTTGTCCCTTAGGATCTTGAGTCCAATATTTGCACCAACTGTGGCCAGACCACATTCGACTAACTGCATAGGTCTTCATTGAAATCCAGATGAAGATAGCTAGGCAAGGATTGAATTCTAAGGGGAACTGCTTTATACTCTCATAGTCATGGGATGGTAAGTACTTTGTAAATTTTCTGGACACTATCATTATGCCTAGAGGCCAAAATTTGGGCAAACTTTGTATCTAGAATGTCAAGATGGGATTTATCCAGAGGTTTCAAGGCAGTGTTTACCTATTACCTATTTGTCCTGAGATTTCATGCCAGTTTTTACCTAGAACTAATTCCAGTCAAGCCATGACATAAAACATGAAACATGGTTTTGTCCGGATTTCTTCCGAGCAAAACCAGGTTTACTGCTTGCAATGCTGCACGTGCATCAAAAGGAAATCTTTCTTCGCACTGATAATGGGAGGAAAAAAGAAAATGTATAATTTTGCTTACCCTTTTGGCATTCCGCTCAGCAGTATCCTTTGCAGCTTTTGAGGTTGCTCGTTCAGCAAGCAATCGAGCTCGCAGAAAATCAATAGTCTTTGATGCGGTATCTTCATAACATGCTTGAGACCTGCACAACAGCAATGCCTGTATTTCAGACCAGCAAATCCAAAAATGCTCTTGATCCCTTAAGGATTAATCCAAGTAATGAAGAAGTAGTGAAGAGCTATCACTTTCAAGTTTCAACACAGTTCAAATCTAATAAGGGGAATCCTGAAGCAATGGGTTGAGAATGCAATGCTTTTGACCATTTTCATTGATTGATCAGAGCACAGAATTGAAAATTTTCAGAAAGAGGGAGAATTAACGAGACCTAAAAACTGAAGACATGCAATAATAAAGGGTATGATATGCTGAAAACTGAAAATCAAAGATGGTCAGAAGGCATTGACTACCGCAAGATTGAAAGTTAGATAGGCATTGAACAAAGCCCAAACTCAGCAAAAACTGCTAATCTTCCAGATTTTGGAAAGCTATAAAGAAAAAGGGCTTGATCAGACCTATAAAGAAATCACAGCCAGAAGCTCAAAATTCAAAGAAGGGAAAGATATTATTGCCTTTCTTTGGTCTGTGGGCTACCAGTCTCTTCGGAAGACTGATTGCCGTTTTCAGGATGCTCATCCCCAGTTGCCTCATTGCCCGATGGCTTAGGACTGTGATTTGAGTCCTTCATTTCACCAAACTCGATATACAAACCCTCTAGGTAGTGCTCAGCTCCTCAAAGCCAGAGACTACAGACACACACTTAACAGTAACACCACAATTCCAATGAAGCACAAAGGCATTACACTAACAGCATTGAATGAGCTGCAAGGCATTTACCAAGAACCAATACAGGATTGAATTTTAGTGACTATTCATTCACCATTGCCAAACCCATTAAAAGAAATAAAGTTCCAGATCTGAACGAGAATTATTATTACGTCTATGATAATGAGAGGATTCTAAAGCATGTTTATGAACCGAGGCTGACAATTCCTGTGAGGACTTATTTATGAAGCTCCCAGTCGACCAGCCTGGGGGACATTCATAGTAACAAACCGGACTGACAGCTCATCAATGTCATTGTGCTGAGTGCCCAAGATGATTTAATTGCCCGCAGGCTCGCACAGTTCACCTCCTCAAGGGCCTCATTTTGGCTGAGCTGTCAACACTGGGAAAGCAACGAACTGCCGGTTAAACTAGTAAAAGAAATCAGAAATACTAGATTTTCACTATTTTTATCTTCGTATTGGATGAACTTATTGAAAAAAAAATCTTTGTATTGGATGACACAATGTCCTCGTGCAGACAAGTTTAAGTTGCAAAGTCATTTGACTAAGGCAAGTAATTGGTGCAAATTATTTTCATTTATTTTTAAATTTTGAATAAATTAATAAAAAACCATGAGATTTGACTTGGTTAACTGGGATATAAATATTTTTAAGATACTTGACTTTCATCTAGTTAAAATAAATTTTGAATAAATTAATAAAAACCCATGAGATTTGACTTGGTTTGGTAGGATATAAATATTTTTCAGATGCTTGACTTTCATCTATTTAAGTAGATTTTCACATTGGGTGTTTAAATGTGAGGCACGTTGAAAGGCAGATGGCTCATTATTATGTGAAGGGTTACCTAATTTCTGACAGGGAAGGGCAGAGAAGTGCCTCTGGACCCTGGTACAGAACCATTTGGGAGAAAGGTAAACTCCAGATTTAGGGTCACCACCAAATTTAGCCCCACAAAAACGTGTTAGTCAGACTCACCATGGTTATCTTGTTGACCCCTTTAAAAATGGGGGTGTTAGTCAGACTCACCATGGTTATCTGGTTGACCCCTTTAAAAATGGGGATCCTGAGGTCTGTCTCATGCTTAACATTGATTAATTTTAATTACTTTTTGTTATTAAAATATGGTAATTATTTTTTAAAAAAAGATTTTTTTTTGTCTTTAAAGTTTTATCAAGTTAAAAAACAATGATTACTATCGCGGGCTTATTGTTGGCTATTGAATCTCAAAGAACTGAGATTTAATGGTCAACAATAAATTTATGGTACTTAAATCACCATCATATTAACCACAAAAAACTGTACAACTAACTCCTAACCTCAAGAACCTTACCGCTGACTCCTCACCTCAGACCCAAAATATGGAAAAATACTTTCAAAACCATTCAATAATCCTGTCCTCTCTACTTGACAGTATTCGGTTTCATTTCGCTTGACTGTCAACGTTATAGGAAGAGTACACGGGGACCAAATTCAGAATCAAGATCTTTTCTTAGGGCACTAATCCGTCGCTGTGGAGTTTCCCTTCGAAATTGGTTCGAGGTTGTTGAGATTCTTTGAATATTAAAATTCAATTAGCTTTGACGGTATGGATAATAAATAGCATTTAATTTGTTGTCAATTAAATGTAATTAAATTTAACGGTGTTTTTAGTAAAGAGTATTTAATAGAACGCTCAAACATTATTATCAGTGAATTAATATTTTGGAAAAAAAAATATGGTATTATTAGTAAAGAATATTTAAACAATATTATTTTTAGGAAAAAAATAATGGTATTATTAGTAAAGAGTATTTAATAGAAGCTTAAAAGATATTATTAGTAAATAAATATTTTGGAAAAACAAATCATGAATATTGGTTGGGTATCTGATAATACAAATTTTGGGAATATTTAATGATGAATTTTGGGTATTAGTTTATTTTGCTTGAATTTTATTAAAATAACTAATGTTTTAATTAATACAATATTTTAAATATATGTAATAAAAAGTTTGTTAACATCCTGTTTTTTTAATCATCATAAATTTAATACTTTAAATATATGTAATAAAAAGTTTGTTGACATTCTATTTTTTTCATTATCATATTTAATAAAGGAAAAGTTTATATAATATATTTTTAATTTAAAAAAGTAAATATATTTTTAATGAAAAAAAAAGTAAAAGCTCATATAATATTTTTTTTTTAAATAACATAAATTTATCGGAGAATAAAAGTAATAACTTTAAAAAAAAAAATTAATTGGGGAATTAGGAATAGGTTTGTTTTAATTACATTTCAACTTGAAGTGGGTAATTAAGAATAAATTTGAAAATTTAGTTAGGAAAATTGAAGACTAAAAATAGGATTGTATTAACTATATTTTAACTTGAAGTAGACAATTGAGAATACATTTGTAAATTTAGTTAAGCAGATTAAAGACAATGATGACCATAATATACACAATGTATAGTTAATGAACTTATTTATTATATAACTTTAATATTATATTTAAGTAACTTAAAGTTTATTTAAAAATAAATAAATTTAATTCAATAGAGTATCGTTAGGAATTCAATCTGGTACTTTCTTTTCTTAATTAATAGACATTTTATTTTCCTAATCTACCAAAGAAAAGTAAAAAAATATATTTATATCACAAATTACAAACATATTTATTTAACTTTATTCACCCTGAAAATGTTTTGAGTAAGGTATCTTGGAAATTAATAAGAAAGATAATATAAAAAGTATTTTGTTATTAAGGTACTTCAAAGTTCAAACCAATATAAACTTCCCATTCACCAAATCTGTATATTTTTTTAACATCTATTCACCCTAGTTTATAATGCAAATGCCTATCTTAACTAGAGAAGAACAACAAAGCGAAGATAACACAAAATTTATATTTTATTTGAATCTAATACTTTCTCATCTTGACAGAATTCACATTTTCCCTAATCGGCAAGTAACAAATACTGTCTCTCTTCTTGGCCAAATTCATATTTTTCCTAGTCGGCAAGCAAGAAATACTTTCTCTCTTCACCAAATTCACAATTCTCCTAATCAGCAAGCAAAATATACCCCCAAGTTCACAAGCAAGAAATACTCTCTTCCACACCAAATCCACATTTACCCTGAAAGAATCTCAATTTAATATTTTCTCGAATTCATCACAGTTATATTTTCCGTAGTAGCAAGGACTAGAATTTAATACTTTCTCTTCTTCACAAAATTCAGATTTTCCCTGATAGGAAAGCAAGAAATGCTTAATTTTTTACAAAACTCAGATTTTCCCTAATCGGCAAGCAAGAAATACTTTCTCATTCACAAAATTAACATGTTCCCTAATCGGCAAGCAAGAAATACTCAATTCTTCACAAAATTCAGATTCGGCAAGTAAGAAATACTTTCTCTTCTTCACAAAATTTACATTTTCCGTTATCGGCAAGCAAAAAATACTCTCTTCTTCACCAGATTCACATTTTTTCTTGTCGGCAAGCAAGAAATACTTTCTTTTCTTCACCAGATTCATATTTTTATGCGGTTAGTCATCTTAAATTTGGAGTCTAAGCACTCGGAGTCCAGTATTCGTTCCTGGCTTAAACCTTGCTTAAATCTGAGGAGTACAGTACAGTACAGTACATGGCTTAAGCGTACAGTATATATCACAGTTTTAAGTGAACAAACGGCCACTGTTAAACAACCAAACCGAAGTGAGTAGCGTGTGCCTGAAGTTGGAGTAATTAATATTAAAGAGTGATTCGATTGGTAAAGCTCTGGACATTTAAAAGTTGCTAAGAAAGCCGAGCTTTTCCGGGCCGAAGTGAGTAGCGTGTGCCTGAAGTTGGAGTAATTAATATTAAAGAGTGATTCGATTGGTAAAGCTCTGGACATTTAAAAGTTGCTAAGAAAGCCGAGCTTTTCCGGGCCCGCGGCGCGCCTAAAGGTTATGTAAGCCGGCCAAAGAATCTCAAGACTCATAGCCTCCGCACATGGAAGGAAAAAACGCCCTCGAGCGCCTCTGAGCTCAATTTTCGTGCATTTCCAGCAGCCCCACCTACAGCCTGGGCTTGCCTTCAGGCACGGATGCTTTCTGACGAAATTTGACAGTTACAGTACAAAACTGACAGCTGAGGTACAAAACTGACAGTTGACCGCCATATCGTGTGGCTTGGTGGCGAGAGCTCACAGGCAATTGCAGGCTCAGCGTGCTCAGTCTAGGTTACCATTTTAACCGACCCGCCCCCGCCCCCGCCCCCGCCTCCGCCTCTGCCTCTGCTTTCCAATTGCATGTGCGCGAAGGGGAGTTTTTAGCCCAGCTGATGTCACGTAGCGGAGGCTATCAGCCGGCCAAAAAATATCTCAAAACTCATCATTTGCCCAGAAATTTAAAGCCAAAAAATACCCACAAAGAATACCTTTTGATTTGATTTATAACTGCAATGTCTTTTCACAAACACATGTAAGTTGTTGGTACAATATTTTAAAAGTAGATATGTGTTATTTCATGAAAATTACAAGTTCAAAACCAGTTACTCATTAGCTCTTTATGACGAGACTTGAAAAGTAAGCTATCCCTAGGATAAGACCCCTTCTAAATCACAAACAACTTTTAAGATAAGACCTCTGCTAAGTCACAGATAATTCCTAAAATCAGACCCCTACTAAATCACAAGTTACTGGTATTTACAAACCCTTGAATATACTCTTTAAAAATTATTTTCCCATAATTAAAAAAAAAATCCATAAACACAATTTCTTCACTTAACAAGTCTACACTGCTCATTGTCAAATCCATGGAAATGGAAGTGAAAGTTAATAGTACCAAAGGACGTTTCAAAACGAATATATTTTTCTATAAAATTTCAGAATAGCATAGGACATGAACAGAAAAGCACAATCTCAATTGCGGCCAAGCAGGTCATCAGATTGGCATTCATAGACTACGATAATTTTTATTGTTTGGTGATATGATAAAATAAAATTATGAAGAGTTAAAAGTTGTAAATGAAAAGCAGTACATCCATACCTGGAGGGCTCCATGGCAGAACGTGAAAGTAGTTGCGTCGAAGGCAAAAGACCGATTTAACAATAGCAATATTTTTGTTTTCTAAGTCGATCTTTTCATCTCCAACATTCTAATCCCACTATAACCATTATATATTAAAAAATTCAATAGGCTTCTTCAAGTTATAAGACTAAGTCAATAATGTTCACTAAAACTAAGTCAATAATGTTTACTAAACGATCATTATAAGCTCAATAATGGTCAATAATGTTTATTAAAGACTAAGTTAATCATATTTACTAAATGTTTATGACAAGTTCAATAGTTAGTTGAACAACTACTAATTTATAAAGGCAAACCATTAATTATTTATATTTAGATATTAAAAGCCAATTAGTGTACCAACTATTAACTTATAAAAAAAACTTAATTCAAGCATGATTTGATATTTGAATTTAAATGGAAAATATAGCGTTTTTTATAATCATAATTGACAAATATCACATAAATTTATTAACAGAATTTCAAATATATTTGTAATAAAATTTGACCACTCTTACACTTGAAAATATAAATACTAGCAGAAACAATAGGCCACAAGTTAAGTGTCACACACACAAGTTCTCACATGCATTATTTTAGTTAAACTGTTTGTTTGTTAAGAAGTGCCCATTATCCATACATTAGTTAGGATTATCCATGCATTCAATGCATACCAGCTACTCATGCATTGATTACCAATTATTTTTTATACTTGTTTATTTCGAATCTGGAATGACACTCTTAAAATCAATCTCAATAGTACACTTGTCTCATCATCCTGCAATCTAGGAAAATCATACTTGCGAGTCCACCCCAAATTCTAAAATATAAACACCTATAGGTGTAACAATACCTCAATTGAAAAGGTCTTATTTCACTATTTTTATTAAGAGTTGTATGTTAGACTTTTTGGATTTTTAGGTCAATTTTTAATGGAATCCGGTAATTTTTTTAATGCATAAACGGAGTCAAAATCATAATAGTCCAAAAACACCAAAATTATGCAAGTTTAAGAACTATCATATACTTTTTCAAAAATTATTCTAAAATTTTTAGGGTATTATATGAAAGACAAACAAAAAAAACTATTAAAACTTAAAAACATTTATTTTTCAATATAATTAAAAACAATTAACATGTTAAGGTTAAAAATAAATATAGTATAAAGAGAATTCACAAATTCTAATGGCGGGACCGTGTGGTGCAACGGCACCTTCACAAATCTTGGTCCATTCCGTGGTTAGCCTGGTCAGACCTTTGACTCCAATTATAAATAAACATTAATTTAATATAAATACAATTAAACATATATACAGAAAGTAAAGAGCAATCCAATCTCATACCATGCAAAACTGAATTGTCATATTAACTTTATTCCTAACGAATAAAATTTAAAATATATATTGAAATAGTCAATACCTTCACATTATAAAATATAAATATAATAACAATCAATTTAATCTTTTTAATATAAAACAATACTTTATAAAATATATTTGAAGCGGTCAAACATGATTAAAATCATCGCATGTTAATAATCTGGCCATACACAATATAAATACAATTCACACAGCTAATGGATAAAAATAAATACAATATTTCAACTGGTGAGATTTTATCAATTTCACTACATAAAGTGTAAATACGATTCAGAGGTCATGAAGATATCTCTCCCAAGTATTTCTGACGATGTAACGATCAAATTACAATTATTAACTTCTCAAAATATCGAAAGTGGATGGAAGTAGATGATTTGATTGCAAAAGTCAATCTAAGGCACTTCCTCTAATGAATTTTGAACTTTATACATTAGTGGGGAAATTTGGAAAGGAAGGAAAATATATAATATATATATCAAAAATTCTAAAATAAATAAAAATATTTGGGTTTTTTTTTTCCAGGGTTCATTGTAACAGGATTCCTAGTGCCACTCTTGGATTGAACCAAACAAAAATGTACAAGATGTGGATGTTATGTGCCTTGAGCAAAAATGTAAAAGGAGAATGGTTGGCATTATGGACATTTTTCTTTCTTTCAAATCGTCTTAATGTAGATGGCTTTCATGTATATAGGGATTCCAAAGTTTTTGTGAATTGGGTAGCAAATAAGAATTGTTTGGTATGGATGAAGCATATAAGGTTGTTGATTGATAAATTCAAGGATATTACATTTTCTCATATACAACAAACAAAACCACTTGGCAGATTCTCTTTGCAAAAAAGCTATGTTGTTTGAGGAGGGGTATATCTTCTATGAATTTTGGGAGGATGGTTCTAAAGACAAGTTGAAAATTTTATGATATAGCTTTTTAATTTGGGCCTTGTAACATACCCAAAACTGAAAAATAAATATTTATTATTTATTTCAGCAAAAACATTATGTTAATTTTTATTGTAAAGTTTATGACCAAGTGAGTCAAGGATGACTGTAATTGAACAATTATTTATTTTAACAATTAATAAAAGGAAACACCTATTCAAGGAAGACTGTTAAATGGGTGTTCAATGACCCACTAGGAGGAAGGAGCAGTTGTAGAAGGATGGTTGACAAGTGGCAGCGCTAGCATTCACTTTATAGTTGTTGCAGGAGCATAATCCCTAAAATAGTGGTCATGTTCCCTGAGAGGGGGTAATTGAGCTGGTGACTCATTAAATTCCAAAACTGACCCAAAGACCTAGGAAATCTTATATAAACCATCAAATTGAGCAGGAGGCTCACCACTCATTCTGATTTCTGAGAGAATGAACTTTGTGACTGCTGCAAACTGAAAATTCATGCACACAAAGAATTTAATGAGGGGATAGCTAAAGTGATTTGCTGACTTAAGTCTGCTACTGAATGCTAAGTTGTAGAAGTCTGTTGTGTGGCAGGTGAACAAGCTCGGGGGTCCTAAGCAAGTGATTTGGTTGCTTCAGAAAAAGGTTGGGTGGAACAGTCTCCCTTGAGTGTTAGTCCCTTTTCTGCAACACATCCAGGTTCCAACTCTAATCTATAATATGACATTATTTTATTTATGTTTAACAAAGTTGTACTTTGTTTAAAATGAGGTTCTAGTTAATGGATAATTATTCAATGATTGTAGGATTTAGTATTTGTATAGAAATTTATTGATAGAGAAATGAATATAAATTATCCCCTGTGATTCTTTCTCTCACCGAAGTGACGTACTCTAGTACAGGAAGATATGAAATTATGTTTGAGTAATAGTTCTAGAATGATGAAATCATTATGTATGTTCATTATTACAACAAATAAATGTGTTATATTTATATATTGTTTACAACCCACTAATATTTAGAAGACGTAGTATTTAATTAAATATACAAGCTACAACTCTTATTTTAAAAGATAAACAATTAGTAAAACCAAACTTGCATTTACAGTACAAGTATAAGAACAAAATATAAATGTAGAGTATTTTCTTTTATGTACATAATAAGGTATTACTTTTTTCAAATACATTAACTTCCAACTATATAAGAACATAAATGTACAGATCCAAGTTCATTTTTAATACTATGTTTACAATAATCCCTCTAGAATCAAATCGTATTTCCTTAATCAAACTCTAGCATTAATATAGAATAACTAGAGTTCTCAATGAACCATATTAAAACTAAACTAGATTATTTAAGGGTATCTTAAGCCCAGTTTCTTAGTAACTAAAATTATTAATTAACATAAAGTCGACATTATCGACAAATCATAGCACTGGTTACAAAAACCGATTAAATTGGTGTTGTTTTTGCAGTGTTTCTCTTACAAATAAAAGTTACAGGAAACCTTAGAGCTTAACCTTTTATTGTTCGAAACCAGTATGGTTAACTATGCAGAACAAAATTCTTTTAACACTATTGAAATTTTAACTACAAACCCATGGCCATTCAAACATTCGATAACACAGTTAAGAAATCAAAATAAAGGCCCTCGTAAGATTCACTAAAACATTTATAGTTATAAAGGAAATAAACCGAAGATCAATATAACTGTTAACCCAAAAGAATAACAATACATTTTATAAACTGTAACCAAATAAAGTCATGTAAGGAATTGATACAAGTATCATTTCTATCTAAGCTCTGTTAATGCAAAAAGTTAAATTAGATTCCCATTGAAGTAACTCTAAAAGAAAATAGCTAACAGAGGTCTTATGACCCTTTATTCTAAACCTTTTTTGGAAGGGCAAAGGTTTCGCGGCCATTCCTTTACTGTAATTTAGGTTAAACAACAAATAAATAATGGTAAACGGTAAATCTGTTACAAGTATATCGTGGCTGCAAAGCCAGAAAGGTGTTGCAACTTATAAATAATTAGAGAATGAAGCGTATTGTCATTTAAGCATAGCAAGGATTATACACAGAGAAACCTCGCAGGCTTTGTCCCTTATCATCCATCATAATATCAAGCCAACAATAAAGTTACGGCATTGGCGTATAGCCAAAACATGACTGTTAAGTAAAGTGTTACAACCTTCGCTCAATATCACCGTTTGAACACTAAAAAAATCTAAGAAAAATGTAAATCCTTCACGGGTTCATCTTTTACAAAATTATCTTCTTAACTGAAATAAAAAACAAATCATTTTTGTTGTCAAAATAAGGTTATTTCTATCACACATCGAGCAGTTTGGGGAACAAACCCCAACGATGCCGGTTGGTTTAACCATCGAAGTAACAAACTGTGTTTTATAAGTGGTTTCCAATAATCCAAAACAACAGAGTAAGGCTCACAGCCATAATGCAGTAAAACCAACTAACAGTGCACATAGATATCACTGACATAAAACATTATAGGGGTAATTATAAATATCTTATCATTCAAAATAAAGTGGCATAGTCGCAAGACTACACAGACGATAATTCCTTATAGTTCTGGAATTTACACAGTGACTTAAAAAGGTAAAATAAAAAGAGATACAATATCAAAACCCTCATGGGTACTCATAGTATTAACAGGTTTTAGAACCAAACAAAATTACACATAGTGGCTTAGTCATCTACCACTCCACAGGCAGTAATAACACCCTTACATTGTCAAATGTATAACTATTGAAGCGAATACATCAATTCTATAACACCAAACCAACACAGTGGTAAAACCCCAAAGCCAAGATATATACCATAAGATTCGGGTGGATCCACAGAGATGCACAAGTTTAGACATGGGTCTTACCCATTCAAAAAGAGTCTTCTCAACTAGAGTTAACCACGTCCCAGTCGTAGTGTTTATTCTGCACCTTCAAAATAGAAAGGAGTTAAAACCATATTTTATTCAAAAACAAATGTACAGGAGAAAATCATTGAACAATCTTACCGTTACCTTCTCGGCATTTAGCACCAACTGGAGACACCCTCTCGACAGCCAAACACAGTTGGTACTTCCACCAGCATAGATCCAAATCCTAGGCTCTATCAAATGCCTAGAGGGATCAAATCTTTGGAGGTGCAAACCTCTTCTTAAGTATTGCACTTAAATATCAACTTAGTATTAATATTTAATATTATTTATGGCCGACATGTAATATTTTATATTATTTTTTATTTTGTTAGGAAAGAACATTACAACATATTCCCCATACATGGTTTTAAAACCATGTGCAAAGCCCTCCTAAAACCATGGGTTGTTTAGGAAGCCTTGCACATGGTCTTAAAACCATTTACAATAACCTCCTAAACCATGTACAATAAAACCACGGGTTGATTAGGTGGCCTTGCACATGGTTTTAAAACCATGTGCAAGGCCTCCTAAACAAAAAACCATTTGCAAGGCCCTCCTAAACCATGTACAATAAAAGCATGGGTTGTTTAGGAGGGTTTGCACATGGTTTTAAAACCATGTGCAAGGCCTCCTAAACAAAAAAACCATTTGCAAGGCCCTCCTAAACCATGTACAACAAAAGCATGTGTTGTTTAGGAGGCTTTGCACATGGTTTTAAAACCATTTGCATGACCAACTTTTTTTGTGGATAATTCATTCTTTATTTTTTAAATTTTGCTAAGTAGGAACATTACAACATCTCCCACATATCGTGTTGTTTTTTTAACCGAAATATTTTTTGGCCAATAATTAATTTTTTTTATTTTTCATTGTTTTGTTAGGTAGGAATATTGCAATGTGGAGGACATTTATTTTGGAGGATAATTTTAAAAAATTACTTTTTTTTTGTTGGACGGATTAAAGTAACTGAGAGGGGGGTGAATCAGTTACTTACCAAAGTGCATCCTTTTAAAATATGTTTCAGATTTATTATGGGCATAGGTTTAAATCATTCAACATATAGCAGCAAATTAAATTCTATCATATCAATGAACACAAGACACAATGTTTTTCATGAGGAAACAAAAAACTTTTCTTCTTAAGAATGAAAGGTAAGCTCCAACTCCTCTTTACATTCTTTTATTTTGCCTGAACTTTAACCCAGACAAGGCTACTACCTCTGGAAGCTCCAACTTCCAATTATACAAGCACCAACTTGTGTCTATTTTCTGGAAACAACCAGAGGGATGCTACAACACCCCAGAGAACTCTATTCTCCCTTGCTCCACCCTACCACCCAGAGAACTCTTTGAGTTACAGAATGAATCAGACCCTTACAATCCCTCACTGTCTATGACTCGACTTTATAAATCAGCATTTACATTATGATTCTGACTTAGACAGTATTGCAGATGTTATAATCCTATCTTTATACATTTTCTCTGTTTATCATCAAGACTAAGCACAAGCAGAACTCACCGAGACTGTTACTATATCATTCATATATTCTTTCTCATCTGGACTCTTCATGCTCTGCAACTGTTAATCTCTATTCATCATCGTATCCAGCTCTTCGATTCTTTTCTGCAATGTGGTCAATCTCTTATCTTCAAACTTACCTTTCAGAAAACCGCTTACCCACTACTTGCTACAATATATATATATATATATATATATATATATATATATACATTCCAGTCGATTCCCATTCTCTCCGTTCATTACAGAAACGGTTACGGACTCTTCATTTTCAATGCTGATCTGTACAAAACGATTCACATTCCCTGAATACCATAGATTCTCAAACGTCTCTAACTGACAAAAGCTTTAAGTCCTTCGAATGCCCACTTTGTCTGACTCTCTGCATTCCACGAATAGACATCATCAAATCAATATTGTGCTATACTCTTCAAGTTCCACCGTTTCTAGAACAAAGGACCCGAGTTCGGCTCTGAATATGGAGAATTTCTCTGTATATAACAGTGCGTGCCGCAGCGGACACATATGTGAATTAAACTTCCGCTGTTTCGGAAGAGGGATGGGAAATTGGCTCCGATGAGCTCTGTCTCAATCGGCTGTCTTTTGGGTTTTGAGTTGGAAGTTTTGTTGTTTTGGCTTCCGCTGTTGCGGCTCCCGAAATCCTTTATACTTCTGTCGTTACGGCTCCCGGAACGCTTCAACTTTCGATGTTTTGAAGCTTCGACGTTGCGGATCCTGTTCCTCTTTTCGCTCCAACGTTGCGTCATTTCTCCTCCGCTCGCCGATATGTTGAGGGCTTCCACCGTTGCGGATGAAGAAGCCACTACCCTTCCGTCGTTGCGGATGAAAAATCACTCTGCTCGCTGATATGTTATGGGCTTCCGCCGTTGCGGATGAAAAATCACTCCGCTCGCTGATATGTTGTGGGCTTCCGGCGTTGCGGCTCCCAAAGTGGTTAAGCCTCCGAAGTGTAAAGCCTATCGACTTCCGATGTGGAGTTCTCGACAAGTAGCTCCGATGTGTGAAAATATGTACGTGGATGTCTCTGATGTGGGAAAATCTGTACGTTCTAATTTATGTAAGTAGTGGAGCTCATTTTTCCCGTTGCTGCTGTGTGTGCTTTACTGTACAAAGTTTCCTGTATAATATGCTGTATAATATACTTGTGCTGCAAAGTTTGACAGAATGACAACATCTTGGCCAGCAAACTCCCCCTTTGACATGATGGCAAACTTTGAAAACTTTCTCCCCCTTTTGACATCCATGGCAAAGACTAGAAATATTGCTCCCCCTGTGATCATGACTGCTCCTGTCACTGTTTCAATCTATACAGAATGTGTCCAGAAAACAAGAAAGCAGAAGCTGTAACCATATGCCAACAAGAAATCAGAGCCATAAAGAGCTTGGCAACCTGTAATGTGAATGAGAATATATTCATAGTGGACAAACCCCCAGCTAAGCTCGAAGCGTTTCAAACTGAGATTTGGGAAATGGCTTAGTGAAAATATCAGCAATCTGGTCTTTTGTTCCAACATATTCAAGCTTAATAACTTTGGACAGCACCTGCTCTCTCAGAAAATGATATTTGATGGGTATGTGTTTAGTCTTTGAATGCATCACTGGGTTCTTTGAAATGTTTATTGCACTTGTATTATCACAGAAAATGGGAATGGGATCACCATTCTATATGTGCATATCCTTCGACATCTACTTCATCCAAAGAATCTGGGTGCAGCATCCTGCTGCTGCTATATACTCTGCTTCAGTTGTAGATAATGAAACAGATGATTGTTTCTTACTGGACCAGCTTACCAAACAACCTCCAAGAAAGAAAGCAACACCACTGGTACTTTTCCTGTCATCAACACATCCAGCCCAGTCAGCATCAGTAAATGCATATAAGTCCAGAGAGTTATCTTTTGGATACCATAAACCATGATTTGTTGTTCCTTTTAAGTATCTAAAAATCCTCTTTACAGCCAACAAGTGACCATTCTTAGGTGAAGCCTGAAATCTTCCAACCTGACAAACAGCATGCATAATGTCTGGTCTAGTTGCTGTAGCATAGAGTAGACTGCCAATCATAGATCTGTACATAGTCTGGTCTACATCTCCAGAGTCATCATCTTTACTGAGTTTACATCCAGTGACCATAGGTGTACCAACTGGCTTACAGTCCTCCATGTTGAATTTATTTAACATTTCATTAATGTATTTAGTCTGAGAGATAGAGATACCTCTGTCACATTGATTGATTTGTAATCCAAGAAAGAACTTCATTTCTCCTAGCATAGACATTTCGAATTCCTGCTGCATGCTTTCAGCAAACTTTGTGCTCAGTCTATCATTGTCACTCCCAAAAATTATGTCATCAACATAAACTTCTATAATAATCAGACTGTTATTCTCTTCTTTAATGTACAGGTTACTATTTGTGTGACCTTTCTTGAATCCTTGCTGCATCAAGTAGTTATCTAGTCTGGAGTACCATGCCCTAGGTGCTTGCTTTAATCCATATAACGCTTTCCTCAATCTGTAAACAAACTGTGATGCATCCTGTACATGAAATCCTTCTGGCTGCTCCACGTAGACTTCCTCTTCCAAATCACCATTCAGAAAAGCTGACTTCACATCCATTTGGTACACTTTAATTTGTTTGGAACTGGCATATGCTAAAATCAACCTTATTGCTTCCATTCTAGCAACAGGGGCAAATGTTTCACTGTAATCAATCCCTTCTATCAGTGCATAACCTTTGCAAACTAGTCTGGCTTTATTTCTGGTTACTTTTCCTGTATCATCCAGTTTATTCCTGAAAATCCACTTAGCTCCTATTACATTTTTGTTTGCAGGTCTAGGAACTGGTTCCCAGGTATGATTCTTTTCAATTTGGCTAAGCTCTTCCTTCATAGCATTTACCCAATGTTCATCTTTGATAGCTTCGTTCACATTCTTCGATTCAGTCAGAGAGAGAAGTGATACCTGCTTTTCAAGGATGGGTTGATGTCTTTTACTTCGTGTCTCAACACCTGAGTTTATATCCCCAATAATCAATTCTTCAGGGTGATTTTTCTGTATTCGACTACTTGGAGATTTAGTTGAAATTGTATTTTTTGAAGGACTGTAGCATTGTTCATCATCACTTGTATATCTGTCGTTGTCATCAGCCTTAACCTCTTCTATTTCATCCTCTTCATCATCTGACCTGTGCTTGTCAAATATATCATGAGTCGCAAACTCCTTTTGCTTAGTCTTTGATTTTAAGAATGCAGATTCATCAAATGTTACATCTATTGCTTCAACGATCTTTCTTAGTATGAAATTATAACATTTATATGCTTTTCTAGAGCAGGAGTAGCCAACTAATACTCCATCATCGGTTCTAGAGTCTAATTTTCCCAAATGTGGATCTACTCGTTTGATGTAACACTTACTGCCAAAAATCCTGAAATGTTTAACGCTGGCTGGTCTTCCTTTCCACATTTGATATGGCGTGACAGACTGGTTATTTCTTAGCAGACATCGATTCAGTATGTGAACCGTTGTGTGAATAGCTTGAGGCCAAAGCACATTACTCAACTTTGCTTCTTGGAGCATGGTTCTAGCCATCTCTACTACAGTTCTGTTTTTCCTTTCTACTACCCCATTCTACTGGGGTGTTTCAGTCACAGAGAAGTGTCTCTTTATCCCATTCACATCACAAAATTTGTTAAATTCATTTGACACGTACTCTCCTCCATTATCATATCTCAGGCATTTTATTTTCATGTCACATTCATTTTCAACAAATTCTTTAAACGTTTGAAAGCAGTCAAAAGATTCAAATTTCTTTTTCAATAAGTAAAGCCAAGTCATTCTAGTGTAATCATCTACAAATAATAAGAAATACTTTTCTCCTTTCATCCCTTTTGTTCTCATGGGCCCACAAATGTCAGTATGCACTACCTCAAGCGGTTTAGTTGTGGAGTATTCTTTTATTTTAAATCTAACTCTTGTTTGTTTCCCATGATGGCATTGCTTGCACACTGAACCTGAGAGATTCTTTAAAGATGGTAAATCTCTTACAGCTTCATTCTTACTCATATTGGTCAGATTATCAAAATTGATGTGACCTAGTCTCTTGTGCCACAACCAGCTTTCATTCTCATTACTAAGACAACATTCATTCTTTTTCTCATCTAGAATATAAACATTGCTTGTACTTCTCGTGGCTGTACCTATTAGTTTATCTGTTTTCACATCTCTGATTTGACATCCATTTGAATCAAATATCATGTAGCGTCCCTTATCACATGTTTGACTAACACTCAGCAGGTTGTGTTCCATGTCTTCTATCAACATGACATTTTCAGCCAAGTTTTTCTTATTGTT
>LPNX010949531.1:397055-490288 GCA_001517045.1 Pseudotsuga menziesii | reverse complement strand
ATATATATATATATACATTCCAGTCGATTCCCATTCTCTCCATTCATTACAGAAACGGTTACGGACTCTTCATTTTCAATGTTGATCTATACAAAATGATTCACATTCCCCGAATACCATAGATTCTCAAACGTCTCTAACTGACAAAAGCTTTAAGTCCTTCGAATGCCCACTTTGTCTGACTCCCTGCATTCCATGAATAGACATCATCGAATCAATATTGTGCTATACTCTTCAAGTTCCACCGTTTCTAGAACAAAGGACCCGAGTTCGGCTTTGAATATGGAGACTTTCTATGTATATAACAATGCGTGTCGCAGCGGACACATATGTGAATTAAACTTCCGCCGTTTCGGAAGAGGGATGGGCAACTGGCTCCGATGAGCTCTGTCTCAATCGACTGTCTTTTGGGTTTCGAGTCGGAAGTTTTGTTGTTTTGGCTTCTGCTGTTGCGGCTCCCGAAATCCTTTATACTTTCGCTGTTACGACTCTAGGAACGCTCCAACTTCCAATGTTTTGAAGCTCCGACGTTGCGGCTCCTGTTCCGCTTTTCGCTCCGATGTTGTGTCATTTCTCCTTCGTTCGCCGATATCTTGAGGGATTCCGCCGTTGCGGATGAAGAAGCCACTACCCTTCCGTCGTTGTGGATGAAAAATCACTTCACTCGCCGATATGTTGTGGGCTTCCGCCGTTGCGGCTCCCAAAGTGGTTAAGCCTCCGAAGTGTAAAGCCTGCCGAATTTCGATGTGGATTTCTCGACAGGTAACTCCGATGTGGATGTCTCCGATGTGTGAAAATATGTACATGGATGTCTCTGATGTGGGAAAATCTGTACGTTCTAATTTATGTAAGTAGTGGAGCTCATTTTTCCCGTTGCTGTTGTGTGTGCTTTACTGTACAAAGTTTCCTGTATAATATGTTGTATAATATACCTGTGCTGCAAAGTTTGACAGAATGACAACATCTTGGACAACATTTTTATGGCCGACATTTACAAGAGCAACGTTACAAACGTTACATGTAACGTTACAAGATCTCCCCCATACTGGGTTGTAGAGTGCCTCTCAGCGCAACTAGTAGGTTGGGTAATGTGAGACAGTCCCAAATGGAATCAAGAACCAAGGATATTGGCCTCTACATTTCTATTCACTGAGAGAACAATAAATATTAGAGCATGAAAGAGCTGAGGAACCAACTGAATGAAACATAATTTACCATACAAAAACCCCATTAAATTGTTTGTCTCGGTCTCCAAAGTGCATTGAAAACCCTTAGGGGTTTTACATCAATCCTTTTTGCCAATAGCTGGAGGATTTATCAAAATCACATGGCCACTTTAAAACCAAATCTTTATCTTGTCCTTACTTAATATTAAATGGATATCATAATTAAGGCCAACTGTAAACACATCACATCAAATTCAAACCCTTATCTTTGGCATAGTTGGCCACATTGGAGAATGGTGTAATTTCATAGTTTATAGCTCAAATGTTTTGCTTGTATGGTACCTGCAATGATAAATTTCGACCACTAGCATACTTAGGATAAAATTGTTGCATTAGATCAAAATAGTTACCATGTACTATGGCTCTTGAGCATTAATAAATAAAAAGGGTTTAGTATCAGAACCTTGTCCAAACCTTAGTTTTGTTTTGTCATTGTTGCTTATGGCGTCTTATCCCTTAGTTTGTCCATTAACTCTAATGACGAAGTACCTCAGAGCCTGCACATAGTAATATGGAGGATTCGTGCATTAGTCATGATGACTAAGACCATGACTCATCCCTTGTGCATCTCATGGTTAGAATCTAACAAACGTCAACGACAAACTGTATTACGACAACAAGTTACATATAGACAGTTTTCGTATGTCACAAAGTAAGGTCATGTTGGAAGAACACCAATTAAGCAAGCTAATAATAACTTAGATAAATGGCGACAGTAATGCCTGACAAAAAAGAATGTGTGAGTAATAACATCTCTCTAAATATTATATAGGAAATTCTAATATTACATGCATTAAATAATTTTTTTATTTACAAAATTAAGGGATGTTACATGTGGTATCAGAGCGAGGTTTCCAAACACTGGGCCTGATTGGCTCACTCGCATCTAAGTAAGAAAACCAATATACTAATTTTATTTGCATTTATTTATGTACAGAAATATAAAATCTATTTTGCAAGTAAATGGAAGGCGCTGAAGCATCTGCAGAAAATGGTTCTCAACATAACAATCCTGACAACTTTTATGTAGATTTGAACAATCCATAGTTAATACATACAGTTAAGGAGTTAAAAGAGGAACTACAAACTGTTAAATTAGACAATGAAAGAATGTTGGAAATGAGTCAAATGTTACTAGATAATATGAATAATAGAGAAAAAGAGAAACGAAATGTTTACGAAACTAAATCTGAAACAACCTCTTACAAACCTAAAGGAAAGAAAACAAAATATTTTGATAGTGAATCTTCTTCATAGGTTATTGCAAGGTCATGTAAGGGAAAGTATAAGTACATGAGTGACAGTAATGAAAGTGACCATAAACCTAGGAGAAGGAAGTATAAACCCTACGAAGAAATTTATGGGGAATTCAAATAAATAAAGCCTCCCATGTTCAACGGGGAAGTAGAGAAAGGTGAGGAAGCAGAAGCTTGGCTGTCAGGAATGAAGAAATACTTCTAGATTTACAATTATTCTGACATACTAAAGTCCGGAATGGCTATTACATTTGGACCAGAAAAGCTGATATCTGGTTGCAAGATATAAAGAGAGTCAAAAATCTGAAAGACTCGGTACTTAACCTAGAGAGTTTTTAAGAAGTATTTTAAAAGAAAGTTTATGTCTGGACAATACTATGAAGAATTAAAATTGGGTTCCATGTCCATGAAAGAGTTGATCAACAATTTTTTAATCCTGTTAAGATATGTACCATACATAATAGATGAAAAGCCTAAAATTCAATGGTTTTTAAATTGTCTACCTACTAGCTTCAAAGATAGGATTGAGTTTGATAATCCGAAAACTTTGGAGGAATCTATGAGAAAGGTTGAATTCTCTTATGAGAAGAGTAAGAAAAAGGAAAGTTTACCTAACTGGAAGACTAAAAAGACAAGTCATTTTAACCAAAGAAGAAGAGGATTCAAGTAAAACAAGAGTTTTGGGAGTAAGTCTCAGAACTTCTCCAAGAATAACTATCAGAAAACTGATTTTAAGAATAAAGTACCCCAGAATACTGTAGCATCAAAAGGCAGGGATATGCCTAATAATTTTGTTAAAAATATTGAACAAAAGGAACCTATCAAATGTTGGGAATGTCAAGGATCGCATTACGCCAAATACTATCCGAACCGGAAGGGGAAAATTAGCAACATACACACTGTCTAGGAAGAGGAAACTGTTGGGGATGTGGAAAATGAGATGCATATGATAAATGAAGCTCTAGAGAACCGACAGGGGGATCACCAGACTTCCATGGTGGAAGTGCAAGGTATGATCCAAAATTTATCTGTTTCCATCCTAATTGATCCAAGTGCTAGCTTAAGTTATATATCTCCTAGCATAGTGGAAAAGTCCAACTTATCCTTAAAAAAGTTTAAAAAATCCTAACTGGTCTAGTTAGCCACATGAACTAAAATAAAGGTGGTAAATTATGTTGAAAGTTGTAATTTGTTTATGAGTCAGTTTAAAACTCAAGCCAAGCTAAATGTGTTACCTTTAGGATCTTACGATATCCTAATACGAAGGGATTGGCTTAAAAAACACCAAGTGATTTTAAACTGTTTTCAGTATACTTTTACTTGTTTGAATAATGAAGGAGAAAGAATTACTGTCACAGGAATACCTATGAAGATATCTGTTAGAAAAAATTCAGCCTTACAGATGAAAAATGTTGTAAGGAAGGGTTGTAAAGTCTTTGTTGTACACATTATAAATAATGAACAAATCAATAAAAAATATAAACCAAGATTTGAGGATATTCTGATCCTGCAAGATTTCACAGATGTATTCCCAGGAGAAATTCCAGGATTACCTCCTAAACGATATTTGGACTTTACAATCGAATTAGTACTCAGAGTGGTACCTGATTCGAAAGATCCCTATCGAATGAACATCTTAGAGCTGAATGAACTAAAATTACAATTACAAGAGTTAATAGACGAACATTACGTAAGATCAAGTGTATCTCCTTGGGGAGCACCGAACCTTTTTGTTAAAAAAAAGACGGTATTCTGCGTCTATCTATAAACTACCGTCAACTTAATAAAATGGCGATTAAGAATAGGTATCATATGCCCCACATTGATGATCTGTTTGATCAGATATGCAGAGTGGCGATATTCTCAAAGATCGACTTAAGGTTTGGGTATCACCAAGTTAGAATTAAAGATGAAGACATCTTTAAAACTGCTTTCCGGACAAGATACATGCATTATGAATTTGTGGTTATGCCCTTCGAGCTAACAAATGCACCAGGAACCTTTATGTGCTTAATGAACAGTGTACTATGTAAGTACTTACACAAATTTGTAGTCGTCTTTATAGACGACATGTTAATTTATTCTAAGACAAAAGAAGAACATGATGAACACCTAAGGATAATTCTACAAGTTTTAAGAGAACATCATCTATATGCTAAGTTCAACAAATGTGATTTTTATAAAGATAAAATACAATATCTATGGCACGTAATATCCAAATAAGGGATATCAATGGACTTGGATAAAATAAAAGCTATAATTGATTGGCCTGCTCCTAAGGACATAACTGATGTACAATCCTTTATGGGGATAATAGGTTTTTACAAAAAAATTATTGAAGGATTTTCAAGGATTGCAAATGCTATAACTTCATTACAAAAAAAGGGTAAGAAAATTTTTTGGGATCAGAAATGCAAAGAAAGTTTTTATAAGCTAAAAGAATTACTAACTACTGCACCCATTCTAAACATAGCAGATCTTGACAAAGATTTCGGCGTATGCACTAATGCATGCAATGACGGCTTAGGTGGATACTGACACAAAAATGTCATGCGATTGCATACAAATCAAGAAAAGAACTATGCAAATTATGACTTAGAGTTGGCTGCAATAATCCATGCTTTAAAAATGTGGTGCCATCACTTAATAGGTAAAATATTTCTACTAATGTTTGATAACATAAGCCTAAAATATCTGTTTGATCAGAAAAATTTAAACGTAAGGCAAGCTAGATGGATAGCTTTCCTTAGCGAATATGATTTAGAAATCAAACATATAAAAGAGAAGAAAATAAAGTGGTTGATGCCCTAAGCAAGAATGTAGTAACAAGTTTTTTAGCTGTCATTATGTAACAAATATTAAGAAAATACTAACTAAAATTAGGTAACTAGATTATCGTAAGTGATAGAGATGCCAAATTTAAAGGTAATTTTTGGAGAGAATTTTGCAAGCAAATTGGAACGACACTTAACATGAGCTCATCTTATCATCCTCAGACAGATGGCCAGAAAGAAGTCGTTAACAAATGCTTAGATACCTACCTTCGTTGCTTTGTAATTGACAAACAAAATAAATGGGTTCAATGGTTGCAACTTGTAGAATGGTGGTATAATTCGACGTATCACACATCAGCAAAAATGACACCTTTTCAAGCCCTCTATGGATATGCACCCCCAAAATGGAAGGATATCATTACCAACCAAGCAAGGGTTGCCTCAGTAAAAGACCATTTAGAAGAAAATCAAAAGGTTGTACAAATACTTAAAGAGAATCTAAACACCGCAAGGAATAGAATGAAACAACAAGCAGATCGACATCGAACAGAAAGAGAATTTGAAATTGAAGATTGGGTATTTGTATGATTACAACCCTATAAACAATTGTCACTAAAAAAAACGGAAAGAATAAATTAGCTCCACAATTTTATGGCCCATATCAAATCAATAAGAAGATCAGCCATGTGGCATATGCATTGGAACTACCAGAATCAAGTCGTGTCCACAATGTCTTCCATCTTTCATGCTTAAAAAGGATGATAGGTCAACACCAATAGGCACAAACACTACTTCCCATGTTAGATGATGAAGGAAGAATTATTTTTGAACCAGAATATATCATTACTACTAGAGAAAGAAGATTAAAGGCGAGAGTAATTAAAGAGTATCTTATAAAATGGAAAAACCTCCCGGAGGAAGATGCCACATGGGAATCTGAAAAATTCCGTCAACTACATCTTTCTCTAACACAGCTTTGAGGACAAAGCTCCCTTAAAGGGAGTGGCAATGTAACAAATATTAAGAAAATACTAAGTAAAATTAGGTAACTAGTATCCGAAAGGGTGTGACCTTTCGTTTGTACACACTCAAAGCCTATAAAGGAAAATACCAATTGTAATATTCATCATCTTCAATATATATCATACATTATTATTTAATTATGGATCTCGTGTTCGGAAGCTGATTGTTTCACATTAACAGTTATAAAACTGATTTGGAAGATAAATTGGAAGAACGAATAAAGCGAGATCCAGAATACCAGAATTTAAAAGAAAAGATAACTCAGAATATAAATGAAAATATAATTAAAGATTACAGTTTTAATGAAAATGGTTTAATACTATTTAAAAAGAGACTATATGTACAAAATATACCAGAAGTTAAGTTGTTTATTTTGAATGAAATACACAAAAGTCCTTATTTTGGACATCTGGGGTATCAAAAGATGGTAACCATGTTGAGAAAATAGTACTTTTTGCCTAACATGAAAAATGAGGTTGTTGAATTTTCAGCTAGGTGTATCGAATGTTAGCAAATTAAAGATGAACATCAACATCTAGTAGGCCTTTTACAACTTTTACCAATTCCAAATTGGAAATGGGAAGTCATCAATATTGACTTTGTAACAGGTTTACTTAAAAACCAGAAAGAGAATGATTCAATAATGGTAGTTGTGGATAAATTCAGTAAAGCAACACACTTTATCCCTGTTAAAACAACTTATACATCTGCTAACATTGCAGACATCTTCATGAAAGAAACATTTTACTTGCATGGAATTCCAAATGTAATATTTTTTTACAGAGATCCTAAATTTACAGGTAATTTTTGGAAAAATTTATTTGAAGGATTAAATATTAAATTGAATTTCAGTACTGTTTGTCATCCACAAACAAATGGGCAGACATAAAGAGTTAATCAAGTATTAGAAGACATATTACGAATGTATGTTAGAGACTATCCCAAGAAGTGGGAAGACTATTTGCACTTGGTTGAATTTGCTTATAATAACCATTTTCAAGCTTCAATAAAGCTTATTCCTTTTGAAATATTATATGGTAGAAAGTGTAACACTTCTATTGCATTGAGTAATCCAGAAGACCGATTGATGTTAGGACCTGACATGTTAAAAGAATTGGAACTAACAGTGAAACAGGTACAGAGCAACATGAAAACTGCTCAAGACAGGCAAAAGAGTCATACCGACCTTAAAAGAACTCCAAAGGAATTCCAAGTAGGTGAGCATGTGTTTGTTAAGGTGAAACCAAAAAAGAGCTCCTTTAAACTAGGGAGATGTGCTAAATTAGCACCTAGTTATTGCGGACCGTTCGAGATATTGGCAAGAGTGGGTCCAGTGGCTTATCAACTAGATTTTCCACCTAATCTTAGGATACACAATGTTTTTCACATTTCTATTTTGAAAACGTATATACACGATGCTACTCATGTGATTGAAAGGAATGTGATCCAGGTAGAACCAAAAGGATATTTTCCCAGTGGAACTGGATTTTATTCTCGACAGGAGGGAAATTTTTCTCTAGAATCGCATTATTGGACAAATAAAGGTGTAGTGGAAACACCTCAATCCGGATGAAGCGACCTGAGAATCGGAGAGCGATATGCGGGTGGCATATCCAGCTCTGTTACAAGAAGACTCAGAATAACTTAAGCAACATCAAGGACGATGTTGAGCTTAAGGGGAGTGTTTGTAACATACTAAAAACTAAAAATAAATATTTATTATTTATTTCAGCAAAAACATTATGTTAATTTTAATTATAAAGTTTATGACCAAGTGGGTCAAGGATGACTGTAATTGAAGAATTATTTATTTTAATAATTAATAAAAAGAGACACCTATTCAAGGGAGACAGTTAAATGAGTGTTCATTGACCCACTAGGAGGAAAGAGCAATTGTAGAAGGTTGGTTGACAAATGGTAGCACTAGCGTTCACTTTCTAGCTGTTACAGGAGCATAATCCCCAAAAAAGTGGTCATGTTCCCTAAGAGGGGGGAACTGAGCTGGTGGCTCAATAAATTCCAAAACTGACCCAAAGACCTAGGAAATCTTATATAAACCATCAAATTGAGCAGGAGGCTCATCACTCATTCTGATTTTTAAGAGAATGAGCATTGTGTCTACTACAAACTGAAAAGTCAGGCACACAAATAATTTGATGAGGGGATAGCTAAAGTGATTTGCTGAGTTAAGTCTGCTACTGAGTTCTAAGTTGCAGAAGTCTCCTACGTGGTAGAGATCTTTGTCCTTTTGGTTAAGTGAACAATCTCAAGGATCCTTGAGGTTCTAGTTAATGGATAATTATTCAATGATTGTAGGATTTAGTATTTGTATAGAAACTTATTGATAGAGAAATGAATACAAATTATCCCATGTATTTTCCTCTCACTGAAGTGATGTACTCTAGTACAGGAAGATATGAAATTATGTTTGAGTAATAGTTCCATAATGATGAAATCATTATGTAAAGTTCGTTATTACAGCAAATAGATGTGTTATATTTATATATTGTTTAGAACCCACTGATATTTAGAAGACGTAGTATTTAATTAAATATACAAGCTACAACTCTTATTTTAAAAGATAAACAATTAGTAAAACCGAACTTGCATTTACAGTACACGTATAGGAACAGAATATAAGTGCGGAGTCTTTTCTTTTATGTACATAATAAGGTATTGCTTTTCTCAAATACATTAACTTTCAACTGTATAAGAACATAAATGTACAGATCCAAGTTATTTCTTAATACTCTATTTAGAATAATCTCTCTGGGATCAAATCGTATTTTCTTAATCAAACTATAGCATTAATATAGAATAACCAGAGTTCTCAATGAACCATATTAAAACTAAACTAGATTTTTCAAGGTTATCTTAAGCCCGGTTTCTTAGCAACTAAAATTATTAATTAACTTCAAGTCGAGATTATCGACAAATCATAGCACTGGTTACAGGATTTCGATTAAACTGGTATTGTTTCTGTAGTGTTTCTCTTACAGAATAAAAGTTACAGGAAACCTTAGGGCTTAACCTTTTATTGTTCGAAACCAATATGGTTAACTAAACAGAACAAAATTATTTTAACAGTATTGAAAGTTTAACTACAAACCCATGGCTATTCAAACATTCGATAACACAATTAAGAAATCAAAATAAAGGCCCTTGCAAGATTCACTAAAACATTTATAGTTATAAAGGAAATAAACCAAAGATCAATATAACTGCTAACCCAAAAGAATAATCATACATTTTATAAACTGTCACCAAATAAAGTCATGTAATTAATTGACACAAGTATCATTTCTATCTAAGCTCTGTTTATGCAAAAAGTTAAATTAGATTCCCATTGAAGTAAGTCTAAAAGAAAATAACTAACAGATGCCTTAGGACCCTTGATTCTAAACCTATTTTGGAAGGGCAGAGGTTCCATGACCACTCCTTTACAATAATTTAGGTTAAACAACAAATAAATAGTGTTAAACAATAAATCTGTTACAAGTATATCGTGGCTTCAAAGCCAGAAAAGTATTGCAACTTATATATAATTAGAGAACGAAGCGTAATGTCATTTAAATGCATCAAGGATTGTACACAAAGAAACCTCACAGGCTTTGTCCCTTATCATCCATCATAATATCAAACCAACAATAAAGTTATGGTAGTGGCTTATAGCCAAAACATGACTATTAAGTAAAATGTTACAACCTTCGCTCAATTTTACAGTTTGAACACTAAACAAATCTAAGAAAAATGTAAGGCCCTCATGGGTTTAGATTTTACAAAATTATATTCTTAACCGAGATCGAAACCAAATCCTTTCTGTTATCAAAATAAGGTTCTTTCTATCACACATTGAGTAGTTTGGGGAACGAACCCCAACGATGTCGGTTGGTTTAACCATGGAAGTAACAAACTGTGTTTTATAAGTGGTTTCCAACAATCCAAAACAACATAGTTAAAAATAAAAATAGTTACCATGTACTAGTTACCATTAGATAAAAATAGTTACCATGTATTATGGCTCTTGAGCATTGAAGATTAAAAAGGGTTTAGGATCGGAACTTTGTCCAAACCTTAGTTTTGTTTTGTCATTGTTGCTTATGGCGTCTTAGCCCTTAGTATGTCCATTAAATCTAGTGACGAAGTACCTTAGAGCCTGCACATAGTAATATGGAGGTTTCATGCATTAGTCGTGACGACTAAGTAAGACCATGACCCATCCCTTGTGCAACTCATGGTTAGAATCTAACAAACATCAACGACAAACTGTATTACGACAACAAGTTAAATATAGACAGTTTTCGTATGTCACAAAGTAAGGTCATGTCGGTAGAACACCAATTAAGCAAGCTAATAATAACTTAGATACATGATGACAGTAATACCTGAAGAAAAAAAATGTGTGAGTAATACCATCTCTCTAAATATTGTATCAGAAACTCTAATCATACATGCATTAATTATTATTTTTTTATTTACAAAATTAAGGGATGTTGCAGGCCCGTTCTTGTTGGCGAGTTAGTTTTTTTGACCTCTACGGAATTTACTGGTGTATTTCCTTTTTCTCTCTTTATCTTGTATTGATTATTCATATGGACTACTTGTCATCTTAATGATGACTATTTTTTGGTGAACTTAGAAGTTTTCCATATTGTGTACTTTATTACATATTACATATGTTTTTTTTATTTAGAGTTGTATTAATCGCTTTTTGGTTAACCAGAATCTGCAGCGTACAAACTTGAAGAGGGATGATGACCTCTAATAGTGTTGTCAGCCTTCTTATGAATTATGACTATCTTGGGAGATAAATCCCACTTGCTTCTAGAGCTTTTTCGAGAGAAAGATAAAATTTGCTTACAAGAGTAAGCTCTCACAAACTGTGAGTAGAGAAGAATGCAGAAGCAAAACATTAATTAGTAGGGGAGGAAGAATGCCCCTTAATAAAAGAGTCTAACCACTTATGAGATCCCCAAATTTTTTTTGAGGATGCTTCCTTTTCCCTACGTTCTTTGTTGGACTTTTGCCCTCTGGTGTGGGGGCCAAAAGGGGCTGAGAAGTCTTCAAGGTTGGAGCTTCCTTCTGACCCAGCGGAAGGAACCAAGGAAGCTAGTCCTGCTTGGACTGAGGTCTCTTGATCTAATTCCTGATCATCTCGCTTGGAGCCCGAAGGAAGGCTTGGAGAAGCCTCTTTTGTGAATGGGGCGGCGATAGCTGTTGTTAGGGGGGGGTGTAGAAGGACCTAGTGGGGTCTCGCCCTGCAACGGATCTTCTGTTGCTTCACACTCTTGTGCTTCAACTTCCTGCAAAACTTCAAATCTGTTTTTGCTTTCCAGCGGAGGAGAGAATGTTGCAGAAGGATCTTGAGGAGGATCCGTTTGCTGTTGAGTTTCCTTTCGTCGAGGGGGACAGCATCGATTAGTGACCGTCTGGAACTCTACTTCTTTAGTTGCGTGGGGAACATTGGATTTATGGGATTCGAAAATCTTGGGGCAGCTTTTGGCAAAGTGACCATAGACATGGCAAAAGTTGCATTTGAATAGGATCTTCTCATAATCCAGCTCTTGGATGTGGCTCCAATCTCCTAATGTAAGCTTTAGGACCTCTGGGAGCCCTTTTTCGAGATTTACCTCTACGCAAATGTGGGCACATGTAAACTGACCCCCTTTTGGATCTACACTATCTAGGTAGTGCCCTAGCTTATTACCGATGTCCGCAAGAGAGCTTTTCCCCTAAAGATGAAGTGGGAGATGAGGCAGTCTTACCCAGACTGGAGCGGTTGTGATCTCTGCTTCTGGGTTAAAACCCAGAGTCCACGGGGCTAAGAAGAGCCCTCTCGAGCCCATGAAGAACGAACCTGATCGAAAAACAAGATCTCATTCTTCTTTATTCAGAAATAGAAAAACAAAAAAAAACCCTATCGGCTGCAAATAGAGAGACCTATCCTTGCACAATAGGATTCCAGTGCTCAACAATCCAAAGCTCTACTGCCTTAGGTCTTGGCCACAACCCTGTAAACTTTCTGATGAGAGCTCTCTCTGAGAGAATGATCGCTTTCTGGCAAGGATCCGAAGGAGACAGTTCCAAAGAGGGGATCTCATCAATCTTTTTCACAAACTTGGAGGGGGGAAAAGAGGCAGCCTGACGAGCAGCTACATGAATAAGAGCCTTGAACGCTAGAAGCTGGGCTTCGATCCCATAACGAGCACACCCATCAGAGCAGAACCGACAGCCACTACGCAGAAAAACCACAGCTTGAAGCAGGCAGCAGCGAGGGGCGCACACAGTACAACAGATTCGGCAGGGAACCTTCAGCGAGCGTAGATGGACCTTCAGAGTAGGATGACGGCTAGGGAAACCCTAGCCGCGTATCAAAGAGGAGCCGAATCATGCTACTGTTGATTATAGTTTAGGCATTGTTGATATACTCCATGTAATTACATATTACATATGTTATCAATATATAGTATGAATTTTTTGTGTGTGAAAAAAAAGAATGGGTTGAAATGTTGTATTATGATTGGTTAAGTTATTATTTAAATTCTTTATATGTTCTCTAAGGTATTTAGTGTAATTATTTGAGTAACTTTTAAAATCATTATGTGTGAGTATTTATGATTATGGGCTGTTATTATTTGTTATTTAATATGAGTGTTATGTTGTTACTTTTTAATTTTTTAAAGATTAAGTCAAGTTGATGTAATTTTTTTAAAATAAGGAAAAAAAGTTAAATGTGTTATGTTTTGGATTACTTTTTGTTTTTTTATGCTCATTTTGTGTAAAATTTATATAGAATTCTTGGAAATATAAAGATAAAAAAATGAAAAATGGAATTTAAACAAATAAAATTAAGATTTCACAAAACTAAAATTAATAAATTGATTTGAGTTGGAAAAATCCAAAACATGAGACAACTCTCTAAATGAAAACATACTAGTTTAGAAATTATGTTATACTTTAAAGTTTATTTTATTGGTTGGTTGTTATATACTAGTATAACTACAAGTAAAGTGGATTTGTGGATATAATTTGTTGTTAAACAAAAGTTAAATATTAAATTAATCAGTAAATGATTATAGGTATCCATTTATTACCAAATCGTTATAATTATCCGTTTATGGTATAACATAAACATTAAACTAATTAATATAAATATAAAACAAATACTATTTAATAAAAAACACAAAAACTGATATGAAAAAACTAATAAATCTTAATCCAGATGCATTTTAAGAAAACAAGATACCATGATCATAAAATAAATCTAACTTGTATATTTATTACACTCGCTTTAAAAGAAGTCCAAAATCTCTTATAATATCTAAACATAATCACTATCATATTAGCTAGATTCATAATTTTTATAATCATTATAATAACTAATTTTATTGATATTTTTAATCAGAATAAGTCCAAAATCTCTTATAATATCTAAACATAATCACTATCATATTAGCTAGATTCATAATTTTTATAATCATTATAATAACTGATTTTATTGATATTTTTAATAAGAATAAACATTTTTATCAATCCACCTTAGGTAGTTAAAGCTTTGCACTTATCTTCTTAAAAAATCATTTTTAAGAATAAAAATTAGGCCAAAATTTTAATATTGGCCATAGCCAAATTATAGTTAAATGGTTAAATAAAAAAATTGTAATCGAATAATTAAAACAAACCATTTATAATGTAGAGTCTAAGTTTAAATCTCTATGAAAATGTGTCTTGTTAATATATTTAATAGACTCCTATTGCATTTTAAGACTCAATTTAATTGAAAGTATGAGAACTAAAGTATAACCAATACTCCTATTGCATTTTAAGACTCAATTTAATTGAAAGTATAAGAGAACTAAAGTATAACCCCACACCAAAAAATAACATGTAGGGTGAATGGATGGTGCATAGTATTGTTAATATATTTAATAGAGTCATAGTGCATTTTAAGACTCAATTTAATTGAAAGTATAAGAGAACTAAAGTATAACCCTACACAAAAAAACATGTGGGGTGAATGGATGGTGCATGGTAATTTNTTTTTCATTGGAATGATTTTTTAATATAAAAAGAATCTCCTCCTCCCACAAAAGAGTGTTACTTAAAAATACATTTTAAAAATAAGGGTATATATAAAAAAAACTCACACAAAGGTACAAAAAGTGTAGTCAATTTACTTAAAAATACGTTTAAAAAATTAACAAAAATAACCATGTATATTTAGATTATTAAAAGTGTAGTCAATTTACTTAAAAATACGTTTAAAAAAAAACAAAAATAACAATGTATATTTAGCTTATTAAAAGTGTAGTCAATTCATTTAAAAATACGTTTAAAAAAATAACAAAAATGGCAATGCATATTTAGCTTATTAATAGATAGATTGTAAAAAAAAATGAAGTTAAATAAAATAAAGATTAATAATATAGAAAAAAAATAATGGTCATCACATTGATAGAGAGATTTTACGTGGTAAAATTCTTGAAAGAGTAACATCAAAGAAGCAAATAGTGTCAGTATTTTTTATTGCTTAAATATGGAGATTACAACAACCTTCATGCTTACAACTATTCCTCACATTCGTTTACATAATGATAATTGTCTATATGGGCTTACATGGAATTATAGCTCTTACAACAACCTTCATGCTTACAACCATTCCTCACATTGGTTCACATAATGATAATTGCCTATATGGGCTTACATGGAATTATAGCTCTTCTTACATGGTTACATAAAAATGACCAATTAATTATGCCTTCTAACTTGAGCTAATTGTTCTCGACAGAATATAGGATCTAAAAGATGCCATAATCCAAAGTCACTGAAATTGGTTGTCACATTATCCAACATACATTTATCATATCATTTTAATACCACCACACACAAAATCCATTTCAAAACCATTGATCAACATCATCATTAAACACATCATATTTTATAATATTTCAATCAATCACATTTATAATATTATCATAATAAACACCTTAACCAATCTATACTCCCTTTTTTGGTGAGGTGAAAATAGTGGGGTGGAGAGGAGGGGGCTGGGGCTCAACCATGGTCCCTTGACTAAACAGGGGTTGGTATCTTTAGGTGAAAAAAAAGTATTATATTAATCAAGTTAGTCGTAACACACACATTAATCTACTGACATGTCTAAATTGGATATGTATAATTGATTTAGTTGCTATGGTCAAATACTATTTGAACTAATTTAAACAATCACACATAAATCAATTGACTATTTATAATTTTAAATGGATCAACAATAGATGTTACCAAAAACATCATTACTTTTACATAATCATGTAATAGTAAATAAAACAAGGAATTCATATACTTTATTTTTTCAGAACTGAAAACTATGCCTTCTATAAAAAGTTTATGTCTGGATAGTCATTACATAGTGTAACTAATTGAATGATATAGTCAAATAGACAATGCTAATCCATTATTGCATATGACAGTCTCATACAACTTATATTGGTCATAAAAAAAGACATAGTCCCATCTTATGCAAACCATACATCAAATGATAAACATAGAACTCATAACTACCACAAGCTAACTAGAAATCCAAAATATAATTATATAGGTTTCAAAGAGTGACGTTGAATTCCTTGCTGCCTCAGCCACCATATGTACACCCATCATGGAATTCATGCATATCAAGTAGTGAGATGGCCAATAGCAAAATAGAAATGCATACACCTGTATAACATAAAGTATCTATCCTTGCTCAAGAAAGTAATACATGGGGGAGATTAAAAGAGATGTCGCTAGAGAGATGTATGATCACATTATGTATATAACAGGAACATCATTGGCCCTTCTTATTACCGACATCTTAGTGATATCCTGTAGAGATGATCCAATCACTAAGTGGCCATCCAATATACCACAACTGTCAATATAGCTTGATTCTACCCTGGTTTAAACAAACATGATTTTGGATAAACTAATATTGGATGAATCCTTCTTGAATGCCAAGTGCATCCTTTGATAATGCATCCATATCTTGGTTGTATTCATGGTAAATGTGGGATAAAAAGATCCCCGACATAAGAAAAACAATACCCTTGATTTTGTGCATCCATGGTATCAGGTGGATCACTTGAATAGAATGCTTATTGTTGACCCAATTGATAGTGGTTTTGGAATCTCCAAAAACCAATTGGAGAGGGATCTCTTTAGTGAAGGAAAAGTATAGAATAATCCAAATGGCCATCAACTTAGATCTAGTGTTGGCACCCCTCCCACAATTCATCATCAACTAATAACATTAATGATAATTCAACCAAATGATAGCCCCAACGCCTCCCAAAGAAGAGTCTACATGCGTTTTCCCGTTAAAAAATCCCCTGCAACTATTGTGTGACCACGTCGACAGAGAGGATATATTTCTTACTCTACATGTATACATAATAGGTAAGTCTCCACATGTTGTGACTATCCTATTAGAAATAACCCGCATTAGTTGTAGGTGCCCTTCGTTGAATAGCCTTGTTCCTCGCTCTCCAAAATAATTCCCAACTAACATTAACTGGAATGTCCATCCTATTTTTTATTCTTTGAGGAATTTAGGAACAATTCTAAATATTCTCCTCCCTAGGCACCGAAGAAAGAGATGGTTCCTTTGATGGATTCCCAAATCATCTTTGTAAATGCATATTGTATGACAAGATGTTCATTTGTCTTTGCTTCGAACCTACAAAGACTACATATGCCTAAGTCGTGAAATCCTCTTGTTATTAGATTCTCCCATGTGAGAATACATTTATGCAGAGCCATCCAAAAAAACAGTTTAGATTTCATAGGAGCCTGCAGTTTCTAGATATCTTTATACCATCATTTGGGATCATAATCATGATCAATCCATAATGTTGAGTAAGCATCATTAACATTGATCTTTCTTGTTTTTTATTCCACAACCACACCAATCTATCGTTTTTTGTGGATAAGCTAACCTCGTTCCACTTGAGTGCACTTGTATATACATCCCATTCATCTCTGAATACATCCCTTAATCCTAACTAGTTTGAATTAAACCACGAAGATATGGCATGAGGCACTTGTTTCCCATAATAAACCTGATGCAAAATTTGATATCCATTGGTATGTAGAGCGTCTATGAGTTCATTAGATAATGTGTAAGTATGAGCTCCTTCAATAATGGGATCCAAACCCAGTTTGATAATAAAAACATTCCCGGGCACCCAATCCAACGATTGACCCATAACTTCAAATGCATCAGTCATACATGTCCATATATTCGATACACCTTTCTTTCATTCAACCTCACATCTAACCCATTGAGTCACTAAAATATTCTTGAAATATTTTTTCTTGATGACTCGATGCCATAAACTGTCTTAAAAAGGAACCTGACATAAACTCTTGGATGCCAAGGCCTTTGTGATGCTGGGCAGCATGCTCTCATTTAAATTTTTAAAGGTTAGTCAGACCTTATGATCATGACACCAGCCAAAAGAGAGTCAATTATAAATTTTTGTAAATATATTTGAAGTTTTCTCATAATTGGAAAATGAAGAGTGAGAAGATTCTCGATAGTGATGAGGTGTGATAAGAGTCATGATTAATTTCTGTTTTAGAAATTGGTTACATAATTGTAGGGTTTTTAAAGTTGGAAGCATCGAATTCCTTTTGTAGAATCCTACGGGGCATTTAGAAGTAGAGAGATTGGCCTTGAAAAGGAGGAGAGATAGTCAGGGCTAGAAAAGAATGCCAAAATTGTCAAATCTAGCCAATGTAGAGGTGAAATTTCTCCTCTTGAAAATATAAATACAAAATTTAGTAATGGGACTTAGTCAATTGATGTTTCTATTGTATGTATGAATGGATCTCTGAATTAGAATATTTTATATAGTGACTAGGTGTGATTAAAGTCACGAGTTATTAAGAGATAAGATTAAATTTATGTTTTAGAAATTAGTTACATAATTGTAGGGTTCTGAAAGCTGGAAGCATTGCCTTCCTTTTGTAGAAGTGTAAGCCTACGAAAATTTAGAAGTAGAGAGAATGGACTCGAAAATGAGAGATGGTTAGGGTTAGAGAAGAATGCCAAAATTATCAAATTCGGTCAGTGTGGAGGTGAAATTTCTCGTGTTGAATATAAAAATACAGAATTTAGTAATAGAACTTGTCAATTGACGTTTCTATTGTGCGTATGAATGAATCTCTACATTAATGGATTAATGTATGGTTGATTAGGGTTGTGTATAAAGACTTCATATAGCCTCTATAATCAAGTTTGTGAATGCCTAAAGTGTGTGCCAAATGAGTTAACGTAGGTCTACGTGAGCATACAATTCTTGTGTATGATTATTCCTATATTTGACTATGTTGTAATATTATTAAATTTGGAAGTTTCACTCTCTTAAAGAAATGAATACGTAGCCTATAGATCCTTGATTTTCTAAATGGAAACAAAGGGGAGAGTTCTCCACGGATAGATTTATTGTTTTATGAATACTTTGTTTCACATTACATTTGGAATAAGAACAATCATGATGAGAGTTCACACATGTAAATCGTGAAGATAGAGATTTTGATCCATCGTTGAAGGAGTTGGTCAAGTCGTGAGATTTGGGAATCTGAGTGATTGAAGTTGTGAAGGAAGGAATAACATTGGATTTGGTACCTATGTTGAAATGTTGACAATAAATAATAAAACCCAGAACCAAGGTGTGACTAAGTAAGGCAAACCTTCAATAGGTATTGTGATCTGTTTATAAATAATCAAAACACTATGGCTATGAGAGCTTGGATACACAAATTTTGTGGGTTTATTTCCCTCGTGTCTAAACATTGAACAAAATCGCAAAGCCTATCTATTGGTGGAACTCATGGGTTTGGAACAGGTGAATGTGTGTCATTTGACTTGGAATAAAGAACAAAATTATGGTATGATTGTAACACCTCGGTCTTGACCCCGTTTGCATTAAAAACGTATATGACATGTATATATTGTAATTAATCGTGGTGCGGAGCTAAAGGCAAAAGCCCCACCATTGATTAATTATTTTATGTGCCGGCGATTAAAATCGTTGCCAATGGTATATTGTGCTATCTGGCACATTATAATTTTGGCATCATGTAAATATGCATTTTAATTAAAAATACCCACAACTAGCTAAGTCAATGCAACCATAATGAAAAGGGCATGATTTTACTAAGGAATAGGGAGGGAAATTATTTAAACCTTTGGGCCAATGGGGAGAAGCCAAATGTCAAAGGGAGAACCCATCAAACCCTCAACTACCCATTTTGTCTTTTTCTCCAATCATTAAATTCTGCCAGAATGTGGTTGAGTTAGTTATTGCATGGAGTGGGAAGAGTATGGGTAGAAATTTCGAATTGGGCAGAGGACCCATTTTTGAAAAAAGTGTTCTAACTTCCTTGGAAAGGAAAATGCCCAAAAACGTATGCATTTTCCCATACACCCACGTTCTTCATTTTGACCTAACGCAGGGAAGCTTAGGAGTTGTTTTACCTCCACGATTTTGTTGGTTGTGTGTTCTTCCTTCACGATTTGGGATCCTAGACATTTTCCCCCATCTTTAGATATCCACGTTGGGCTCTCTCTCAAACAGATGGAAGTTTCGTGAGTGTGAAATCCACGATTTTGGATTTGTTGTGTATTTCTTCCTCACGTGGACAGTCGTTCTTCATTTTCTGGAGTCTGAGAATTTCGTTTTTGTGATTTTCTTGTGGTTGGGTTCTTCCCCAATGATTTCTATTGCTTTTCCCCAATGTTTTCCAAACTGAAAATCATTTTTTGTTTCCCGGTGATTTAGAGGAGAGACCACATCCTCTTGGGAGTTGTTGTTGAATTCATTTTTTGGCCATGTTAGGGCCAAAACGTCCCTGAAATTCAATTTGTTGTTAGTGGGTTGTTCTTACCCTCCTTGGCAACTAATTTTGTGGCTGAACTGTTTTCCTCAACCCAGAAATGGTGTATATTGTTGTGTATGCAATTGGTCTTTGGACTGTGTAGGAGTGGAAATGAGTCTTCTTGACAAACCTAGTGTTTTGCAGGAGCCTCATAGAAAGAGCTATAGGGATGGCTCTCTTCTCTACACCCCCTGAATAGGATTGGAAGGGAAGTCATGTCCTAAGGGACTGTGCGGAAGAGAAGGGAATGATTCCTTGTGTTGGGTGTGTGTGGATGTCTTAGGAGTCAAGCTAGTTCTGGTGTAGGCACCCTTAGCTCTTCAGTGAGACCACTAGCTTAGCAGACAGTGCTTCCATCTCTTGATAACCTGATAAACCCAACTTATTGGCTTGGTTATGTGTTGTTGTGTACCCTTGGCCTGATAAACCCAACCGTGTTGGCTTGGATGAGTCTTGACATATCTTTGTCTATGTGTGAGCCTGCTTAGTTTGCTTATTCCTTGTGGGAATCATGCCCAGCTCGGGGGTGGCAATGTTGCTGAGAGATTGATAAACACACTTGCCTATGGTTGGGTGGAACGTTGCAGCGATGCAGTTGGTTGGGAGACGAATTCTTCATAAGATAAGTATTCTTGTCTATTTCATCTCTGCAATTGTATTTGATGTTTAATGAAAATGAGGAACATGCTAAATGATTAAATGGAATGTAGTTTGCTTCCATTGTATGATAAATGATTATGCACCTATGCATGTTTTAGTTCAAAGCATTTCAATTTTTATCATGTTTATGTTCATGGGGCTAGTTGCCCGAGTAGATAGTATTATGGTTTCGTCCTCTTCACCGATTGGAGGGTCGAGGACGTTATAGTGTGGTATCAAAGCACACGTTTCAGCATGGGCCTCAATGGGCCATGAAGAAGCAGTGACAGAGGCAAGGTTACCCTCTGCCCTATAGAAGAAAAATGTGAAAGACAGGAAAATTTCAAAAAAAAATTTCCGAGTATTGAAAATATCGAATGACTTAGGCTGAAGTCCATCTGATACGTCGGATGACTTGAGTTGAGTCCATCCGACAAGGAAACCAAGCAGAGATAAAACTTTCAAAATTGTCTAAGTTTGAAATTTTGATGAAGGTCTCGGCTGGGAGGAGTCGAAGGTCTCGGCTAGGTGGAGCCAATGGTCTCGATTGAGTTGAGCCGATACACAGTCGACAAGGCAAATGGGAAGAAAAATTAAAAAAATTTCTAAGTGTCAAGAGCATCAGAAGATGTTTGTTGAAGCGGAGTCAACACGGCGGCGGAAAGAGGAAGAAGAGAAGAAAAATTCGAAATTTTTTCTAAGTATAGGAAATATCGGGAAAAGTTTTTTGATGTTGCTCGGGTGAAGCTCTCCGAGGCATCTCAGATAACTTTTCGATGTCTCTCAGGAGAAGCTCTCCGAGGCATCTCAGAAGACGTTCATTGAAGCGGAGCCGAGGTGTCGGCAAGGCTCACCTGAAGGGAGCTGACACGTTGGAAGACAGAAGAAAATCGATCTGATGTGCATCGGAAGACAGATAAAGATCGATCCGACGTGCGTCGGAAGATAGATGAAGATCGATCCGATGTGCATCGGAAGACATATGAAGATCGATCTGATGTGCGTCAGAAGACAGAGGAATATAGATCTGATAAGGCATCGGAAGGGAAATGAAGACCGATCCGCTAAGGTGTCGGAAGAGTTGTCAACAAGTGACCCGATACATCAGATGATTAGTTGGGAAGGGATTCGATCGGATGGAAAAATCTAAGTTTTTCAGTAGGATTTTTCAGTGCAAAAGCAGGATTCCAGTGGGATTTAGGGGTGTCGAAAGGGTGAAAAATGGCAGTGGTCTTATGCACCAGATTGCTCAAAAATCAAAGATTTACAAAAAAAAAAATGAGGGCACTGCCCTCGACCCTCCCGACAGTGGCATCGAGAAGCCACAAGGGGGAAATCCCCCTTGACCCCCATCGTCCCCCTGAGACCGTCGTTCATGGTGAAAAGAAAATTCTGTGATTTTAAAAAGTTGTCTGTATAGTATTTTCCAATGCAGGTAAGTAATGTATGAACTCATGAGATTGTTATGCAGCTAAGAGTTGTGTTTATTAACACATTTCGCATAACTATAGTCACCCTCAAAGGCAACATTCTGCATAGAGCAGTTTTCAAAATTTCATTCTTGGTTGGGCCAAGATGAGAATCGATGACATGAATGATGCACAGGACCCCTATGACTTCGAGGAAGATGCTATGGGAGAAAATGTTAGAGTTGGAAATGACGAGACAGAGTCCAATTGGAGAAGATTTCAAGATACTCCCCTAGATTTTGCAGCCACCATGAGGAGCCTAAGGGTGGATTTGGAAAGTCGTAGAGAAGACAATGACAGGATGCTTAAGGCTCAAGAAGATCAAAATTAGATAAATGCAGCTATACTGCAGAGTTTGACAGATATCCAGGGACACATAAACTCGGGGCATCAAACAACTAATCCAGAAGGAAGCAAGAGTAGCGCCAAGGGAGATTCTCGTAAAAGGTCCCATTTCTCCAAGAGGGCTTCCAGGGATAGGAGGAATACTCCAGAATGGCTGACCAGTGGGTCATCTGATTCTAAAAAACCCAGTGGGGATTCAAGCTCTCCATATCGCAAGAATAAGAGGAGGAGACGTTACAAGAACAATTCACGAGATGAATTAAAAAAGGCAAGGCCTCCTACTTTTAATGGTGAGGTCAAGATTGGTCAAGAAGCTGAGGCTTGGCTTCTTGGGATGAGGAAATATTTCCAAGTCCAAGACTATTATGGAAATATGAAAGCAAGGGTAGCTAAATTCAATTTTATTGGAAGAGCATCCATATGGTGGGAACACCACAAACAAGTAGAGAAGGTTAATGAAAGAAGAATTGTTTGGAAACAATTCAAGAAATACTTCAAGCAGAAATATCTCTCTGACAGGTACTATGATGATAAGATTAAAGAATTCCATGAGCTGATATTGGGACAGCAGACTATGGAAGAGTATGAAAATAAGTTCTTGGAACTATTGAGGTATGTCAAGTATATCAAACATGAGAAAGTGAAGATCCAACGTTTCCTGAGTAGATTGCCTCAGTCTTACAAAGACATAATTGAGTTTTATGAACCTAGAACTCTTGAAGAAGCAATAAGGAAGGCTAAGTATTGCTATGAGCAAAGCAAAGGTAAACCTGATTATCATAAGACATGGAAGGACAAAAAGAATGAGAAGTCTGACCAAAGGAATAAAAGTTTCAAACCTTCTAACTTCAGGAATCAACAGAATCAACCATCACAAGCTGAGAAGCAACCAGCCAAAGTGATGGGAGAGAAACCAAGAGATCCACAGTAGAACAAAGAACCTCTCCAATGTTGGAAATGTGGAGGACCCCACATGCGCAAAAATTGTCCACTTGAGAATGAGAGTGCAAGGCCAGCTTACAACATTCAAGAAGAAAAAACAATGGGTCAAGTACAAAGGGTTGTCCCTAGGATTTATGCAGCACTGGAGGACCGCCAGGCATATCACCAGTCAACTGTGGTTGAAGTTGCAGGTAAGATTGTTGTGCAATCTATTTCTATTTGGATCAACCCTTGTTCTACTCATAGTTACATTACCCTTAGAGTAGTGGAGATTTGTGCTTTCAAGAAAGTAAAGCATAGAAAACCTTGGTTAGCTCAGCTAACCACTGGGACTACGAGAAAGGTTAGTGAAATGGTAGAGAAATGTCCATTGGTTATGAATGGATTGGTCACTTGTGTAGATATGAATGTTACCACTTGGTTCCTATGATGTTCTCATCGGAATGGACTGGTTAGAAGCTCACAGGGTAAAGCTTGACCGTTACAATAAGACTTTCGAATGCATGGATGAAGAAGGGAACCCAATAGTTGTAAGAGGAATTCTAAAGGTGATTTCTGTGAGGCAGATTTCAGCAATGCAGTTGAAAAAGTTCTGTGGGAAAGGTTGTTAGTTGTATGCAACTCATATTTTGGAGGAAACTAAGAATGAAACTCCTAGGTTGGAGGACTATCAAGTGTTGCAGGAATTCAGGGATGTGTTTCCTGATGAGATTCCAGGGCTTCCTCCAAAGAGGGACATTGATTTCACAATTGAACTTGTTCCAGGAGCCACACTAGTGTCCAAGACACCCTAGAGGATGAGTATGCCAGATATGCTAGAGTTGAAGATGCAACTGCAAGAGTTGTTGGAGAAGAAGTATATCAGGCCGAGTGTGTCTCCTTGGGGAGCACCAGTTCTGTTTGTAAAGAAAAAAGATGGTACGCTCAGGTTGTGTATTGATTACAGACAATTAAACAAGGTTACTGTGAATAACAAATACCCTTTGCCTAGAATTGATGACCTCTTTGATCAAATGAGAGGAGCAAAGGTATTTTCTAAGATTGAATTGAGGTCTGGTTACCACCAGGTGAGAATCAAGGATGAAGACATTCATAAGACAACCTTCAGAACAAGGTATGGACATTATGAGTTTGTAGTGGTACCATTTGGTCTCACAAATGCTTCAGCTACATTTATGTGCCTTATGAACAGTGTCTTCAGTAGATATTTGGACAAGTTTGTTCTTGTTTTCCTTGATGACATTCTTACTGATTCTAAGAATGAGGAAGAGCATGAAGAGCATTTGAGATTGACATTGCAATTGCTCAGGGAGCATCAGCTGTATGCAAAGCTGAGCAAGTGTGACTTCTATAGAGATAGAATTCAGTATTTGGGTCACAATATCTCAGAAGAGGGTATATCTATGGACCATGAAAAGATTGAAGCCATTATGCATTGGCCTACTCCAAGAAATGTGACAGATGTAAGATCTTTTATGGGACTTGCAGGGTACTATAGGAGATTCATTGAAGGATTCTTCAAAGTTGCACATTCCATCACTTCTTTGCAAAAGAAGGGGATAAAGTTTGAACGGACATCGAGGTGTGAAGAAAGCTTCCAGCAGTTGAAGAATATTCTCACCAGTGCACCAGTATTGAAAGTTGTAGACCCAGAGAAAGATTTTGTGGTGTGTACTGAGGCATGCAGACAAGGGCTTGGAGGAGTCCTTATGCAAGACAACCACGTGATATGTTATGAGTCAAGAAAGCTGAAGGAGCATGAGAAGAACTATGCCACTCATGATCTAGAACTTGCAGCCATAGTACATGCTCTCAAGATGTGGATGCATTACTTGATGGGAAGAAGATTTGAGTTAAGGACATACCATTGTGGTCTGAAGTATTTGTTTGATCAGCCTACTTTGAATGCTAGGCAAGTGAGATGGCGGGAGTTTTTATGTGAGTTTGATTTTGAAATCAAACATATAAAGGGAAAAGAGAATAAGGTAGTCGATGCACTTAGCAGGAAGGTGCAAGAAATGCATGTGGCATCTCTTAGTATTTTCCAATCAGATTTGAGGCAGCAGATTGTTAGTCATATTGCTGAAGGTGAAATGGATGTGCAGGTAAAAGACAAATTGCAGTCGCAAAGTCTTGAGAATAGGTATGAGGGATATAAATTGGAAGAAGATAGACTTCTTACTTATAAAGGCATAATTCATATTCCAAATGTAGCAGAGTTGAGGAGAGTTGTTATGGATGAAATCCATTAAGCTCCATATTCTAGTCACTGAGGATATCAGAAGACAATTGCTACAGCGAGAAAGCAATACTTTTGGCCAGGAATGAAAAAGGACATGGTTGAGTACATTTCGAGGTGCATGAAATGTTAGCAGGTAAAGGTTGAGCATCAACACCCAGCAAGTTTGTTGCAGCCTTTGCCAGGTCCAGAATGGAAATGGGAAGTTATTTCCATGGATTTTATTACAAGATTGCCAATGACTTGGAAACAACATGATTCCATCATGGTTGTGGTGGACAAGTTGATGAAGGCAGCACATTTTATACCAGTTAAGTCTACGCATAAGACTGATGACATTGCAAAGATCTTCATGAAGGATATTTTCAAATTGAATGGATTGCCTAAGGCAATATTCTCTAACAGAGATGTCAAGTTCACTTCCAACTTTTGGAAGGGGTTGTTTACAGATTTGGGTACAAACTTGAACTTCCGCATTGCCTACCATCCTCAGACTAATGATCAGATAAAGAGAGTCAATCAGGTTCTTGAAGACATGCTTCGCATGTATGTGATGGACAAACCAACCAAGTGGGAAGATTATCTACACTTGGTAGAGTTTGCTTATAACAATGGATAGCAAGCATCCTTGGGGATGAGCCCATATGAAGCCTTGTATGACAGGAGGTGTAGGACACCAGTGACTTGGGATAATCCAGTGAACAGGGTTGTGCTTGGTCCAAAATTGCTCAAGGAGATGGAGCAGGAGGTTGTAAAGATCAGGAAGAATCTGAAAACAACTCAGGATAGACAGAAAAGCTATGCAAATAAGCATAGGATGAACAAAGAGTTCAGTGTAGGGGATCATGTTTACCTCAGAGTGAGGGAAAAAAAGGAGTTCCTTAAAGCTTGGAACTTGTGCCAAGTTGTCACCTAGATATTGTGGGTCATTTGAAGTGCTTGAAAGAATAGGGCCAGTTGCATATAGACTTGCATTGTCTGCTAGCACTAGAGCTCATAATGTTTTTCATGTTTCTTTTCTTAAGAAATATGTACATGATCCTAACCATGTGATAAATTGGGATGTGATTCAGGTGGAATCCGAGGGGGAGTTCCAAATCGAGCCAATGCGCATCCTCGACAGAAAGGTCACAATGCTCTGGAACCGAACCATAGGGCAGGTAAAGGTGCAATGGGAGCACTACGGTCCTGAAGAGGTTACATGGGAGTTGGAGGATGCCATGCGATTGACACATCTGTTTTTGTTCAATTCTACGGAACACTGAGCCGATACTAGTGTAGCATTTTGTTCAATTTTGTAAAGCACTGAGGATAGTGCTATAGAAGGGGGAGGGGAATGTAACACCCCGGTTTTGACCCTGTTTGCATTAAAAATGTATATATTGTAATTAATCGTGGTGCGAAGCTAAAGGCAAAATCCCCACCATCGATTAATGGTTTTATGTTTCGGTGATTAAAATCGTTGTCGATGGTATATCATGGTATCCGACACATTATAATTTGGGAATCATGTAAATATGCATTTTAATTAAAAATACCCACAACCAGCTAAGTCAATGCAACCATAATGAAAAGGGCATGATTTTCCTAAGGAATAGGGAGGGAAATTATTTAAACCTTTGGGCCAATGGGGAGAAGCCAAATGTCAAAGGGAGAACCCATCAAACCCTCAACTACCCATTTTGTATTTTTCCCCAATCATTAAATTCTGCCAGAATGTGGTTGAGTTAGTTATTGCATGGAGTGGGAAGAGTATGGGCAGAAATTTCGAATTGGGCAGAGGACCCATTTTTGAAAAATGTGTTCTGACTTCCTTGGCAAGGAAAATGTCCAAAAATGTATGCCATTTTCCCAATTACACCCACGTTCTTCATTTTGACCTCACGTAGGGAATCTTAGGAGCCGTTTTACCTCCACGAATTTGTTGGCTATGCATTCTTGCTTCATGATTTGGGCTTTTGGAGGTTTTCCCCCATCTTCAGAAATCCACGTTGGGCTCTCTCTCAAACGGATGGAAGTTTCTTGAGTGTGAAATACACAATTTTGGATTTGCTGTGTATTTCTTCCTCACGTGGACAACCGTTCTTCATTTTTTGGAGTCTGAGAATTTCGTTTTTGTGATTTTCTTATGGTTGGGTTCTTCCCCGACTATTTCTGTTGGTTTTCCCCAATGGTTTCCAAGCTGAAAATCATTTTGTGTTTCCCAGTGATTTAGAGGAGAGACCACATCCTCTTGGGAGTTGTTGTTGATTTCGTCTTTTGGCCACGTTAGGGCCAAAAGATCCCTGGGATTTGATTTGTTGTTAGTGGGTTGTTCTTACCCTCCTATTGTAGCTGCAACCTTTTTCCCCAAAATTTTAAATTTTAGGGCCCTCCTTTTGATTTGCTTTTATTAGATATAGCCTAGGATTGCTTGGTTTCACCAAAGTTGCCCTGAAGTTCAGATTTTTACTTAAACAATTGAGCCTTTTTCATTTTTTTGTATCGAAATATTAGTTGGCTATCCTTCTGATATCAGAAGCATAGTCAACTGTCTTTCCAATGTTGCAGAAGTTGAACTGTCTACCCTGTCGAAAATACTTCATACATCCCTAGCCGATATGTCGAAACCGCGGATTCCTTTGTCTTCGTTTTGTTTTTTCGAGCTTAATACTCAGTGTTTTGATTATCGATGATTTTGTATCACTATCGGAATGTTCTACAACAGTGAATTGAAGTATTAGTCTTTTACGTTGCCAATGTTGCGGGAGGCAGGTGATGAACGTTCCAAAAGTTAGTTTGTGTCCTCGCCGATGCCTTAGAGGTTAGGTGTTCCGATTTGCAATACACGTTTGAATAAATAAAGTCACGATGATAGTGCTTGGTGTTGCCGACACTGCGGAAGATGTTCAATCTTGAGGATCCGCACTTAGTGCTTAGTGGTGTCGATGCCGATAGACTAAAAAGTTATCGCGGGTCCATAGTTGTTTTTGCGTCCACCATTGCGGTTGTCATCCGAACTATCTTTCCAATGCTCAAAGGTTTTGATCGCCAATAAGTTTAACTGCCAATAGGGTTTATCCCACCGACATTTTCCGCTAAAGATTCTATATATATGAGGGGAGCGTTATTTTATTAGTTATCCGTATTTTTACTCGCCATTTTCCCTAGTCCTTGTCATTTGCACCGATTCACGCACCCAGCTGTCCAAACTTGATTCACTAGCATTTCCACCATGAAGATTTTGATCATCCCGTCGACTACACTACTGTTTACCAGGTAGGTGAACCACGGCCTTGTTGTTTTGGTTTTTTATTGGTCGATTTGGAACTGTTGGTTTTCTTTCCCTGGTTAGGTTTGTCCGCATAAAGGGATGTTTGTCTTCGCGGTGTGCATGATGTTTTACTTGAGGGTGAAGAGTTAGCTGTTTGCAGTTTTCTTTAGCAGGAGGATTTTGAGGCTGCGTGATTGTTAAGCCATTATGGATGCTTTTGCTCCAGTACGAAAAATTAGGGCATGGTGCACATAAGCGTTTCGATGTCTGCACCACCCGTTATTTTGGTGGTCCATAGTCACCTAGGGGGGTTTTAAACCTTTTGCTTGCACTTACCTTATTTCATGGGACGACGGAGGTTTACCATTTTTTTTGGTCAGGTTAGGGTTTTTATTTGACAGGAAGAACGCTGCGTAGGATCTAATGCTTTTTAAGTTTGGTTTTTGAAGACTAGCAGTAGGAATAGTGTGATTCATACTTTTATGTGATATCGGATTAGTTCAAATGCGGCCCGGGTTAAGATAGATAATTTTTGTTTTTCTCTCGGGGTTGTGAATTTTACAGATAGTGGAGTTAGGCAGTTTTAAGACACAATCTGCAGGATTTTTCTTTTGCCTTGTCAATTTTTTCATGCATTGAATACTGTGTGTAGTTTATTTTTCAGAATGCATATGGAGGAGGCAAACAAATTGATATAGTTTTTGTTTATTGTTAAAACACTTGCTAAAAGCTCAATGGGTCTAAGAACATGCTGTGATTGTGACAGGGTGATTGTTGTAAAGAAAATATGTCGAAGAGACAAAAGAAAAAGGCTCCTGTGGTTGAAGGAGAACCTGAGGTTGAGATCATCACCAAGGTTGAGTATATATATGAAGATACCAAAGTTGACACCGAGGTCGAACCGGACTACAAATGGGGAGAGATATACAGGATGATTGCCAATGAGAACGTACCTGATGCGAGTTTCGAGTAGCTAACCATTTATGCAAACATTGAGAAATCAACTCTCATGAAAGTAGCCACAAGACCTGAGTTATTCCCTTATTCAGAAGTGATAGGTTGGATTTTTCCCAGGGCAGATGTAACTACAATGATTCTTGAAAATACTGCTAAGCAGGGCTACACTGCATATAGCCTTGCATATGTCTCTATGGCATATCATCTGCCTTCCGCCCAGATTTACTTGACAGAAAGTTGGTTGAAAGAGACAGCTATGGATCTGGTAGAGACAGTTAAAAGAATGATGATACCGGGAAAAAAATTCTGAACTAGGCCTTCTGGAGAGTATGATACCTCTACTCTCTGTACTCCCTATAGATTCATTGCACTGATGCTAAATAGGATTTTTGGTAGAGCTCACGGGAAGAGCTTCAAGATAGGATGGATACCAATTATGTTCTATGTGGCTACTTAAGGAACCATTTTTAATTGGTCAAACATAGTGTCAAATAGCCTCTCAACATGCATATCCGCAGCCTTGGGAGGGGTATCACAAAAGAAATCAGAGTTCTATATGAGCTCTATCTTGATTGACTGTATACTGTGTACTTAGTCTTTTCCAGCTTTGATATGTAACTGGGAGAGGGACAGAACCCCAGTGTACACAGCATATACATTGTTATGGGCCCATAAATATTATAGCTATTACAGGGAAATCTGTGAACACTTCATCATGCCCTTGTATACCCTAATTTTCTTGATTGAATGCAACTGCATGTCTGAAGAAGCATTCAAAGTCATCGAGGAGTTCGAAGATTATTATTTGACCGAGGAAGGGTTGTATATAAGAATGTATGGTGGTTCCAGAGCCCCTTCCTTACTCCCTAAGTATGCCACTGACTATGTATTACACAAATAGGTAGTTAGGCAGGTGTATATTGATGGTGTGGGAAATTTCCTGTTTGAACATATAAAGGCAACATATCCTACAGTGACTTTCCTGCTTGGCAGCTACAAGTTTTTGAGAGTAAAACGGGCTGTAGAATTTGTTCAGGAGCTGGAGCATTTCCATTTTGGCGAAATGAATTTTCATAGGAATGAATCCCAAAATAAAATAGCAGATTACTGCAAGGAAGGGGAATTAATTTTGAATATACTGATTTTTGGGATAAGGACGAGGAAACATTCAGAAGTGCAAAGAACATAACTGTCTTTAAAAAGAGGTTTAAATAGAAAATAACTATTATGGGTGGAAAGGGAAAAACTCCAGAGAAGACTAAGACATTGGAAGAAGAAGAGGCCAAAAAGAGAGAAGAAGATGCTAGAAGGCTAGCACAGGAAGCAGAGAGCTAGCTAAAGAATGAAGAAGAAGAAAAAAAGCGAGTTGCAGAGGAAGCAGCAAGGAAGGAAGATGAGGAGAGAAAGAGAAAAGAAAAAGCGAAAATTAAGAAAAAGCAAGAAAAAAGTGAAAGTTTGAGATTAACAGGATCTCAAAAGGACCAACAGACTACTGAGCAGGTAGATACACAGGGAGGACAAGATCAAACAGATCAAGGACATGGACAATCTAATCCTGATCCCCCGGAGCCTGCTGCATCTTCTGGCAGCACATTGGGACAAGCTTCATTTTCTGGGATAGATTTGATCCCTTTCATGCCTAAATAGGGGGAGGAAGTTCCTGACTTTAGTACTATTTTCTATGATAAGGAGAAGAAAAGAATTGTAAAAAGAACTGAGAAAAAGGTTGAAACTGGAGGACAGTCGGGAAAGATGATAACAGATAAAACCTTAGTGCATGGAACAAATATAGATCCAAGACTGATAGTAAGAGCTGGGATGGCCTTAACCCAAGCAACTGAAGATAACGCAGATAGGTTTATGACGGACCTAGAGCAGTCAAGAAAGAATGCAACACAATTAAAAGAAACGTTGAAGAAGGAAATGGATGAGGGTCAGAAGCTGAAAAGGAAATATGAAGACATGATGAATGAAGTTAAGACTTCAAGAACATAATTCCAGACTTTGTAAGCAAATAAGGAGGCTTTAGATATTTCTGCAGAGAAAATGAAAAAGAATGCTCAGGATAGCTTAGCTGAATTACAAAAGCTACAGCTAGAGCATCAAATGTTGAAAACTGAGAGAGATGATCTTCGGGTATCCTATGAAAATCTAAGTGCAGAGAAGGACATGTTGTAAAGCAAGGTTGCTGAGTTAGAAACAGAGAAGGCTACCATAGAGGAAATAGAGAAGCAATATCAAATGCAGGTGGCGGCCTTAGAAGAACAAAATACTTCATTGACAGCATCACTGAAAGATGCTATGGAACAGAAGACAGGCTTCCAGCCTTTGAAAGAACATGCTCTAACTCAAAGAAGGAAGATCCACCAATTACAAATATGCATTGATGAAGAAAGGTGTAAAATTTTACAAATAGACACCAGATTAGAGGAAATTTTGGACACTACTTCATATTTTTTGGACAGATCTCAAGATATTTTGGAGATTCTAACGGGAAGAATGTTATGGACATAAACAAATAAGGAATCTCCTGCAGAGTTACCAGTTAAGGATTAGCAAAGTTTAAAACATGAGTATGATTTATTGGAATTTTCAATTAATGTGGCGAAATAATTCAAGAAAACTGTGAAGAAAACAAAGGGATCATGTGGTGAATACTGCAGGAGAGTGCTTGCTACATACAATAGATGCCAGATTTCTGCAGAGAAAAGATTGGATGCAATACCAGAACATGAATCGTTTATAGAACATCCATAGAACACATATCAGGAAGATGAGCAAGATATCCAATAGGTCAAGGACCTAGTTGAACGGATTTTAAAGAATGCAGTGGCACATGCACCTGTAAGTATGCATCTACTAGAAGATCAGCTGCGCCTGAGTCCTGCAAGGATAGAAGGGGTAAAGAACCAGGCTGTTAAATATGAGATTAATATCCGATTTCTTGAGCCTTCCAGATTTGAAGGCATAGCAGCAGAGGCCCATGCATGGAAGAAGTTCATCAACGACCAAGCTAGCCCCTCTCCATAAAGTGTTCTAAAAAAACTTGATTTAAAATGTAATATATTGTATTAATTATGTGCACATGCTATGAGACAAAATTTTGGAAATGAAAGGTTGGGGAAGCTCAAAAGTCATTGAGGGGCATCCCAAGGGTTTTGTTTTTGTATAAATATAGGAGAGTTTAGATGTAAAAAAGATTTTTTTTCCCAGATCATTTTTTTAGAGCGTATTGTAAGAAGAACTATTTCCTTTTACAATAAAGAGTTACATGTTTATGCTGGAGAAAGTTTTGTGGAATGTTTCAACTGTTTTGCTATGGACCAGTTGAATGTGAACTATTTCATTTTCAGCTTATTTCCATTAACTGTGAGATCGTTCTAACTCATTGAATTTCTTTTCATGTTATGAATGTACTCTGGTTTATTCTGTAAAATTTCCACTTTGAGTAATGAAGGTTGTAATTAACAATAAGCTATCTTGTTGTTTATATTTCTATTGATGTTCATGTGTTCTGAAACAATTAACAACTATCTATGATATTTTCTAATGCATGCACTGAAATACATTACTAACTATTAATGATAGTTTTGCTCCCTAGGGATAGGATAAGTAGTCTTAGTTAGTTTCTTGTTGTGTGTGATTTAGATGCGAGAGAGGTAAGACGAGAGGTAAGAACCTGCGCATCACATTGTGACCCTCCTCGTTATCTCTATCGTTTGCATTTTAGTTAGGAACTTGCACATCATACCTTAAACATAAAAAATAAAATATACATGGTGGACCGGGCCGTAACTAGTAAAACATTTTAATTGTTACTTGACCTACGGTAGCCAAACCGTAAACCAGACAGATTCCCCATACCAAATAGTAACGGGCTAGTTGAGAATGTTTATTGGGGAGAATCCCTAACTGTTGTTACTTGTGATTTTTCGGGCATCAACACCTCCTTGGAAACTAATTTTGTGGCTAAGCTGTTTTCCTCAACTTAGAAATGGTGTATATTGCTATGTATGCAATTGGTCTTTGGACTGTGTAGGAGTGGAAAGGAGTCTGCTTGACAAACCTAGTGTTTTGCAGGAGCCTCATAGACAGAGCTAGAGGGATGGCTCTATTCTCTACACCCGCTGAATAGCAGTGGAAGGGAAGTCATGTCCTGAGGGACTGTCCAGGAGAGAAGGGAATGATTCCTTGTGTTGGGTGTGTGTGGATGTCTTAGGAGTCAAGCTAGTTCTGGTGTAGGCACCCTTAGCTCTTCAGTTAGCCCACTAGCTTAGTAGACAGTGGTTCCATCTCCTGATAACCTGATAAACCCAACTTGTTGGCTTGGTTATGTGTTGTTGTGTACTCTTGGCCTGATAAACCCAACCGTGTTGGCTTGGCTGAGTCTTGACATATCTTTGGCTATGTGTGAGCATGCTTAGTTTCCTTATTTATTGTGGGAATCATGCCCAGCTCGGGGTGGCAGTGTTGCTGAGAGATTGATGAGCACACTTGCCTTTGGTTGGGTGGAACGTTGCAGCGACGTAGCTGGTTGCAGGACGAATTCTTCATAAGATAAGTATTCTTGTCTATTTCATCTCTGCAATTGTATTTGATGTTTAATGAAAATGATGAACATGCTAAATGCTTGAATGAAATGTAGTTTGCTTCCATTGTATGATAAATGATTATGCACCTATGCATGTTTTAGTTCAAATCATTTCAATTTTTATCATGTGTATGTTCATGGGGCTATTTTCCCGGGTAGATAGTATTATGGTAGTGTCCTCTTCGCCGGTTCGAAGGTCGGGGACGTTACAATGCTGGTAACATTTTCCTTTATTTGAATGACTTCTTTGTTGTAACAAATCGCTATTTGATTTTGGTGATTATTTTGAAAGACATTGGAGTTCCTTTTAGCCATGTTCAGGTCGTGCAAGACTTGTTCAACGTTTCCAGGAAAAGAGTGAAGTTGTTTGGTACGTTTAAGGTGGAAAATCATAAACATAATACCTTTATGTTTTCTTTGTTCCTCGCTACAGGCTTGACTTATTCATGTATTTTTGTATTTCTTATTTTGTTTTTGGGTTGGATTTGTTTAGCCATGGTGGGTTGAAGTTGTGAGTTCCACTATAGTCATTGAAAGAGAGATGGAATGGATGGAATGTTGGTTTGAAGGCTAAAGAGATGGTGAGTGTTTTTAAATTGGGGTTTGACTATTTTGTCTTGAAGTCTGCATCATTTTTTGTATTAGAGCCCAGTTGCTCTTTGGGATGAATAGAGAAGAAGAGTTGCAGCACTGATTTTGCAGACAAAAAGGAAATACAATAAAAGCCAGTGTTGGAATTTGTTGGAGAAATGGTAATTGGATATTGGTATATGCTTCCCATTTGATAGAATAATTTATATTATTGAGATAGAGTATCAGTTGTAAGAGAGTGTGGTAGATGGACCCTTGCATCATGGAGTACTATGATTGTTTCTAGTTGAGCTATAAGTAAAGAGAACAAGTGAATTTCTTAGAGGAAAAGGAGTGACTGCAAGTAGGAAGCCTATAGAGAGAGCATAGTGAGTGCTCGAATGGTTCTAAGTGAGAGGACCAGTGGAAGGGTTTGTTTTTAGGTCAACATGGGCATGGAGGATCTTATAGAGGTGATGAGAGAGGTGATTACTAGAAATCATATTAATGGTTCAAAGAGAGGCCACAAGATAGCAAGGAAGGATTCCAAAACAAATGACATAAAGAGGAAAAGTCAAATAGATTTTGACAGGAAACTAATTGAAATAGAAGCAAGGATTAGTGCATTGACAAAGCTACTGCATGAAGGGGAAGATGCAGAAGACCAATATTATCCAGACAGAAATAGAGGAAAAATGTGAAATGCCCTATAGTAAAACTATATGACAGAAACCTCAAGTACAAGTTGAGTGTTTGGTGGAAGAAGGAGAGAAAGCTCAAAGTAGTTGAGCATGAGGAGAGAGTTCACATCTGTGAACCCGAGAAAGGTGTATACCTTGATGAAGGGGAGGAAGGAAATATTGATGAAGAGTTTTTTGAAGGACTCAAGGGTATAAATAGTTCACATTAGTATGAAGAGAATGAAGGAGAGCTCATAGCAATTGAGCAAAAGGAAGAAGTACACATTATTTGTGAACCTAAACAAGGTGTCTACTTTGATGAATAAAGTGATGAGGATGTTGAAGAAAGCTCTATTGAAGATATCACTGGTTGTTATGTAGAATAAAATCAGCATGAAGGATGGGAGATGAAAGCATCAACAAAGGCTAAAGAACCTTATGAATTTTATGCTAATGATTTTTTTAGTGCAGATTACACAGGCAAGGGAAAAGAACAGTTGTTGAACACTGTCAAGCAGATTGGAAAGGGTAAAGATGAATCTGAAATCTTGGGTATATGGTGGTATGTTTATATTATGAATATATATCTAATTGTCTTGTTCTAAACAATTTGTAAGGGGATATTGGAGAGAGCGAATGAAGAAATAGAAATTGCTTCAAGAAAAAGAAATTTTATTTCATTTGGTCATGGAGAGTGTATAAGATGCAGTTGTTTTGAGGAATAATATGGTAATCCAAACCAAAAAGGAGAATTTTAAGGAAAGAAACAATTGGCCTTTTGTAATGCAGCAGTGGAAGAGGCTTTTGGAAGCCTTGAATACTTCAGAGCAAAAGGATGATACCAATTTTGATAATCTTATATGTGAAGAATGCATTATGAGGTAAATGTATAACATTCTGCAACAGAGGGACAGATTGGATGAAGATATAGATGAGTTATGGAAACTTATGAAGAAAGCTTCTAAAGAAAAATACTATGAAGAAAAGAAGGCTATCAACATTAGGGAACAATTGGATGTACAAGTCTACAACAAGAAGGAAATGGAAGATGATCAAATACAACATAAGATGTGGCATCCAGGAGGAAATTAAGGAATGATGACACATGGTGAGGAGGCCATGATTTTCTTTTACCTTGGGAGTGTGATGCAGGGCCATCATGCTCTCATTTAAAGCTTTAAAGGTTGGTCATAACATAGGGTCATGACACTAGCCAAAAGAGAGTCCATTATAATTTTTTGTAAATATATTTGAAGTTTTCTCATAATTGGAAAATGTAGACTCAGAAGATTCTCGATGGTAATGAGGTGTGATAAGAGTCATGATTAATTTCTGTTTTAGAAATTGGTTACATAATTGTAGGGTTTTTAAAGTTGGAAGCATCGACTTCCTTTTGTAGAAGTGTTATCCTACGGGGCAGATAGTGATGAGGTGTGATAAGAGTCATGATTAATTTCTGTTTTAGAAATTAGTTACATAATTGTAGGGTTTTTAAAGTTGGAAGTCAGAAATTAGTTACATAATTGTAGGGTTTTTAAAGTTGGAAGCATCGACTTCCTTTTGTAGAAGTGTTATCCTACGGGGCATTTAGAAGTAGAGAGATTGGCCTCGAAAAGGAGAGATAGAATGCCAAAATTGTCAAATCTAGCCAATGTAGAGGTGAAATTTCTCCTCTCGAAAATATAAATACAAAATTTAGTAATGGGACTTAGTCAATTGATGTTTCTATTGTATGTATGAATGGATCTCTGAATTAATGGATTAATGTATGGTTGAATAGGGTTGTGTATAAAGACTTCATATAACCTCTGTAATCAAGTTTGTGAATTCCTAAAGTGTGTGACACATGAGTTAACGTAGGTCTATGTGAGTGTACATTTCCTGTGTATGAAGTACAAGGCATTACACTAACAGCATTGAATGAGCTACAAGGCATTTACCAACAACCAATACATGATTGAATTTTAGTGACTATTCATTCACCATTGTCATCCGCTCACATTTAAAACCCATTAAAAGAAATAAAGTTCCAGATCTGAACGAGAATTATTGTTACGTCTATGATAATGAGAGGATTCAAAAGCAGGCTGACAATTCCTGTGAGGACTTATTTATGAAGCTCCCAGTCGACCAGCCTGGGGGACATTCATAGTAACAAACCGGACTGACAGCTCATCAATGTCATTGTGCTGAGTGCCCAATATGATTTAATTGCCCGCAGGCTCGCACAGTTCACCTCCTCAAGGGCCTCATTTTGGCTGAGCTGTCAACACTGGGAAAGCAACGAACTGCTGGTTAAACTAGTAAAAGAAATCAGAATTACTAGATTTTCACTATTTTTATCTTCGTATTGGATGAACTTATTGAAAAAAAAAAATCTTTGTATTGGATGACACAATGTCCTCGTGCAGACAAGTTTAAGTTGCAAAGTCATTTGACTCAAGGAAGTTAATTGGCGGAAATTATTTTCATTATTTTTAAATTTTGGATAAATTAATAAAAAAACCATGAGATTTGACTTGGTTTACTGGGATATGAATATTTTTAAGATGCTTGACATTCATTTAGTTAAAATAAATTTTGAATAAATTAATAAAAAACCATGTCATTTGACTTGGTTCACTGGGATATAAATATTTTTAAGATGCTCGACTTTTATCTATTTAACTAGATTTTCACATTAGGTATTTAAATGGGAGGCACGTTGAAAGGCAGATGGCTCATTATTATGTGAAGGGTTACCTCATTTCTGACAGGGAAGGGCAGAGAAGTGCCTCTGGACCCTGGTACAGAACCATTTGGGAGAAAGGTAAACTCCAGATTTAGGGTCCCCACCAAATTTAGCCCCACAAAAACGTGTTAGTCGAACTCACCATGGTTATCTTGCTGACCCCTTAAAAAATGGGATCCTGAGATCTGGGTCATGCTTTTAATATTGACTAATTTTAATTAATTTTAATTATTAAAATATAGCAATATATTTTTTTCTATTCAATTTTTGTCTCTCATATAGATAAATCTGAACAAAAATTATTTAATATATTACAAACCAATAATTAATACAGTAGCAGTAGACATTATACCTACCAAACACCATGCTTATTACAACCACATTAATTAACTCACTACAAGCTAAATATTAATCACCCTTATAGCTCCATCAAGTTAACCACCGACCACCAGGACGGTACAGCTGACTCCTAACCTCAGACCCAAAATATGGAAGTATCCCAAATTGATACAGGATACTTTCAAAACAATTCAATAATCCTGTCCTTTACTCGACAGTATTTGGCTTTCATTTCTCTTAACTGTCAACATTTTAGAAAGAGTACACGGGGACCAAATCAGAATCAAGATCTTTTCTTAAGGCACTCATCAGTCGCTGTGGAATTCCCATTAGAAATTAGAAATTGGTTCGAGGTTGTTGAGATTCTTTGAATATTAAAATTCAATTAGATTTGATGGTATTGATAATAAAATTATAAATAGCGTTTAATTTGTTACCAATCAGATGTAATTAAATTTACACCTCTGTAGACTTTAGCAGTTAAATGCGCAGAGGGGGGTCCCTTGTCCCACAAAAAGGGGTCTCATACACCAATTTGGTGTCTGGCTTGGCGGTGACCTTAAAAATAGATTATTATTATTATTATTAGTAAAGAGTATTTAATAGAACGCTCAAACAATATTATCAGTAAATAAATATTTTGGAAAAAAAATTTAGTGTTATTAGTAACTAACATTTAATAGAAGCTTAAAAGATATTATTATTATATAAATATTTTGGAAAAAGTTATGTGTAGAATGTTGGTTGGGTATTTAATAATATAAATTTTGTGAATATTTAATGATGATTTATTTGAATTTTATTAAAATAACTAATGTTTTAATTAATATAATACTTTTAATATATGTAATAAAAAGTTTGTTAACATCTCACTCTTTTCATCATTATAAATTTAACACTGTAATAAAAAGTTTGTTAACATTTTATCTTTTCATTATCATAAATTTAAGAAAGGAAAAGTTTATATAATATATTTTTTACTTAAAAAAAGTAAAACATATTTTTAATGAAAAAAAAGTAAAAACTTATTTAATATTTTTTAGAAAAGAATAATAAAGATAAATAAAATAACATAAATTTATTGGAGATTAATAAAAATAAATAACTTCAAAGTTTTTTTTTAATTGGGGAATTAGGAATAGGTCTGTATTAATGACATTTCAACTTGAAGTGGGCAATTAAGAATACATTTGTAAATTTAGTTAGGAAGATTAAAAATTAAGAATAATATTATATTAACTATATTTCAACTTGAAGTAAACAATAAAGAATACATTTGTAAATTTAGTTAAAAAGATAGATAACAGTGATGACCATAATATACACTCTAAAGTTAAACATATATATTATGTAACTTTAACATCATATTAACTTAACTTAAAGTTTATCTAAAAATAATTAAATTTAATTCAAGAGGGGATTTTTAGGATCTCAATACCGTATTTCTTTTACTTCACTAATAGACATTTCATTTTCTGAATAGAAAAGTTAAAAAAAAATATTTATATCACAAATTACAAACATATTTTTTTGACTTTATTAACTCCAAACATGTTTGGAGTGAGGCATCTTGAATATTAATAAGAAAGAGAACATAAAACGTTTTTGTTATAAAGATATTTCGAAAATCAAACCAATACAAACTTCCCATTTACCAAATCTATATATTTTCTTGAAGCATCTATTCATCCTCATTCATAATGCAAATGTGTATCAACAAAGAGAAAATAACACACAGTTTATGTTTTCTTGATAGCCTGGATTTGAATCTAATACTTTCTCTTCTTCACAGAATTCACATTTCCCTGATAGGCAAGTAACAAATACTGGGCCAAATTCATGATTTTCCTAATCGGCAAGCAAGAAATACTCTCTCTTCACCAAATTCACAATTTTCCTAATCTGCAAGCAAGAAATACTCTCTTCCTGACCAAATTCACAAGCAAGAAATACTCTCTTCCTGACCAAATTCAAAGAATCTCAATTTAATATTTCTCTTCTCTATCACATTTATGTTTTCCTTAGTAGCAAGGACTTGAATTTAATCCTTTCCCTTCTTCACAAAATTCAGATTTTCCCTAATCCGCAAGCAAGAAATGCTCAATTTTCACAAAACTCAGATTTTCCCTGATCGGCAAGCAAAAAATACTTTCTCTTCTTCACAAAATTAACATTTTCCCTAATCGGCAAGCAAGAAATAGTCATTTCTTCACAAAATTCATATTTTCCCTAATCGGCAAGCAAGAAATACTTTCTCTTCACAAAATTTACATTTTTCGTTATCGGCAAGCCAGAAATACTCTCTTCAGATTCACATTTGCTCATAAAGTTAATAGTACCAAGGGCGTTTCAGAACGAATATATTTTTCAATAAAATTTCAGAATAGCATAGGACATGAACAGAAAAGCACAATCACAATTGCGGCCAAGCAGGTCATCACATTGGCATTCATAGACTACGATAATTTTTATTGTTTGGTGATATGATAAAATAAAATTATGAACACTTAAATTGTAATTGAAAAGTAGATACATACCTGGAGGGCTCCATTGCAGAACGTGAAAGTAGTTGCTCGAAGGCAAAAGACTGATTTAACATATACCAATATTTGTTTGTCTAAGTCTCTCTTTTCATCTCCTACACTCTAATCCACTTAACCATTATATATAAAAAAAATTCAATAAGATTCCTCAAGTTACAAGACTAAATCAATAATGTTTATTAAATGTTCACTAAGAATAAGTCAATAATGTTTACTAGATCATTACAAGCTCCATAATTAAGTTAATAATGCTTACTAAATGTTTATTAAGACTAATTTAATAATGTTGGTTAAATGTTTATTACAAGTTTAATAATTAGTTGGCTAACCAGTAATCCAGAAAGGTAAACAATTAATTAAGTATGTTTAGAGATTAAAGGTCAACAATTAGTTTACCAACTATTAATTTATAAAAAATAATTAACTTAAACACCTCTTGAGATTTGAGCTTAAATGAAAAATATAGCACTTTTTATAACCACAATTGACAAAAATAAGCCACAAGTTAAGTGTCTCACACACACAATTTTTCATATGCATTATTTTAGTTAAATGGTTTGTTTGTTAAGAGCTGCCCATTATCCATGCATTAACTATGAGTTATCCATGCATTTAATGCATAACAGTTATTCATACATCGATTACCAAATATTTTTTATATATTTTTTTATACTTGTTTATTTGGACTTTGTAAGGACACTCATAAAATCAATCTCAATAGTACACTTGTCTCATCATCCTGCAATCTAGGAAAAGCATACTTGCTAGTTCACCCCAAATTCTAAAATACAAACACCTATAGGTGGAACAATACCTCAATTAAAAAAGTCATATTTCACTATTTTCATTAGGAATTGTCTATTTGTTAGACCTTTTGGATTTTTAGGTCAATTATTAATTGGAATCCGGTAACAAAAATTAATCTAAAAAATTTATGATATTATGTAAAAAATTAAAAAATCTATTTTTCATTATAATCAAAATAATCTTCTATCATCTAACAATATTAATACAATTCACATATTAAGGATAAAAATAGAATTCACAAATTATAAAGGCGGGGACCGTATGGTGCAACGGCACCTTCACAAATCTTGGTCCATTCCATTGGTAGCCTGAGCAGACCTTTGCCTCCAATTATAAATTATAAATAAACATTAATATAATATAAATACAATTGACAAATTAAAAATAAACATAAATATAAAAGTAATGAGCAATCCAATCTCATACCATACATCAACTTTATTCGTAACGAATAAAATTTAAAATATATAGTGAAATAGTCAATGCTTTTACATTATAAAATATAAATACAATAACAATCACTTTAATCTTTTTAATATAAAATAATACTTTAAAAAATTATTTATAAAATATTTTTTTGAAGCTGTCAAACATGATTCAAAATCATCCCATGTTAATAATCTGGCCACAGACAATATATATATTTGAAGCGGTCAAACATGATTCAAAATCATCCCACGTTAATAATCTGGCCATACACAATATAAATACAATTCACACAGCTAATGGATAAAAATAAATACATAAAGTGTAAATACGATTCAAAGCTCATGAAGATATCTCTCCCATGTATTTGTGACGATGTAACGATCAAATTACAATTATTAACTTCTCAAAATATCGAAAGTGGATGGAAGTAGATGTTTGGTGGCAAAGCCAAACTAAGGCACTTCCTCTAATGAATTTTGAACTTTCCTGGGAAATTTGGAAAGGAAGGAAAAATAAAAAATTCAATATCTATCGTGTGGTGTAATATCCAGATCTCCCCCATTTCTGTCATTGTCAAATGATAAAGTATTTGGGTTCTTTGATGGTTCGTTGTAATAGGATTCCTTTGTTTGTGGAGTTGGTGTCACTCTTTGATTGAACTAAATCAAAATGTATAAGATGTGAATGTCATGTGGTTCTAACAAAAATTTAAAAGGCCAATTGATACCATTATGGAAGTTTTTTTTCTCTCAAATTATCTTAATTTATATGGCATCCATGTATATAGGGATTCCAAAGTTTTTGTGAATGGAGTACTAAATATGAATAATGTCAACATCCTCCAATTATCCACATGGATGAAGCATACAAGGTTGTTGATTGACAAGCTTTTTCATGTATACAAGAAACAAAATCTTTTGGGAGATTTGTTTTCCAAGAAAGCTCTCTTGTTTGAGGAGGGCTATATCTTTTATGAATTTTCGGAGGATGGTTCTTTTATTTTTGAGGACAAGTTCAAGATTTTATGATATAATTTTGAGAGGATGGTTCTTTTATTTTTGAGGACAAGTTCAAGATTTTATGATATAGCTTTTTTATTTGGGCATGTTCTTATGTGCTTGTTAGTTAACCTCTTTGGAGTTTGCTGGTCTATTGCCTTTTCCTCGATCATCTTTTGCTTGTATTGAATATTCCTATGGACTACTTGTCATCTTGATATTGACTATTTTTGGTGAACTTAGAAGTTTTCCATTGTGTGCTTTGCTTCATATTACATGTGTTATTAATAGTATAAATTTGTTGTGTGTGAAAAAAAAAAATAGGTTAAAATGTTGTATTATGATTGGTTAAGTTATTATTTAAATTTTGTAAAGTAATTAGTGTCATTAATTTAATAATTTTTAAAATCATTATGTGTAAGTATTTATGATTATGGGTTATTATTAATTGTTATTTAATATAAGGGTTTATGTTGTTTTTTGTTTTGTTTTTTAAGATTAAGTCAAAGCTTGATGTGATTTTTTTTAAATAAGGAAAGAGTCTCAATGTCTTATGTTTTGGATTACTTTTTGTTATTTTATGATGATTTTGTGTAAAATTTATATAGAATTGTTGAAAATATAAAGATAAAAAAAATGAAAAATAGAATTTAAACAAAGAAAAAATAAGATTTTACAAAAATAAAATTAATAAATTCAAATGATTTGAGTTGGAAAAATCCAAAACATTAGACAACTTTCTAAATGAAAACATATGAAAAAATACTAGTTTAGAAATTGTGTCATACTTTAAGGTTTATTTAATTCATTGGTTGTTATATACTAGCACAGCTACAAGTAAAGTGGCCTATGAAAGTCAATAGACACAACCAACCACTTAGTTTTGTGGACATGGTTTGTTGTTAAACAAAAGCTAAATACCAGTCTAGATCCAAATCCTAGGCTCTATCAAGCACCGAGAGGGATCAAATCTTTGGAGGTGCAAACCTCTTCTTAAGTATTGCACTTAAATATCAACTTAGTATTAATATTTAATATTATTTATGGCCGACATGTAATATTTTATATTATTTTTTATTTTGTTAGGAAAGAACATTACAACATCTTCCCCATACATGGTTTTAAAACCATGTGCAAAACCCTCATAAAACCATGGGTTGTTTAGGAAGCCTTGCACATGGTCTTAAAACCATTTGCAATAACCTCCTAAACCATGTACAATAAACCATGTGCAAGGCCTCCTAAACAAAAAACTATTTGCAAGGCCCTCCTAAACCATGTACAATAAAAGCACGGGTTGTTTAGGAGGCTTTGCACATGGTTTTAAAACCATGTGCAAGGCCTCCTAAACAAAAAAACCATTTGCAAGGCCCTCCTAAACCATGTACAATAAAAGCATGGGTTGTTTAGGAGGCTTTGCACATGGTTTTAAAACCATTTGCACCACCAACTTTTTTTTGTGGATAATTCATTTTTTATTTTTTAAATTTTGCTAAGTAGGAACATTAAAACATCTCCCACATATAATGTTGGTAAATTTTTTATTTTTTAAATTTTGCTAAGTAGGAACATTAAAATATCTCCCACATATCGTGTTGTTTTTTTTACCGGCATTTTTTTGGCCTATAATTAATTATTAATTATTTTTTATTGTTTTGTTAGGTAGGAACATTACAGTGTGGAGGACATTTATTTTGGAGGATAATTAAAAAAATACTTTTTTTATGGCCGACATTTACAAGAGTAACGTTACAAGATCTCCCCCATACTGGCCGTAGAGCGCCTCTCGCCGCAATTAAACTAATGACCAAATGATTATAGTTATCCATTTATTACCAAATCGTTATAGTTATCCATTTATGATATAACATACACATTAAAATAATAAATATAAATATAAAACAAATACTATTTAATAAAAAACACAAAAACTGATATGAAGAAATTAATAAAACTTAATCAAGATGCACTTAAGCAAAACAAGATACCATGACCATGAAATAAAAAAATAAATATGTTTTTCAATCCACCTTGGGTAGTTAAAGCTTTGCACTTATCTTCTAAAAAATAATAAAAGTTAAGTAAAGATTTTAATATTAGTCATAAATTAACCAAATTATGGTTAAATAAAAAAAAATGTAATAGAATAACTAAAACACAAACATTTATAATGTTGAGACTAAGTTTAAAACTATATGAAAATGTGTCTTGTTAATATATTTAATAGAGTCATATTGCATTCTAAGACTTTTACATATGTCTTGTTAATAGTCATATTGCATTCTAAGATTACATTTAATTGAAAGTATAAGAAAAATAAAGTATAACCACACAAAAAAATCACCAAAAATGGTGAAGAAACATGTAGAGTCATATTGCATTCTAAGACTTTTTCATATGTCGAGTCATATTGCATTCTGAGACTAAATTTAATTGAAAGTATAATAGAAATAAAATATAACCACACTAAAAAAATCACTAAAAATGGTGAAGAAACATGTGGGGGTGAATGGATGGTGCATAGTAATTTTCAAATCCATATTCTAGATATGATTAGTCCAAAACACCATTTTTTGTTATCCTTTATATATTCTTTTGTTTTCTTATTCTAAAATAATTTTTTAATATAAAAGTCCTCCTCCCACAAGTGTTATTTAGAAATACATTTAAAAATATATATAAATAACAATGTATTTATATGAAAAAAAACCATCTAACACAAAGGTGCAAAAATTATAAAATCGATTTATTTAAAAATATATTTATAAAAATAAAAAAAATAACAATGTATATATAGCTTATTAATAGATAGATTGTTAAAAAAATGAAACTAAATAAAATAGAAATCAATAACATAGAAAAACAATAATGACAATCACATGAAATTGACATATAGATTTTACATGGTAAAACTCTAGAAAGGGTAACATCAAAGGAGCAAATAGTATCGGTACTTTTATTGCTCAAAGATGGAGATTACAACAACCTTCATGCTTATAACTATTCCTCACATTCACTCACATAATGATAATTGCCTCTACAGTCTTACATGGAATTATAGCTCTTCTTACATGGTTACATAAGACTGACCAATTAATTATGCCTTCTAACTTGAGCTAATTGTTCTCAACTGATGACTGAATATACGATCTAGAAGATGCCATAATCCAAACTCACGAAAATTGGTTGTCACATTATCCAACATACATTTATCATAACATTTTAATACCACCACACACAAAATCCAATTCAAAACCATTGATCAACATCATCATTAAACACATTATATTTTATAATATTATCATAATAAACACCTTAAACAATCTATACTCCTTTTTTTTGGTGAGCTGAAAACAGTGGGGGGAAGGGGCATGTTGACCCGGTATCCATTCCTGGGGCTCAACCATGGCCCCTTGACTAAACAGGGATTGATTTCTTCTGGTGAAAAAAAAAAGTATTATATTAATCAAATTAGTCGTAACACACACAATAATTTACTGACATGTATAAATTGGATATGTATAATTCATTCAGTTTCTATGGTCAAATACTATTTGAACTAATTTAAACAACCACACATAAATCAATTGATTATTTATATTTTTAAATGGATCAACAATCGATGTTACCAAAAACATCATTACTTTTACATAATCATGCAATAGTAAATAAAACAAGGAATTCATAGACTTTATTTTTTAAGAACTGAAAAACTATACCTTCTATAAAAAGTATATGTCCAAATAGTCATTACATAGTGTAACTAATTGAATGATACAGTCAAATAGATAATGATAATCCCTTATTGTATATGACAGTCTCATACAGTTTATATTGGTCATAACAAAAAAACATAGTCCCATCTTATGCAAACCATACATCAAATGAGAAACATAGAACTCATAATTGCCACAAGCTATCTAGAAATCCAAAATAGAATTATATAGGTTTCAACGAGTGACGTTGAAGTCCTTGCTGCCTCATCCACCATCTGTACGCCCATCATGGAAATCATGCATATCAAGTAGTGAGATGACCAATAGCAAAAAAGAAATGCATACATATGTATAACATAAAGCATCTATCCTTGCTTAAAAAAAGCAGGAACATCATTGGTCATTCTTATTACCAACATCTTAGTGGTATCCTGTAGCGATGATCCAATCACTAAGTGGCCATCCAATATACCACAACTGTCAATATAGCTTGATTCTACCCTGGTTCAAACAAACATGATTTTGGATTAACTAATATTGGATGAATCCTTATTGAATGCCCAGTGCATCCTTTGATAATGTATCCATATCTTGGTTGTATTCACAGTAAACGTGGGAGAAAGAGATCCCCGACATAAGACAAATAATACCCTTGATTTTTTGATAGTGACTAGGTGTGATTAAAGTCATGAGTTATTAAGAGATAAGATTAAATTTATGTTTTATAAATTAGTTACATAATCGTAGGGTTCTGAAAGTTGGAAGCATCGACTTCCTTTTATAGAAGTATAAGCCTACGATAATTTAGAAGTAGAGAGAATGGCCTCGAAAATGAGAGATGGCCGGGGCCAGAGGTGAACTTTCTCGTGTTGAAAATATAAATACATAATTTAGTAATAGAACCTGTCAATTGACGTTTCTATTATATGTATGAATGGATATCTACATTAATGGATTAATGTATGGTTGAATAGGGTTGTGTATAAAGACTTCATATAACCTCTATAATCAAGTTTGTGAATGCCTAAAGCATGTGCCAGATGAGTTAACGTAGGTCTATGTGAGTGTACAATTCTTGTGTATGATTATTCCTAGATTTGACTATGTTGTAATGTTGTTAAATTTGGAAGTTTCACTCTCTTAAATAAATGAATACGCATCCTATAGATCCTTCATTTTCTAAATGGAAACAAAGGGGAGAGTTCTCTGCGGAGAGATTTATTATTTTATGAATACTCTGTTTCACAATAAATTTGGAATAAGAACAATCATGATGAGAGTCTGTGCATGTAAATCGCGAAGATAGAGATTTTGATCCAAATTTTGTGGGTTTATTTCCCTTATGTCTAAACATTGAACAAAATCGCAAAGCCTATCTATTGGTGGAACTCATGGGTTTGGAACAGATGAGTGTGTGTCATCTGACTTGGAATGAAGAACAAAAGTATGGTATGATGGTAACATTTTCCTTTATTTGAATGGCTTCTTTGTTGTAACAAATCGCTATTTGATATTGGTGATTATTTTGAAAGAGATTGAAGTTCCATTTATTAATGTTCAGGTTGTCTTGAAGTTTGCATCATTTTTGGTATTAGAGCCCAGTTTCTCTTTGGGATGAATAGAGAAGAAGTGTTGCAGCACTAATTTGCAGACAAAAAGGAAATAAAGTCAAAGTCAGTGCTGGAATTTGTTGGAGAAATGGTAAGTAGATATTGGTATATGATTCGCATTTGATAGAATAATTTATATTATTGAGATAAAGTATCAGTTGTAAGGGAGTGTGGTAGATAGACCCTTGTAGCATGGAGTGTTATGATTGTTTCTATTTGAGCTATAAGTAAAGAGAACAAGTGAATTTCTTAGAGGAAAAGGAGTGACTGCAAGTTAGAATCCTATAGAGAGAGTAGAGCGAGTGCTTGAATGGTTCTGATTGAGAGAAATAGTGGAAGGGTTTGTTTGTAGTTCAACATGGACATGGAGGATCTTATAGAGGTGATCAGAGAGGTGATTGTTGGAAATCGTATTAAGGTTTCAAAGAGAGGCCACAAGAAAGCAAGGGAGGATTCCAAAATAGATGACATAAAGAGGAAAAGTCAAATAGATTTTGACAGGAAACTTGTTGAAATAGAAGCAACGATTAGTGCATTAACAAAGCTTCTACAGGAAGGGGATGATGCAGAAGACAAATATTATGGATGGGAATAGAGGAAAAAGGTGAAATGGCCTATAGAAAAACTATATGACAAAAACCTCAAGTACAAGTTGAGTGTTTGGTGGAAGAAGGAGAGAAATCTCAAAGTAGTTGAGCATGAGGAGACGACTCACATCTGTGAACCTGAGAAAGGTGTATACCTTGATGAAGGGAAGGAAGGAAATGTTGATGAAGAGTTTTTTGAAGGAATCAGTGGTGTAAATAGTTCACATCAATATGAAGACCTTGAAGGACAGCTCAGCGCATTTGAGCAAAAGGAAGAAGTACACATTATTTGTGAACCTAAACAAGGTGTCTACTTTGATGAACAAAGTGATGAGGATGTTGAGGAAAGGTCTGTTGAAGATATCACTGCTTGTTATGTAGAATAAAATCAGCATGAAGGATGGGATATGAAAGCATCAACAAAGGATAAAGAACCTTATGATTTTTATGCTAACAATTTTTTTAGTGCAGATTGCGCAGGAAAGGGAAAAGGACAGTTCTCGAACACTGTCAAGCAAATTGGAAAGGATAAAGATGAATATGAAATCTCAGACCTATGTGGTGGTATGTTTACATTATGAATATATATCTAATTGTCTTGTTCTAGAAAATTTGTAAGGGAAATATTGGAGAGAGTGAATGAAGAAATAGAAATTGCTTCAAGAAAAAAAAATTTCATTTCGTTTGGTCATGGAGAGTGTAGAAGATGGAGTTGTTTTGAGGAATAATATGATAATCCAAACCAAAAATGAGAGTTTTGAGGTAATCAACAGTCATCCTATTGTAATGCAGCAGTGGAAGAGCATTTTGGAAACCTTGAATACTTCAGAGAAAATGGATGATAGCAATTTTGATAATTTTATATGTGAAGAATGCATTATGAGGCAAGTGTATAAAATTTTGCAACAGAGGGACAGATTGGATGAAGATGTAGATGAGTTATGGAAACTTATGAAGAAATATTCTAAAGAAAAATAATATGAGGAAAATAAGGCTATCAGCATTAGGGAACAATTGGATGTACAAGTCTACAACAAGAAGGCAATGGAAGATGATCAACTACAACATAAGATGTGGCATCCAGGAGGATTAAGGAATGAAGGCACGTGATCAGGAGGCCATGATTTTCTTTTACCATGGGATTCTGTAGTAGGGGCATCATGCTCTCATTTAAAGATATAAAGGTTGGTCATAACTTAGGGTCAAGACACTATCCAAAAGAGAGTCGATTATAATTTTTTGTAAATATATTTGAAGTTTTCTCATAATTGGAAAATGTAGACTTAGAGGATTCTTGATAGTGATTAGGTGTGACAAGAGTCATGATTTATTAAGAGATAAGATTAAATTTTTGATTTAGAAATCATTTGCATAATTGTAGGGTTTTTAAAGTTGGAAGCATCGACTTCCTTTTGTAGAAGTGTAATCCTACAGGAATTTAGAAGTAGAGAGATTGGCCTCAAAAAGGAGAGATGGCCAAGGCTAGAAAATAATGCCAAAATTGTCAAATCTAACCAATGTGTAGGTGAAATTTCTCCTGTTAAAAATATAAATACAAAATTTAGTAATGGAACCTGTCAATTGATTTTTCTATTGTATGTATGAATGAATCTCTGAATTAATGGATTAATGTATAGTTGAATAGGGTTGTGTATAAATACTCCATATAGCCTATGTGATCAAGTTTGTGAATGCCTAAAGTGTGTGCCACACGATTTAACAGAGGTATGTGTGAGTGTACAATTCCTGTGTATGATTATTCATGGATTTAATTGTGTTGTAATATTGTTAAATTTGGAAGTTTCACTCTCTTAAAGATATGAATATGCATCCTGTAGATCCTTGATTTGGCAAATGGAAACAAATGGGAGAGTTCTCTACGGGGAGAGTTATAGTTTTATGAATAGTCTGTTTCACATTAAATTTGTAATAAGATCAACAGTGATGAGAGTCCATGCATGTAAATCGTGAAGATAGAGACTTTGATCCAATGTTGAAGGAGTTGGTCAAGTTGTGAGATTTGGGAATCTGAGTGATTGAAATTATGAAGGAAGGAAGAACAATGGATTTGGTACTTGCATTGAAATGTTGACAATAAATAAATAAAAATTAGAACCAGGGTGTGACTAAGTAAGGAAAACATTCAATAGATATTGTGATATGTTTATAAATAATCAAAACATTGTGGTTGTGAGAGATCGGGTACACAAATTTTCTGAGTTTATTTCCCTTTTGTCTGAATATTGAAAAAATCACAAAGCATGTCTATTGTTGGAATGCATGGGTTTGGAACAGATGAATGTATGTCATCTAACTTGGAATAAAGAACAAAATTATGGTATGCTGGTAACATTTTTCTTTGTTTGAATGACTTTTTTGTTGTAACAAATCGCTATTTGATATTGCTGATTAGTTTGAAATAGATTGGAGTTGAGTTTAGCCATGTTCAGGTCATGCAAGCCTTGTTCAATGTTTCTAGGAAAAGAGTGAAGTCATTTGGTAGGTTGAAGGTGGAAAATTAGAAAAAACGTAAGTCTATGTTTTCTTTATTCCTCACTACATGGTTGACTTATTCTTGTAGTGTTGATGCCTGGAAAAATCCCAGGTACTGACAGTAGGGATTCTCCACGGTAAACAATCCCAATTAGATCCTCCATCATTTGTGTGAGGAATTCGTCCGGTTTACGGTCCAACTATCGTAGATTAAGTTGTTCAAATATTTTACTAGTTACGGCCTGGTCCACCATTTACGTATTTTTTTGTTTAAATGGATGAAATGCATATGCCTAAGGTAAATGTAGGTCTATTGTATTCTAAAAGTAATCTATTCTATCCCTGTAAGGAGAAAATTTAGAGTTCAGAGTAATATACTAAAAAATGTTCATATAAGTCTAATAGATAGTTGTTCCAACACAATAATCACATTCACAACACAAAGAATACCAAAGATAGCTTTGATATAATTAAACCATTTATTACCCTGTCATTACACAGACAACAGACCATTCATGACCAAAGAATTAGTTCCAGGAAGTTAGAACAATCTCATTGTATGATGTACAGAAGCAAGAAAAAATTGTTCTACAGGATGCATTCCACACATTCCGATTAGATCTTCGTGTAGGCCTTTGTTCTAGAAAATTGATCCTTCTTATTAACAAAGAGTTAGCTCTTTTACAAAAATAATCCAACATTCTTTTCACCAGCCAAAAGTCCTTTCTATGGGGCTCTACACCCCTATTTATTATCTGGATCCGTCACGTTGTGACCTTTCTATCTATCCTAACGCTAGAGATTCCCAAGCTTCTTATTTGCTTAACCTGGGAGAAATCCAACGGTTTCATAAAAATAAAAATAAAATTATATAGGCCTTGCCCTGCTTGAAATACATGTAGCCTATGCGTTAGCTTCTCAAGCGATTGGATCGTATTCGGTTGGCTCAAGCACCAGTCATGTTAATGCGCCTCCATGTGTGTTGTATCTTGGTGATTAATCCTCTGCTTTTGCATCCATTTCACTCTTCCCGTATTCGAACTTGGTTAGCAATAATACCTGTGATACATAAAGAAGACATAATGAGAGATATATCTAATCTGGAAACAACAATAATTTTCCAATTGTAAGTTTAATGATACACAATTTGACTAAATTTAAGCTTCGAGTGAAAGATTTCTCAGTTTCCCCAATGGTTCATAGTAGAAAACAAAATAGATATTGAATAACCCAGATCATCTCAAAAGATGGATCGTATTTATTTGATCCATTAGATCATGTGACCTCGACAACTCCTTTTCGTGAAATAGCGGAGAGTTGAAATTAGAAAGCGAGATGTCAACTTTCTTCGAGATTAACTTCCATCTTTCTGTTTCCGCTTTTCTTCTTCCACCCTTTTCTGGACCGTTGATCTATTTTGAAGCGATTCTCAGCTATCGATCTGAAATCAAGTTATAGGTTGTGGATCTCGGAAAGCGGACTTCTATCTTTTCATGACCGAAAATATACCTTTTCTGCTCTCCGCCCTTCTGATTCCGCCTTTTGCTGCGGGATATTTCTGGATTGTTGATCTATGCAGAAGCTCTCTGAATCATCGATCTTTTGGCTATTCAAAAGGAGACCTCTAAATTTTTGCAACTAGATTTTCGTATTTCTTCTTTTTCATTTTCTGCTTCTTTTCTGAGTCGTTGATCTTCGTGGAAGCCTTCTCGACTGTCGATCTGAAATCAAATCAAATCATGGAATTCAGATTTTGGAAAGTGGGACTCCAACTCTTTTGAAATTAAACTTTGATCTTTCTGCTTTCTCTTTTCCACTTCTATTTTTTCTTGACCGTTGATCTTTGTGGGAGTCTTCCAGAAAGTGGAAATTAGAAATTGGGTTCGTGTTGTAATCTCACAGATCACATAAGGTTACCAATAATACATACTAAAACATCACTATAAATAAGAGACAAGAGACAAGAACAGATAGGAAAATAGATTATATTAATGTAATGAGTTCATACGAGGCAGAGAACTGAACTAAGTTCTTTCTTGGCTCAACAGCCTAATATATACAAGTTACAAACAGTTACAAAATAACTACCTGTCGGTTCGGTGAACCGACACGACTGTTAGTTAGCCGACTAATCTTTCTAGTTAGTCGGCTGATCGACTAAGTCGGCCCATCGACTTAGTCGGCTGATCGACTAAGTCGGTCTTCATTCAAGTCGACTTCGTCGACTTGCTCCTTCTACATCTCCCCCACGAACAAAACCTTTCTTCGTCCCGAAGAAACAGGGAGGTAAACGAACTCTTGTCGAACCATTCAAACTTGCTCTTGTTGTGGACTGTGCAGATGGATGGTCGGTCTCCTTTGGACGCAGACTTCGACGATAGCTGGAGCTGTGATAGCAAGATGATGCTGAAAGTCGGTCCAACTTTGCAATGCCTTCTGGATATCGATTGTTAAGGTAGTGAGACTTGAAAGGATCGACATCTTTTCGAACATGGGCATTTCTGCGATATTCTCCATGTTGGGACCCAACAATTGGTTTTGCTCTTCTGCAGCATTGATGAGTCGTTTCATTTGTGGGCAGATGATGTCGACTTTCTCTAAGTTGGGAAGGGCCTGTTGAACCCACTGATGTGCCTCTCGTTCTAGCTTCTGCAGTTTGTTGGTCTCTATCACAATTTGTTCTTCAATGGTCTGCCTCAGTTCTGCCTCTGTCGACTTCCGGCCCTCCAAAGCCTGAATGCCCTGTCCCGCCTGCCTTGTCTGCTGATAGACCTGCCCATAGTGATTAGGCCAGTCTCGTAATACTTCCTCAGTGACAACTGATTCTTCCATATGATCTTGTAGATCCTTGTATGCCTCCGAGAATGCAGTGTGCTGGGCCAGGAGCAGTCGAACGGTCTCCTCCTTTTGTTCTTCCTTAGTCTCTTGCATCCGGGTCTGGACGGTCGATACCATCGTCTCGAAGAGCTGATATGCTCTTTCAAGTGGTCAATCTGTGTCGACTTCGATAGGGCCTGGTATCATGGTCTGTGCTAGAGCTCTGCATCTGCCGAGAAACTCGACTTCTTTTGCATTTTTGGCTACAAGCTCTTTATTTTTTCGATCTGTCCTTTTCTTTGACTCTTTGGCCACAGTTTTAAGGAGTTGGCCGACCTCTGTGTTGTCCAAGGAACTTGCATCCCATAGGCTAATCCAGAGACCGGATGTTCTATGATGCTCTTTCTTCTTTTTTTGTCTGTCTGTCTCTTTCTCTTGGGTACTTGCAGTAGTGGAGGTTGGGTCTGTGGTTGGTGGAGTGGAAGGCGAGGGTTTTTCTGGTTGGGTAGGTGGTATAGAAGTCGGGGGTGTGTCTTTTTGAGGAGGTGGTATGACCACTTTCGGTTGTGAAGATAACGGTGGTTGTGACGGGTTGGGCTGTAATTCTGGTGGTGGGGATTTTGATGGTGGTGGTGGTGGTGATGGGGGTTGTGATGATGGTGGTGTTGGTGATGGAGTGGGGGTATAGACAGGGGTCGAAGGGTTGGCTGGAGTGTGTTGTGAACTTTGGTTGGAAGAGATACCTGCTTCCGAAGGGGTAGTGGGTAGGTCGTCGGGGCTGAGTGGCTCCGTGATAGACTTTGATGCTCCTATTACGTCACCTTGTTGGTCTCGGGTGAATGTCGTCGTAACAGTTGCATAGGGCTTTTTGCTTGCATAGAGAGGAGATTTTGTTTGTATTTTCTGGGCCGACTTAAACAGTGCAGGAAGTGTCACGAAGAAAGCTTTAAGCTCAGCATCCTGGTCGACCTTGGCTCTGAGTGCCTCCGGGATGGCGCTTTGATATTCATCATGGGGACTGTCTGCCTGCTGTACTAGTGCTTGCTCCTCAACTATGGTTGTTGGGGATGGGGGGGGGAGGGTTTGACACAAGGTCGACCACATTTTCAGGTGTCAGTGTTGTTTTTGCTTTCTTTGGCCGACCCTTCGGAGCTCCTGTGTCCAGATACCGTTGAAACTGAATTTTAACTGATACTTTATTTGCACGGGCATCCTCGACAACGTCGACGGCCGTGGCTGTTAGTTCCTCCTCATCGTTGGTCGAGTCAGCCAGAATAAGCTTGCGCTTACCCTTACCTTGTTGTAGTTTTTGGGCCTTGATTTTTTTCCTGGCGACAACTATCTCCTTAGCCAGTTTCTTAATGATGCTTCTGGATAAAGCATATTCCGGGTCGTCGCCTTCGACTTCACCTTTCGGTACTTGAGAGGGGTCGATGGTTGCTGGAGCCGGAGGGGTTGTCTGTTACTGTGGTTGTATTGTTGGTTGTTGTTGTTCTGTCGGCTAGGGGTCGACAACCTTTGCAGTCGGAGGTTTGACAGTGATGTGTACCCAACTAGTGGGCACGACTGGGGTATCCTCCGACACAAATGTGCTGATGTATAAGTTGAGCTTGTAGTCTTCTTCTTTTTCCTGGTCGGTGAGTGGCTCTGTGATGGAGAAGTTGACCTGTTTGGAAGCCTCTGGAATTGGTATCTTTGTCTGCACTTTTCGGGTCAACTCTTGGAAAATCTGGTCGACCGTCGGATAGTAGTCGAGGTCCTGGGCTTTGGGGTCCTGACCTCGCATGTACCATACTGATTTATGATCAAGTTCTAATTGTATATGAGACTCAGCAGGGATATTTCATCGGATGTTCTGGGGCACCCTCCACCTCGTCGTGCGAACCTTCAACTACTGGAACAAGTTTTCCAAGAAGACTTTCCCCTGTGCCAGCTCATGCAGGGTTCCTTTTTGTGAAAAGGGTTTAAAGCGGTGCATTTCGAACTTGGTCGGCTCCCGGAAGACTGGACTACCTTCCGGACAAATATGGTACATAACAATCCATAGAATGAGAGAGGGGAACTTGATCATACCTCCCGTCTCTTGGCATCTTTCGCAGATGGTTTTTACCATGTCCGCAACATAATCTCCCCATCGGTAGATCCGGTCGTCGGTCGCGATTGTGTCGACAGTCTCCAGCATCTCCAGTTTAAGGTCGCTGCCCCGACCTGCCAATGTAAGGGTGATTGCTATGATTTTAGCCACGATTTGGGGCGTCCGTGTCGCAATCTGTCTGATCATCAATCCTTTGGAGTTCTTTCCCAACGGTGAGCCCGTAAGTTCTTGGACTAACCCGTCTTTGATCCCAACAGGTACAGGGCTGCCTTGGTTGGACAGACCCGTAAGCTTGGAGATAACATCCCCGGTGATGTCAATCAGCTAGTCGAAGTAGAATCGGCCGTTGTGGTAACGACTGATAATGAATTTAACAACTGCTTCTTTCGTCCCACCGAAGCTTGCCATCAGTGCTGCGTTAGGGTAGTTGAAGATGGTGCTCTTCCAAATTTTCTCAGCGGCCTGGGTCATTCTGTTGTCGACATAGGCCCACTCTTGGATCTCTGTCCAGAGTTTTTGGAATGGGCCCTCCTGTACCTTTGCGTTTTTGATGTTCTTTAAGTGGCTGATCAAGGGGGTGTCCTCCGCTTGCAGCTCCTTTGCCTTGGTCGTGGCTCTGGTTAGTTTGGGTGCCATTGCGTCAGACTGGTTGGGGTTTTGACAGGGTTCTTGGTCTTTGGTCGAATGAGATTGCGGGTGCTCTGAGGGTAATTGGTGTGGTGAATGAACCTTCGACTATCCATTATTTATAGGCGTGGGTGGGGTTGAGTGTCGAAATGGGTGTATTAATGGCAGACTTGACAGTCCAACTACAATAATCGAGTGTGACTTAATGGAGGATTTTTTTCGGTGCTCAAGGCCATCAATGCGTGATGGGACTTTCGAAGTCGATGGTTGGTGTCGTGGGTGAAAATGGTCGGTCATATTTTTGATGGTTTTGTTGATAAAGTGTGATCCTTGGTCGCTAATCAATGTGAGTGGGCATCCAAATCTAGTGATAATGTTTTCGTAGATAAAATTAGCAGCTACCTCACTTGAACATGTATCGACGAGTTCAGCTTCTGCCCATTTGGTGACATATTCCACTGCCGTGAAAATGTATCTTGCATCTGATCGTTTGGCTGGGATAGGAAAAGGTCCTATGAAGTCTATAGCCCAAAGTTCGAATGTGAGACTAGGGTTTACATATATCAAGGGTATTTCTGTGCTCGGTGGAGGTCGACCAAGTCATTGACATCTATCGCATCGACTAACAAAGTTTTTGCAATCTTTGTGGATTGTCGGCCACCATAAGCCCGACTGTTGGATTTTTCTTATAGTTGTATCTGCTTGAAAATGTCCTCCTGCAGGTCCATAGTGTGCTTCATGCATGATTTGTTCTCTCTCATGGTCGAGTACACAACGTCTGAGAATGTCATCTAACCCCATTTTGTACAAAAATCCATTGATGAGGCTGTAGGGTGTAGCCTTCATAGCTAAGATTTGTTTCTGTGTTCAGATCTTCGGGTGCCTGACCTGTCTCTAAGAACTGAGCTATTTCTTCTAGTTCTTCAGGTACTGCTTCTATGCGAAATAGATGTGCATCCGGCAAGTCGTCGTCAATTCCGGTCGGTTCCTCCCCTGTGTCTATACATGATAGGTGGTTGGGTCGGACATTTAGCTTTCCTGGTCAGACCACCACTTCAAACTCAAATTCTTGAAAAAGAAGTAACCATCGACAAATTCTTCCATGATGAAGGGGTTTATTAACAAGGTACTTCAAATCTTGATGGTCGGTATAAAATATGAAAGGGTTGGCCAATAGGTAATGTCGATACTTTTGGAGGGCAAAGACCATACCTAGGTCTTCTCGTTCAGTGGTCGAGTAGTTCCTTTCAGCTTTATTTAATTTTCGACTGCTGTAGACTATAGGGTAATCCATCCCATCATCCCCTGGCTGAGTAAGGATGGCTCCAATTGAGATGCCTGATGCATCAATATGCACATGAAATTTGGTCGACCAGTTTGGAAATTTAAGTATGGGAGCTTCGACCAGTTTTCTTTTTAATTTGACGAAGGATATTTGGCATTCTTCTGTCCATGTAAACTCCTGAGCTTCTTTTAGCAGTTCTTCCAGAGGGTAAGTCATATCTGAATAGTGTCTGATGAATTTCCTATAGTATCCTGTATGGCCCAATAACACCCGGACCTGTTTAGGGTTTATTGGGGGTTTTAGGTCAAGGATGATTTTTATTTTGGCAAAGTCGACCTTTATACTGTCTTTGCAGACAATATGCCCTAAGAGTGTGCCTATGGGGGTCGTAAAAATACATTTATTAATATTTAGGGAGAGTTGTATCTGTCGAAATCTCTCCAGCATAAGTCAGAGCCATGTGCAGTGATCCTTTAGGGTGGAATATATAGTCCAGTCGTCGAAGTATACTGCCATGGTCTTATAGATATACTCTTGGAATGTTTTGACAACAATTCGAGAGAATACTGTAGGTGCATTCTTCAACCCAAAAGGCATAACTCTGTAGGAAAAGGACCCAAATTCACAGACAAATGTTGTTTTCTTTTGATCCTCTTTTGCTATGGGTACTTGATTATATCCTGAAAATCCATCTGTAAATGAATAACATTCATGGCCTGCAACTTCATTCAGGATTTCATCAGCATAGGGGGTGGGGAATGGATCTGTGAGTGTGACTTTGTTGAGCTCCCTAAAGTCGACACAAATTCTTAACCTAGTCGGGTCATGTTTCTTGGGTTGTATGACCATGGGACTTGCCCATTCCGACTGGTCGATAGGGTAAATGATCCCTGCTACTAACATGTTGTCTATTTCCTTCTTAACTATCTCCTTATACTTATGAGCTAGTTTGTAAGGTCGTTTCTTGACAGGTCGGACATCAGGTTTAGTATCTATTTTCATTTCTCCCATTTCTTGTACTAACCCTTTTAAGTCTTTGTAGTCCCTTGCAAAGACATCTTGGAATTCTCTAAGTAAGTTTATGATTTCGGTGGTTTGGTGTTCATTCTAGTAGTCACCAATATTAGCTATTTTTGGACGGTCGTCGTTTGAAATGTCGACCTCCTTAGTTTTCACTTTGGCATCCAGCCACTCTGGTGCTTTAGCTTCATTGATCGGCCGACTTCCTTCTTTGAACTGTGAGAATGTAGCCGGAAAGTCGGCTACAGTCATTCTGTCAAGGTCTGGTTTGTCGGTGGTCTCGACTTTCAGGATTGAGTAGATCGGTTTGGTTGTTTCAATGTGGTCGGTCTTCCATCTAAAGCTCTTACCTTCGGTGTGTTCATTTTCTAAGTGTAAACGTGTCGACTGTGATTTTGATTCAGCTTGTATCTTGTTACAGTCCTTGATTTGTCGATGGTCTTGGACGGGTTGTTTTTCTGTCGATTGAAGAAACTGTTTGATTTGGTGTGCTGTCCCAGCCAATCTTTCGTTTTGAGGTATGAACTGGAAGTCCTTAATAAAATTTTCTTTAAGTTCATGCCAAAAGAAGGTTTCTCCTCTAGCTTCCTCCATCTTATACCATTTATTAGGCAAGTCGGCTAGGGTTGAAGGGAACAAATGTGGCCAGGCTCGCTCATCTTTGTATCCAAGCCGTCTCCACTCCTTTTCAGAAAGATTGATGTGTTCTTTTGGGTCTTGGCCTTGGACAAAGATAGGGATTTGAGCTTCATGGGTTAACTTTTTCCCACCAAATCGTTCGACAAAGAAAGTTGAAGCAGTTGTCCAAGTCTGCAATTTTGTCTGATGGGTGTTCCACCATCTAGCTGCTTGACCGGTAAATGTTTCCACTAAGCTTTGAAGTCGGCCATGTTCTCCATTATTTTTAGATACTTGTTCAAGATGCATGATTGGGGATTCTCTTTCCTTATACCTGGGCAGTTGGTTATTATGTAAGTTGGTTGGCTGTAATGTAGGTCGTTCCCTGATTTTTTTTTCAAAGACTTTGGGGAGAATTGATACAATGAAGCACTGTCGGGTGGGTTTTTTCTGTACTTTTTTTATAGTCCAGCACCCTCTTGCTTGTGTTTCATAATTTTCCATTTTCCAATCATATAATTCAGCATCTGAATTATAACCAATTGAGTCTTGGTTACCTAAGTGAAGCTCCCCATAGATGTTTGGCTTGGTATAGTTCATATTGTTATGGATCTGGTAAAGCTGTCTGACATCGACTTCCTCATCAATCAGTTCGGTCCAAGGTGCTCCTTGGGAAGGATGAATGGGTACAATGAATTTTTGACCATTTCCTTTTAACTTAATTCATTCTTTGTCTAAGGATATGGAGGCTTTCATCTTTCGTCCCCAAGGTCGACCAACTAGTGCGGGAAAGGAGCTAGATCCCTCTTTTGGGTCGATAATTTCGAAATCAACCTTAGTCGAGATTCCTTTGATGGTTGTGTCGACATCTTTCCAAACCCCAATGGGTTCAATGAGGCCTTGGTCGACGAGTTTTAGGTAAATTCCTAACTCATAGAGGCGAGGTCGGCCCATCTTTTCCCATGTATCTTTGGTCATGATATTTACCTGAGACCTGAAATCGAGCACCACTTGTCGGACGTGATAACCTTCGATTTCCAGGTCGACAAGTGGGTCGACATCGTTTTTGTATTTTTTATTTAGGCTGCAAATGTTATTAGTTTGTTTTCCAAAGTTAGTGCTTTTTATTTCGTGTAATAAATCAATGAACTGGGCTACGGATTTGTCTGTTTGGATGAGATGAGTTAATTGCTGTGTCGTGCTAAGTCGACTGGTAATAATGTCTTCTTGCTGTGCAATGTCTTGAAATATGTGGGTTGCTTCTTGATAGGTTTGTTTTTCCTTCAGAGGATCCGGATAACCATTTGTGTTGTTAATTTTACTAATTTGAGGGTTATCAAGCCCTGTTTTTGTGCCTTGGCGAGTGACAATATGCAGATTTTTAGTAGTTAATACATCATGCTTTTGTACACAAGACAAGACATTAACATTTTTCTTATTATTGATTTTTTCTAACATGGTAGGAAAATCCTCCAGAGAGTGATCGCATACTCCACAATGTGTACAGAATTTAAGGTCAGTTCTGTCCTTGTACGAACAGCTTGCGCATCGGTGCCCTTCTTTATAGCAGATGAAGCATTGGGTAGATCGACGCGGGCGTATGTCGCGATTCCCGACGAATCGACCTCTTCCTCCAAACCCTTGTCGTCAATTGTCATACCGACGCTCATATCATCGGCCTTCGTATCGTTTCCCGTTCTGGTCATTGGTATTATTTTGCTCATTGCTTTGTGCCACTGCATTCGTCTAGTAGACCGCCTGATAGTTCTGTCTGTTTTTCAGGTTTAATTGACAGTCGGCCGTATTGTGACTTTTTGTCTCACAGATGGCGCACCAGGAAGCTTTTGCGTTCTTCATGTTAAACGGACATTCTTTCGTAGAATGATCTCCAGCCTCCTGGCAAATGTCGCAAAATACTTTAGTTTGCACAAAGCGGACGTCTTGTCGGCTGTATTCATGTCGACAATTATCTTTCGAGTGTCCGGCTGTCGAACATTTAGTACACCAGATTTCTTGATTTTTGAGGGTCAGTTCTTTCAAGGACTTCTGCACGTTCTCAAGCTTCTCTTCTAGTCAGTGGTCCATTGGATAGGCATGTATGTCTTCATCCATTTCCACCTGTAGAGCTTTGGTCAGCACATCTTTATATGTCTTGAACGTTTCTAGACTGATGTGTCGGCGTACTTTTTGTGATAATCCTACAAGGAACCATTGAATTAGTAGTTTCTCATCAATAACATAATCTAATTGGCTCAATAGGTCCTTCCAGCGTTTGTCGTAGTCGCAGACTATCTCTCCTGGCTTTTGCTGCGTTGTCTTGAGCTTTTTGGCGGCCAGGTGCTTAGCGTCTGGGGTCTTGAAAAAGGATAAGAACTGTGCTTTAATCTCAGCTTTCATTTCTCTGGGTTGCCTTTCTAAAAAGGTCATGTACCAGGTCAGGGCCCTTTTCCGTAAGGCTCTTGTGAACTGAGCCATCTGTCGGTCTTCATCTGTCACCTGGATTGCATCCCAAATCGACTCGCAGACGAACCAATGTCATCTGGGGTCTTCATCCCCCTTGTAGAGAGGAATGTGAGCGGATCCGTGACCCATGTCTGAATCACTTTCATTGCTCTCAGAAGTTGGCGGGGTCGGAGGTGTGGGTGGTGGTGAAAGTGGTGGGATTGTTGATGTAGTCGCTCCTGTGGAATTTTGGTCGACGGAACTGGTGCCTCCGTCGGTGGTAGATTCATCTTCGACGTACAGTGGGTTGTTGTGGATTTTTACTGTCGATGGTCCACTGAAAATTTGTGTGCGCAGGGCTGCGTGTTCAATTCCTTCAAAAGCTGTACTTGGCGGGGGGGGGGGTGCTCCTTCCTGTGTCGGTAAGAGCAAGGGGATACTTCAGAGGGAGGGTGCCGCTTGAATCGTCACCCAGTTCCCTTCGAATGGTCGGCGTATGACAAGATGTCGTCTGGTGTACATATCGTCGCCTAGTCGACTCCAGATACTATAGTCACCAGCTCTTAGTCGGAGGTCGTCTTCGACAATAGTCTGTATTCTGGTATGTGGATTTAATGGGGAAAGGGTCGTTCCTTCATTGGGAGCTGTTAATTAGAGAGCTTCTAGCTGCTCTATCCATACTTCTTCCTCCGTAGGGGACACCTCTTGTTGTACGCCCTCTTCCTATCGGTCATGACCCGACTCTGGCGGATTCTCTTCACGGTCGGTCTTCCTAGGGTTTTGTTCTCTGCGCAGCCCATTGGCTCTTTCATTTCTTGCTTCCCTTCTCTGCTATCTTTCATCCCTTTCTTGTTTCTGAATGTCCGACATACTTTCGTACTATTTTATTGAAGTCTTCTACAATCGACTTTTCATCACTGGTGATATCTATCCTCCTTAGGTCGACTAGGATCCACTATACTCTACCTCTGACACAAGACTAGCTACCCCCCCATAGCCTACCCGACACTTTTAGAAAGCTCGGATAGTTCGAGTTACTTGCTCAGGAAGTATTCCCACTCCCTTTCTGCAATAAATTTCTCCCACTTCCTTTTCTTTTCTGCCCTATTGGTGTTTGGGGGCTGTTCGCACAGTGGTGGTCTAGATTCGATGATGTGGCCTGCTCCGTTCTCTATCAAGAATTTAAACAACAAGGTCAGTAGGGAGCACAAGAATTGTTCGGTGAAATTTGTGTAGAATTTTTCTTTGACAGTTTCTACCGATGTTCTATCTTCAACTGCTTGCTCTTCACAGAAGTCGTCGGCAATTTTCTCAAACCACTCCGACAGATTTGTTCGTCCCCCTCGGAACAGTTTATCTAGAAACTGCTGTTCTTTAGTCGCATCTGGTGTTCTCATCCAGAAGCTGCTTCAACAGTTGTGGCACAGACTCGACGAATTTTTCATGTGTCTATGTGAAAAATCTGGCTCTAGCTTCAGCGACTGTTAATCTGTTTCGTCTTGCGTAATTTTTCAAGTAGTTCGCAATTTTACGGTCCCACCAGGCCTTGATCTCCTGCTCTAGTATCATATGTGAGCATATATTTTAGACATGTACTACCGGTAACGGAACCAATGTTGTAATCTCACAGATCACATAAGGTTACCAATAATACATACTAAAACATAACTATAAATAAGAGACAAGAGACAAGAACAGATAGGAAAACAGATTATATTAATGTAATGAGTTCATACAAGGTAGAGAACTGAACTAAGTTCTTGCTTGGCTCAATAGCCTAATATTTCTAGTTAGTCGGCCGACCGACTTAGTCGGCTGATCGACTAAGTCGGCCCATCAACTTAGTCGGCTGATCGACTAAGTCGGTCTTCGTTCAAGTCGACTTCGTCGACTTGCTCCTTCTACAGTTCGCCAACTTTTCGAAGTGAAACTTAATCTTTCTGCTTTCTTCTTTTCTGCTTCCACGGATTCTGGAAAGCGAAAATCAGGAAGTGGGTTTGCCAACTTTCATGACCAAAAACAAAATAGAACTCAGATGGTGGACTTCGAAAAGTAGGATTTCAACTTTCTCAAGGTTAACTTTGACCTTTTCGCTTCCTCCTTTTGCTCTTTCCACCCTTTTCTTGGATCGTTGATTTTTTCAGATTCGTCCTTGGTCGTTGATCTGAAATCAAAAGCGTATTTTTCATGTAAGGCATGTTTCCAAGGTCACACCTAAGGATTTTTACCAAATTGACACTTCAGGCTTTGGAAAAATCTTCTGCTCAAGCTTCTAGGAAAGACTAGGTATGCAGGAAGGGATTATCTGAGTTGGGAAATAGGTGTAAGTGTGCTTTTAAAATAAAAAATGGAAGGAGGGGCCCTAAAATGTAAATTTTTTTTGGGGAAGCAATTGCAGCAGCAATAATTGGCGACTAGTTGATGAACACAGATCTCTGAAAAAACCTTCTTTGAACAACACGATTGCCATATGGTATTGTACTGTGAATGTTTAGTGATTACTTAAATGTATTTCCTGAGACTTCTTTAAACCATATTTATTCAGGGATGCAACTTTCAAGCATCACATTTGATACCATTCCTTTGGGAGTAAGGTAACCAAGGGTTCAGTGTCTTGATAACTCTCCTGGGGCCAGAGTATGAAGTTCATTTTACCCACTGTCTTTACCTTTCCACCAGATATGACTCCACAAGATCGTAACAAAGTAAGACAAATGTATTCATTTGTTCCTCATTCCTGTGCTATAAGCATTCTTTTGATGTTCTCTTTATGATTGAAAATGTCTTCTGAGTCTTCCTTGATTTCTTCTTTTACTTTGAGAATTCGGTACAGGTTCTTCCATCCACAATGTCATTTTGTGTGAGTGACAAATTTGTTTTCTCATCATGCTCATGCTGCGGAGAATAACCTTGCTGATATTTGTTGTTTTGACAGCCCTTTTGTTCTGATGATTTATTTCTTCAGCGTCATTGTTTTTAATTGAAGACTGAATATTTTGGAAAATTGACTTTTCAATCTAATCCTTTTGGCCTCTTTGATTTTTAGCAATGGGATCATTTTTAATACCATACATTCGTCAGACCTGCTTCCTTTCCATGGGTCTATCATGATATGCTTCCTGATACAGGTATTAATGTGATAATGGATGAAACCCCAAAATAGTACTCCAGACCTCATGAATCTTGGTTATTTCATAGGGTTTATAATGATTCAAATGTGGGATTAAATATTAGCTTACCTTTTCATCATTTATCAATGGTTAAAGAATCTCATCATGATCGAACTTTACCATTTTCTCTTTCCCATAAGCAGTTCTTGACATCCAAAGATTTTGAGTTTAATCAGATGCCTATACTTCCAAGCACCAAAAATTGAGCTAGTTTATTCAAAGCAAACAAACTAAGGCTATGAAATAAGGTGAAACAAACAGGAAAATAAACAAACTAAAAAAAATCAAGAAAAACTGAGTTCTAAATATGTACAAAGTGTTCCTGCAACTTAAGTGAAGTAATGTTTAAGACAAAGATAATTTACATGAATAATTTCTTCCTCTCCTTGTAAATCTTGCAATTTGTAAGTTACAGGGCCTAACTTTTCAGCGATTAGATAAGGGCGAATCCATAAATGTTGGAACTTTGTGTGTTCGCCCTTTTCTGCATGCGGATTATCCCATTTCAAAACTAGGTCTCCTACATCAAAGTTTCTTGTACCATATTTTCTTTTGTCAAGCCATATTTTGATGATAACTTGATGTTGATTGAAATTATCTTTAGCCTTTTTCCATAATTCCTCCAGTTTTAACTAAGTGTCAATTCGTGCTTGTAAAACTTTGCTACTAGAACCCCTTGAGGCTTAAGCTAACTGCGAAGATGGGAGAAAAATGTTTGGGGGGGAAATGACTTCTTTTCCATAGACCAGAGTATAGGGAGACACTCTTAAGGAATTATTTGGGGTCACCCTATCTTCCCATAATGCATTTGGAAGGGCTGGGTGCCAATTTCTCTTATTTTCAATAACGATTTTCTTCAAAATTCGGATAAGGTTCTTATTTGTTGATTTTGCTAAACCATTTCCATGAGGATAATAATTTGCTGAGTAATGTAACTTAATTCCCTTTTCATAAGAAAACTCAGTTATTTTAACAAATGAGAAATAAGATGCATTATCAAAAACAAGGGAAATTGGAACTCCAAACCTGGTCATAATATTCTCTTGGAGGAAGTTGATGATTGCATCCTCATTCACTTTGCACAATGGAATCGCTTCAACTCATCGTGTGAAATAATTTGCATATGTAAGGATATACCAATTTTGTAATGAATAATTTAGATTGATTTCCCCATTAACATATATGCCCCACTGTTCGAATGGCTCTGAAATAGTAATAGGCTGTAGCGGTCCCACCGCTTTTGACAATCTGCCATCACTTCTCTGACATACATCACATTTTCTTGCATAGGCATGGGCATATTTAAAAAATGTTGGCTAGTAATATCCAGCTCTAAGTATCTTATGAGTTGTGATATCCCCATAATAATGTCCTCCTGTTGGTTTGTCATGCAATTCTTTTACTATTTTAGAGGCATCGTCTCTCTCCAGACATCTGAGAAAAACTCCATCATATTTTTTTTCTGAAAAGCACTCCATTCATTATTTTATAGGAGGTTGAATTCAAACTAAGTGCCCTTCTCTACTTGGAGTTCCAATGCTTCGGTAGATATCCTTGTTGAATATAGCACACCAAATCTCTATACCAAGATTTGGGAGCAATAAAGATAGGACATACATCAATCAAGTTCAATCCAGCTTCATTCTCCCAATCAAAATCTTTATCAGTGTGATTTACTGCTAACAACTTGCATAACCGTTGACCTTTGATGATGGTAGCTGGTTTGAATTCCGGTTCATAATCCTATAGGACAATCACCCAATTCCCTCTTCGCTCACCCAATTCTTTCTACACAAAAATAGACCTAACAGTCGGGTGAGGATGTCACATAACCCAAATTGCAAAAGCATTTTATGTTTAAGAAGACATTATCTTTATTTTTATTGTAAAGTTTTTGATTATTGACCAAGTGGGGTCAAGGATGATTGTAATTAATTATGCTGAATATTTTATTAGTTAATAAATAAAAGATGAGACAAACAACTTAAGGAGGCTATTGAATGAGTGTCTATTGGTCACTAGGTGGAATAGACTGGGGTGAGAGAAAATTGACACATGGCAGCATCCTCAACCACTTCTAGTTGTTATAGGGGGGAAACTTCCCTAACTTTGTGGTCATGTTCCCCAAGAAAGTGGAACAAGAGCAGGTTGCTCATTAAGTGAAAAAATTGACCAAAAAACCTAGGCATGCATATATTTACCCATCGAATTTAGCACGAGGTTGTTCAATCTTTACTTATGAAATTTCTAAAGTGAAAAGTGTGCACAATATATTCTATGGAGGGGAAAGGCAGAAGTGGTTTAAGTGTGAAAGTTGTATTATAGAACTAGTGCAGCTGATTTGTTGAGTTCTTTACTATAGAAGGAAGAAGTATTACTATTGATTACTTTTGTGGAGTTGCAGGAGCTTTATATCCCATCCTCTCACCCAATGCTTTCAACCAGGTGGACCAGTGGATATGCTCGGGGTTCCTAAGACAACAACTAACCTATCTTCAGGAATTGGTTGGGTGGAATGGGCTCCTTAGGCTGTTGTCTCCTCTACAATTATCCAGGTTTTAAGTTGTGCTGGTTGTTATCTTTAAATTGATTTTTCTGAAAGAATTTATGAATGTTCAAAAGCTTTCTTAAAACGTATTATTGTTTTCTTTTGTTAGGAATATATTTTATGTCTTAACAATTTATCAGTAGATGAATATTACTATTTAACCAGAATTTTCCATAGTAAAACTCGGTACACAATCTAGAAATAGCATTATATGTTCTTATCTAGTTTTTATTATATTATTATGGATGTTGAACAAGTTAGTATTACTCTAATTCTCCTCTATACACCTGTAGCAATTTATATAAGTTACAGATATAGTTATAAGTTACAGAAATACTTATAAGTTATAGAAAACAGTTATAAGTTACAACAATAGTTAAAAGTTACAGAAATAGATACAAGTTACAAAAATATATATATATGCTGTAAAATTATATTTATGTTACATAATAAGTAAAAAGATAAAAAGAAGTGTTAGTACCGTTAAAGTAAACAATGAATAATTTATGGTAAATCTCATTTTTTTATTTTTAACCCAAAAACACTTAAGAAGGCACTTCTTCTTAAGTTATTAATTTATAATTTATTTACGATTTCTAAACCAAATATTATCTCTAGTTTACAAGATTGGTTACTATAGGTTAAAGGTTCAAAACCTATTAGGTAAATTATTGTCAAAATTTACTCATTATCTTTTTACCAAACTCACACACAACAAGAAAGTCATTTTTGTTTATAAAAAGATTTAGGGTAAAATAGATGTAAATAATTATTCATATAAAGATTTACAGCGGTAAAGCTTTATGTTTTCCAAAAGAAATATTATTTAGGGTTTCCATAGTATATTTTTTAAGCAATATAATCCATGTTAATTAACACAGTTTCCTCAATTAGAGGTCAAGACTTCGAAACCCATAAGGGTAAATCTTTTACAGGAAGTCTATAACTAATACCTTTAGTTTTTTCTTTTAAAATACCAAATTACAAACTAACTCTGTGAAAATGTTTGAGTAAAAAAAACATAAATCCTATCTTAAATCGTTATATTTATTAGGTGGAGGCTATAAATCCAGCATTATCAAGTTTTATCCTTCTAAATATCTTTAGCGAAATACCCTAGTTTAATAGAAAAAAAATGATTTATACCTTAACTAATTTCTCCATTTTGATAAAATAAAGTCTCAATAGATGACTATTTTATCAATGCATATTTATTTCAAAATTTAAGTAATACACAAAAATGTTGGAAGATTTAATATTAAAAACTTATATTGTTGTAAGCAAAAATTTACAGAGATTATTTACCCTTAAACTGTTTTACGAAAGGAAAACTTCTAGTATTGTGTTACCCTAAATCAATATTAAAAAAGCCTTAGCTCTGGGGTGAAACCCTAAGGGTTATCACTGAAACGGCCTTACGGCCTTCCCCATTTTCTTTCCAAAACAAACAAAACAACGACTACCACAACAAATCTGAATACAATTGTAAAACGCAACCAAAATCGGTGGTATCATCATAGACACATTCAAGAAGAAGGGCACCTCAGGGTTGGGACTGAGGCTTACCAATCCCATCATGCTCCTATCCATCAACTGTAGAGGAGTCGCATTAACCCTTGTTGTGCACTTCCTTGTATTTTCACCTATGGACACATTTGAACAAGAAAACCCCAAATCGTTATTTGATACATTCAAAGGTTCTTCTAAAAAGGAAATGAAATTACTCAAAAGAGATGAAAAGAAGACGAAAAGAAGTTTACCTTGAAGCTTTTGTGCTCACAACCATGTTGAAAATTTGATAAAACCCCCTTTCGAGCTACACTTAAACCTTGCAAAGGAACCCTCAGTTCAAACGACCGAAAACAAGAAACCTTCAGTCTCAGACTATGACAAGAAGCTGAAAGGTGAAAACTGCAAATGCCACAGTAGAACCCAAGTAACAACTAAAAACACAAATACAAGTTGTCAACTTGCTAAATTTTTCCCCAGCATATTTATTACGGAGGCAAGGAACACAGCTCGGTCTGGTGAATGCCTTTCACCATTCAGAAAGCTCAACTTTTGCCTCGAAGGCCCAAGATGCCAAGAGCATGTCGGCTCTACCCACAAAAAACAAAACAAAAATGAAGACCAGTGAATTTTTAGGGTTATGATCGAATTTATAGTTAGGGTTTTCACTTTAAACCTTTACCCTTGAGCTCATAACACGTGGAATCCACTTCATAAGCAATTGTTTTGGGTTTCGACATAGTCTGAATGGTGTGGATAAGCCCTGCATTATAAAATTTTGTTAATACTTTTTCATAATTAAAATCTTGGTATTTCCAAAATAGTCCATATAATATTATTTTTATGTATGCTTTTAGAGTATAGATAGGATTATGGTTCTAATGCATGCAACAATAGGATTAATATAAATACTTTGAATTTATATTTATAGTTTAGGGTTAAGTATATATATAAATTTTCTTTGTATTTCAAGTATACATGCCTTTACATAAAACTATACAACAGTTATATATATAAACCTAGATTAAGTGGGTTTTAGATGTAGTTATCATTTGACTGCTAAAACATGACAAGTTTAGATTTCAGGAAGTTCAGAACTATAGCAAGCATACTATTTATAGTAATAGAGTTATGGAAATGATTAGATTCATCAGTACCTTTAGTAACCAAAAGTTGATGTTTGTTACGCTACATCACACTTATAACGTTTTATAAAAAAATTTAAATGAGTACTCTAGCATTTATTTCTGCTGTCGAGATAAATAGTCTCGATCCTAAAACTAGAAGTAAAAAGGCTTACCTATCAAAGACCTGTAACAAGAACATCATTTGACTGCATTAGCTTCAATAAGCTAAGTAAGCCTCGGTCACAACCAAAAGTCCCTTCAGTCAACAAGAAAACAAACTTTAGCACCTTTCACTCACTAGTAAGTAAACAGTTGATCTCAATCCATTGCAACTCTAACTCATTAACATTATAGACTGACTGAATGTTGTTCGGAAGAAATGTGTTGTTAAGTTAGTAAGTGATTTATGTAGTCTTTAGTTTCAGTTAGTCTATATTGTTAACTTTTAGTTGTTAAACTAACATATATTGGAACGACTTAGCTTTAAATGTTGCACAAAAAAAAATGATAATTTTTTGTAAATTCTGGGCATGTTACAAAGGAACTACAACTTTCGTTCTATTTTTTAAAATATAGGGTTTGAATTGTTTTGTTTCCTTGAAAACTGCATATTCTTGTGTTTCCACGACTGGGTACTTCAATTCATCCCCTTGTAATCCAGTGCTCATGAATGATATTGGGTATTCCTCTTCCAATTCTCCTTTTTATGTAAGCACTACTGCGAGAGAGTTGTCTGAAGCAAAGGTATGTAAAATAAAGTCCTTTTCAAAGTATGGACTCTTTAAAGAAGGTGCATGAGCTATTTTTGTTTTGATATCTTTAAAGGTATCTTTCTCAATGTCATTCCACTTGAACTGTACACTTTGGTTCACCATTTGCTGCATAGGCTTCACAATTGAGAAAAATCAGGGACAAACCTTCGAACAAAATTTATTGTGCCCATAAATGATTGCATAGCTTTCTTATTATGGGGCATGGGAATCTAAGTTATAGCCTCAACTCTCTCTGGATCTATTGATATTCCCTTCTTTGAGATGATGTATCCCAACAATTTTCCTTCAAGAACTGCGAAGATGTTCTTCTTTGGGTTCAGAGATATACCATATTTTCTACAACAGTCAAAAATATGTTTCAAGTGAAAAACATGGTCTTCTCTTCTCTTGGAGAAAATAGCTACATCATCTAAGTACACTACTACACAGTGGCCACTTAAACCTCTGAATGCAATGTCCATGGCCCTCTGAAATGTCGCTTCAGCATTCATGAGGCCAAAATACATTCTTCTATAAGCGAATGTTCCCCACTTTGTACAAAACGTTGTCTTTAATCGGTCTTGTTCAGCCACTAATACTTGATTATAACCTGAAAATCCATCTAGTAGGGAGAACATTTCTGAGCCTGAAACCATTTGTAAAATCTGTTCCATTGGTGGAACTGGATAGTTATCTTTATTTGATGCTCTGTTTAAGTTCCTGAAGTCAACACATGGCCTTATTTCTCCTAACTTTTTTCTCACCAGGACTAGATTGGCCACCCATTCAGAATTTCGAACCTTGAATATGATCTTTGCGTCCATTAAATTCTTTACTTCGTTTTGGATCAAAGGTTCTAACTTTGGGTGCATCTTTCTAAGTTGTTGCTAAAATGGTTTTGCTCCTGTTTTAATGGGAATCACATGCTGGATGATGTGAGTGTCATAAGTATTCAGATCTTCATACGTCCAGGTGAATATGTCTTTATATTGTTGAAAAAACCTGATGAACTTACATCTTTCTCTAGGTGAGCAACATTTTCCCAAATTGACATATTTGGGTTTGACTTCTGATCCCAGATTTACCAGCTCATATTGCATTGATGAACTGTTTGTCTTCACACTGGTTGGTTTCCGTAATTTACTCTGCAAATAAAACATCCCTTCGAGGGTTCTTACTGCTTTAGGCATGAAATTTATCTTAACTACATCTTCATTTTGTAAACCTGACAAATGTTCTTCATCATCAATTATTGATTCTTTAAAGATTAAATTCATTCGTCAAAAAAATGATAATCTGCTCATCGTCATCAAATACCCTAAGATTTGTAACATTTTCAGGTATTGATGGCCTGAAAATCAATTCAATAGAACACTTGTTATTAGTTGGTACTAATGTAGATGCAAAAGTAGCTAATAAATCAGTTGCAACGTTTTGCAATCTAGGTACTGCATTTATATTGAAAGCATTGAAGTGCATAATCAAATTCCATACCTCAAACTGGTATCCTTTATTATGTGTAGACAAACAATGAATGGTGTTTCTTACTTGTCTAACAACTATCTCAGAATCACCAAAAAATTTGAGATTTTTTACTTCTAACCCAATGGCTTTCTTCAGACCTTGAACTAGAGCTTCGTGCTCAGCAGTATTATTTGTGCATTCAAACTCTAGTCTACAAGAGAGGAACTATTTATTCTTTTAAGGATACACAAGGACACAACCAACCCTTGATCCCTCTTGTGTTTTAGCACCATCAAACTACAAAACCCAAAATATATCTTCTAAATCTACATTGTTAGTAGCATCTCCTACATTAGTAACTAAGTCTACTATATTATAATCGATATCACCAGTCTGTGAAAATCAAAGGATATCGGACTGCATACTTGATTCCTGACTGACTTGTTTGGTTTGATAATTTCCTGGTTCAAGCTCCAAAAAGTAATTTCCCAAAACTGAAGATGAGAAATTCACAGGTTCGTTCTTTCCTTCCAACTGAGTCACATTATGTTTCATGTGTGGTTCCCTTAGTATCTTAATCTGATTTTGAACATTTTGGTATGGCATCCACATGTGAGGCCAATCAGTTGCAAAATATCCATTAAGTTCTATTGACCATTCCCTGCTCAATATTAATCCATAGGTTTCTGGTATATCAACTACCATGATATCTATGAATTGAAAAAATCTAGGGTCTGTAGATAATCGAATCAACACATCTTTTATTTCCCCTATGACTTTAACAACAAATCTATCTAGTTGAATTATCTGAGATAGAGATGGTGTGGGTTGACTATTAATCTTCTTACATATTGAAAGTGGCATGACATTTGGCGAAGCTCCAGAATATAGAAAACAATTATGCACATTATGATTAAAAATTTCAAATGACATCAGAAAAGGCAAAGTCTGAGATTTAGATCTTCCTCCAATGCTTGCTTCATTAATTTCAGTATTAGATTCAATATCTTCTAGGATACTATTAGGTTGTGGATCAAAAGCTTTCATAAGTTTCCTCCTTTGTTGAGGTAGATTACATAGTTTGAATAGAGAGATATTTGCTTTTGTTTTCTTAATGTCTTCTATGATATCATACCCCATGTCTTGTTCTACCAAGCCTTTTCTAGTACCTTTGGATTTATTTATCATTGTCTTCATTGGTTTGTTACCTATTGGGATTGTCTCTTTTATATTTACTGAATTAGGCTTAGGTGTTTTTTGAGTAGTACTAAGAGTTTTCTTCATGTTTTCTTTCATCTTATTTATTTTAGGCAGTACTAAACTTTCATCCATTACCAACCCTTTACTTCTAGTCGTAACATTAACTGATGACACTTGGATTTCCTCAATAGGTTCATCTTCACTTAGCCCCAAAGTAGGTGCCCATTCCCATAATACCATAGTGGTTTCTTCGCTTGTTTTTTCTGGCTCATTAGTTTGGGCTTCTTCTTCTTCAGGATCTGCTATTTGGGCACCTAACAATTGATTCATAACCAGAGTCATTGAATTTATCCACTGTGGATGGTTTTTTTTTTCCAGAATGATGTTCTTGGTGAAAAGTATAGAAATGATCCATGCCTACTTCATTAAAATTTAAAACAACAGAATTATGTACAGGTGGTTGGGGTTGTCCACTCTCTTCCTTTTTTTGTAATAAGGGTTGAATGGGTTTCTATAAGAACTAGCTCCCTTATCCTTTTCCAAGTCTACTATTTTGTTTGACAATTTCTGCACCATTTTAACCACATTTTCTAGCTTATTAGAGTGTTCTTCTTTGGGATTAGTTAACATCAAAGGCCTTTTTCTTGTTGTATGTTTCAACTCAAGTTTTAGAGTATGCCTTGCGATATTATCTGGGTTTTCCTCTACTTTCTTGGCTTCTTCATAGTTTTCTACTTTACTGGCCCTTTTTACAAACATTGTTATTGGTGGATAAAGTGTTGTAGTATAATATTCTACTAGAGACTCGTCATTTGGTTTTGTTGTAGCACTGAAGTATTCAATAAAGTGGTGAATATATGATTAAAGTATTGGACCTTTTCTTTCTTTTCCATCCTCATAGACAATAATTCTTTCATGCAAGTGGATACAGTTTTCTGGTTGCTGAATTTACCTAAGAATGCCTTTTCAAAACCATCCCAATTTACTATTGAATTAGCTTGCAAACTAAAGTACCATGAAGATGCTTTAGGTTCAAAATTATATGGAAAAAATATGCAAGCAACATCTTCATGTTCAACATTTCAAAGATTCAAATCCAAATAATTTTGTTTTAAATGATCTTTAGTAGAAACACCCTTTCCAGAATCAAATTTTTATAATACTCTTTCTGGGTGCTTAGGTAAATCATGCAATGCAACAGCCAGGTTGAGTGGCATTCTTTCTCTCCATGCGGGTTGATTAACATTTCCAGCCATAATTCGAGGTGGAGACTGTGGTGGAGATTGATTGAATACTGAAGTTGCAGGGGATTCTGGACCCAATTGATCAATAAGCTGAACAATTTCTTGGATGGATAGATCTACCAGTTCTTCCAAATTTTCCACAATAATTGAATCCTTAGTGTATGAGGCTATTTTCCTAGAATCTTTCCTTCTAGGTAACGCATGAATAACTTTTAACCCCCCAAGTTTCTTAACGTAGGATCTTGTATGTCTCCTAAACTGATCTACTTCCTCAAATGGGACAACAATATACAAACGTTATGATTCTTATTCCCCAGAACCTATATTTTCTTGTTTTTTAAATTCAGGAATAAAATATTTAGGGAAAGTCTTTTTAGATGTTGTTCTAGTGTTATCTTCTCTAAAAAAATGGATTTCCTCTACCAGCCATGCACTGGCTCAGGCCCTCCTTCTAGCACCAAATCAGTTGATGCTTGGAAAAATCCTAGGCACCGACAATAGGGATTCTCCCCGGTAAACAATCCCAATTAGATCATCCACCATTTGGTGTGGGGAATCTGTCCAATTTACGGTCTGACTACCGTAGATTAAGTTGTTTAGATCTTTTACCGGTTACAGCCTGGTCCACCATTTATGTAATTTTTTGTTTAAATGTATGAAATGCAAATGCCTAATCTAAATGCAAGTCTATTGTATTCTAAAACTAATATATTCTATCCCTGCAGGGAGAAAATTTATAGTTCATAGTAATATACTGAAATTGTTCATATAATTCTAACAGATAGTTGTTCCAACACAATAATCACACTCACATCTGAAAGAATACCAAAGATAGCTCTGATATAATTAAACCATTTATTACCCTGTCATTACACAAACATTTATACAAATAGCAGACCATTCATGACCAAAGAATTAGTTCTAGGAAGTTAGAACAATCTCACTATATGATGTACATAAGCAAGAAGAAATAGCTCTACAGGATGCATTCCACACATTCCGATTAGATCTATGTGCAGGCCTTTGTTCTAGCAAATTGATCCTTCTTATTAGCGAAGAGTTATCTGTTTTACAAAAATAATACAACATTCTTTTCACTAGCCAAAAGTCCTTTCTATGGTGCTTTGCACCCCTATTTATTATCTAGATTCATCGTGCTATGACCATTCTATCTCTCATAACCCTAGAGATTCCTAAGATTCTTATTCGCGTAACCTCAGAGAAATCCAATGGTTTCATAATAAAAAATTATATGGGCCTTACCTTGTTAGAAATAGACGTGGCCTATGTGTTAGCTTCTCAAGCAATTGCATCGTATTCGGTTGGCTCAAGCACCCGTCGTGTTGTTGCACCTCCACGTGTGTTGTCTCTTGGTGATTAATCCTATGCTTCTGCGTCCGTTTCACGCTTCCCGTATTCGAACTTGGTGAGCAATAATACCTACGATACATAAATAATACATAATGAGAGATATATCTCATCTAGAAACAACAGTAATTTTCCAATTGTAAGTTTAATGATAAGCAATTGACTAAATTTAAGCTTCGAGAGAAAGATTTCTCAGTTTCCCCAATGGTTCACGGTAAAAAACAAAATAGAGAATGAACAGCTCATATCATCTCAAAATATGGATCGGGTTTGATTTGATCCATTACATCATGCGGCCTCGACAACTCCTTTCCGTGAAATAGCAGAAAGCGGAAATAAGAAAGCAGGATGTCAACTTTCTTCGAGATTAACTTCCATCTTTCTGTTTTCGCTTTTTTGCTTCCGCCCTTTTCTGGACCGTTCATCTATTTCAGAGCGATTCTCAGTCATCGATCTGAAATCAAGTTACGGGTTGCTGATCTCAAAAAGAGGAATTCCAACTTTTCATGACCGAAAATATGGCTTTTCCTCTTTCCTCCCTTCCGATTTCTCCTTTTGCTATGAGATCTTTCTGGACCGTTGATCTATGCGAAATATCTCTAAACCGTCGATCTTACGGCTTTCGGAAAGTGGAACTCCAACTTTTTGCAACTAGATTTCGATATTTTTGCTTTCCACTTTATGCTTCTTTTCTGAGTCGTTGATCTTCGTGGAATCCTTCTGGACTGTCGATCTAAAATCAAAGTGGATCACAAACTTCGGATTTCGGAAAGCATGACTCCAAGTATTTCTAAATTAAACTTTGATCTTTCCACTTCTGCTTTTTTTTTTACCGTTGATCTTTGCAGGATCCTTCCAGAGATCGGAAATTGGAAACTGGATTCGCCAAAGTTTCAAAGTTAAACTTAATCTTTCCGCTTTTTTGTGGATTATGGAAAGTGAAAATTGGAAAGCAGGTTTTCCAACTTTCATGACAAAAAACAAAAGAAACTCGGACTGTGGACTTCAAAAAGTGGGATTTCAACTTTCTCGAGGTTAACTTTGACATTTACACTTCTGCCTTTTCCTTTTTGCCCTTTTCCTGGACCGTTGATTTTTGGGGATTTGTCCTTGGTGATTGATATGAAATTGAAAGTGAATTTTTCATATAAGGGATGTTTCCAAGGTTGCGCCTAAGGATTTTTACCAAATTGACACTTCAAGGTTTGGAAAATTCTTCTGCTCAAGCTTCTAGGAAAGACTAGGTATGTAGGGATGGCTTATCTAAGGTGGGAAATAGGTCATGTAAGTGTGCTTTTAAAATAAAAAATGGAAGTAGGGGCCCTAAAATGTAAAAACAATTAGGGAAGCAGTTGCAGCAACAACATGTAGTTATGTATTTCTTCTTTTATTTTTGGGTTGGCTTTATTTAGCCACGTTGGATTGAAGTTCTAAGTTCCATTCCAGTCATTAACAGAGAGGTGGAATGTTGGTTTGTAGGATGAAGAGTTGGTGAGTGTTTTTGAATTGGGGTTTGACTATTTGTCCTGAATCCTACATCGCTTTGCACACACACACACACACACACACACACACACACACACACACACACACACACACACATACCCCAACCGCCCATATATTTGGGTTTATAAATGATGTCCCATTGAGTAAGGTGATATTTGGTCCCATTTTTAACCCATTCCATAAAAAATTGAATATTTTGCTTCTGATGGCATGAAAAAATGATTTTGGAACCTTACATAAAGATATCCAATATACTGAGAGACCAGCTGACCACCCAATGTTAACCATGTCAAGCACCAATTACTGATTCTAGCTTCAAATCTTTTTCAATAACCAATACCAATATGTTGGCTTGTAGTTATTTGGTTTTAATCTGAACCCCAGATATTTGATACCCCCTCCATGCATGAGAATTCATATGGGAGAAAGGACTTAAAGGGTTCCAATTCATCTTTGGAAATACCATGGTGTAACATAACCAAATTTTTAATGTTGATAATCATCCCCGAAGCCTTGAAAATGTATTTATTATTATTTTATAAGCACACCACTCCTCCACCTGTGCTATCCCAAACATCATAACATCATCTACGAATAATAGATGTGTTATTACGATGATAGATAAAATTTTGATACCATTAATATCACCACTATTTTTACAATAAGCAATCAACCTACTAAAACCTTCTATAATAATAAGAAATAATAGCAGGCATAATGAGAAAGATTTCCTTATCCCCCTGTTTTCCCTGAAGAAGTTGGTAGGTGACCCATTGATCAATACCATGTAGCTAATTCATTCTACATATGCCACTATCCAATTAGTAGATGTGAGATCCAAACCAACTTGTAAGAGTATCAGTATAAGGAAGCCCCAATCCACTCTATCGTAGGCTTTTACCAAATCCAATTTTAACACCATGGCCTTACTCACACTCTTATGGATGCTATGGAAAACTTTTTGTGCCACACCAACAATATCATGTATCTGACGATTCTCTAGAAAACTGAATTGTTCACTAGATATGCATCTAGTTAACACCGGTTTAATTCTTTTAGCAATGATTTTTGAAATAAATTTATACACTAAATTGCATAGCGATATGGGTTTGAAATCATTGAATGAAGTAGGTTTTGGAATTTTTGGGATCGAGGCTATATATATGGTATTCATCCAATTGTAAAATTTCCTTGATAGCCTAGATTCCCCCACCGCTAAATAATATCACCACCCATAATATCAAAAAATTCCAAGAAAAGTTTGAACCTCCATGCATATCGGCCCAGACTCTTAGATTTTGCAAAACCTTTTAAAATTGATTATGCTTGATCAATGGTTACTAGTGTCCTAGCAATAGATCATTCTTGACCGTAAACAAACTGAGGAAATTGATGCATGATATGCATTTGATCAGTCACTAATGTGTCACCTAGCTCTGAAAACAAAGTGTGGAAGTGATTAACTGCCTTTGTCTTGATATTGTCATTATCTCTTACCATAACACCATCAACTTTTTAAATTTCTCAGATGGATTTTTGTGCCCTCTTGTCATTTTCATATTGATGGAAGAATTTGTTATTTTGATCTCCCAAAGATAACCAGATAGAAAGACTCTTGAGTCGACACTTCTCCTCCTCCATGATAAGACAATGGTTCCTGGTATCTTCCACTTCAAATAACTTTTCTTTCACCTCAACGAGAAGTGAACCACTTTTAAATTCTTCATGAATCTGCCTAATAGAAAACTCAACCTCCTAAATATATTTTTGAAGTTTTAACTTGTGATCCTTCTCCCAAGAAAGCATCTGACTCTTTATCATTCTCAGCTTCTGAACCAATCTTTTCATAGTTGAAGGATGTGCAATCAAGGATAGAGATGGCCATTTCTAGGAGCAGTAATACATCCTTAGTATATAGTTTAGATCTTAGGATAACTTGTTTTTCCTAAATTTCATTGATGTCCTATGGTTTAGACTTAGGAGAGTTAATCCAACAATATATATGGTTATTTTGGCCTGTTCACACCTACAAAAACGCCCTAGTTTGGTCAACCTAGACCCATGTGCTCCCTCATTAATGCATTGGAGTGCTACCTCCTTGATTTGTGGGGCCTTGGTTTGACTAAGTGTGCTAGGGGTTCATTTGGTCTGTTTTAGCTATCCTAGGAGCATTTATTGCCACCTAGAGCACCCCACTTGCCTCTATCTTCTCACACAGGCATGCCTTGGAGTCTTTAATGACCCAGCACACCTCATCAACATTCACACATCAATTCGAGTCTGTTTGGGATGAGTTGGATCTCTATTGGTCCAGCTAGGGGGGATTGAGGTCACTTCTTACATTGGCACATGTACAACTCCAATCAGATTCCAGAGCCACTCAAATTTGTCCATTGTATTATAAATGATGTATGATAATAATGTGACAAGTAATCAACACCTTTCACATGTGTTGTTCCATCTATTTTCTGTCTCTTTTTTTTCTCTTGCATCTTTTGTCAAACACTTTGATGGTGAAATTCTTCTAGATCCTAGATCTAGTTTGAGATGCAATTCTCACACCATTCCATCCGCATCATGTCCCTGAATTCCTATTCATGTTCCCATGAATGGTTATATTTAAATGCGTAAAAAGGTTTCTCCCTTACTGGTTCCAATTTTTTGAAAAATGGGAATATGATATGAAATAGGGACACTTTCAACCCAAGTTATATGCATCCCAATGTAAGAGATCAAATCTTCAACGATAGAAAAATGGTACAAACGTTTTCCAATAGCATATGGTCATGACCTCTTATTTTTCCATGTCAACATCACGGGGGATTGAGAAATATTGATAACTAATGTCTCAGAACTAATGTCTATCCATATACGGTATGCTGAGCAGTTGATTAAATGTAATCCTGCATCAAAACTTGTAATATTTCCCAAATAAGTATCATAGCCATATTGTGGTAAGGGGAAAATATACCCCTCTTTGAGTTCCAAGCAGTAAGAAGACCCATCGATTTCCTAGATGACTCGATAGTTGTCATTTCCCAACTTGGGAGCAGATGACCGAAGAAAGACATGGTCTTCTCACCTGAAAACATAGTGTTTTACACAATATATATATATGGTTTATAGCCACAAAAGGTCTCTTGAGGGACGTTTTTTGGAGTATCCCCCAAATCCCTGGATTTTGATAGATATTAAGATAATTTTTTTGGCCATGGTCAAACCCTAAATGCCACCTTTTGAGGATGAGTCTCCAATGTCCTTTCAACCATGTATGTCCTAGAATAGTCGTAGTATGGTCTGCATGGTGCAACGAAAAATCATACCATCCACTAGATAATATGGATATCTCGAGATTGTAACTAAATATTGGTTTCCAAGATTCATCCACCCATTTATAGATATCACCACGGTTCACAACTTTATAGATGAATTTTCTCATGAGGGAGGTCAGTGAATGAATCACCACATGTTCCAAGCCTAAATTCATGCCCATAATTATATTCCTCCCGCCTGATCTCGAGTTCCACTTCTTAGGATTCTTGATCTGAAACTTTCTAGCCAAAGAGAAGGTTGGTTTTCCTTTTGAATTAATCCTGGAGGCTTCAACAAGACTGGAAGATACACCAATATTCAACCTCCTATGGGTTCCTACAGCTTGCACCCCAACACCACCACCATCCCCATTAGTCTCAAGGGTTTGTAGGATTGTTTATGCAAATGAGGTTGTAGATCTCCAGCTACCTCTACCTATGTATTTGGAGCAGTAAAAACCTACCCATTCCCAATGTCCCCTGGAGTAAGTGAAACAAATGAATGTTGATGACTCTATATGTCTCTAGTAACATCCACTTGTGATAGAGCAGTGAAAACCTAACCATTCCCTAATGGGTCCAAAACTCGTTTATCCATGTGTATCTAATAATACTTCTCCAAACACACCTCCTCCTACATGGGAAGCACCTCCCCATCCCACCAACCATTGGAGACCACATCAACAAACCTTTGTGGCATCTCTCTCGCCCATTCCACATGTTCCATGCTGCGAATAAGAATAAAAAATGAACACCCTGAAATAGCTCCCTTGAATGGGATGCATGAGGATTCTCGATCCCAAATATAGACAAAATCAGGGTTAAGGGAATGAATTAGAACCTCTGGACAAAACTTACTCAGAACAAAAAATCTCGGGGACTTACCAAAGCATTACTAAAAGGAACCCAACACACATCGAAAATATTGCCTCTAAAACGCCCAAAATCAACAAACCCAATTACCACCTAAACAACGTATCCAAAGAACAAATATCGAAGAGTGGTAGATTATAAACCACAAAAATATATTCCCCAATTGTGACAAAGAACCACTTTTTTGGAAACTATTAAAAACCCTCCAACAGGTGTCAGTAATCAAAGAGATAGTCGCCATAATAAAAAATTGCCCACTGAATGAAAGAGCTCAACCAGTTGGAGGTCACCGCAATGTCTTTAAAACGAAGTGAAAACTAAATAGATCAAACAGAGATATGAAACCCTAGACATATCTATGTAAACCCTAACTCTCTACTCCTTCCTTTGTCGGCTATATATTTTTACTCTGAATTCATATACATATGCAAAATATAGAATTAAAAGCATATATATATATATACACACACACACACACACACACACAAAACAATATATAAGTTCGCATATACCTTTGACAAACCTAAATTCACCATGATTACCTCTTTGGAGGTAGTGCAACTATATTCATAATGAGATAATATCAAGCCTCAAATAGATCTCACAACCTAAATGATCTTAAGTAGTCATCAATTCCCGCTCAACACAACTTTGCTTGCAATGGCATGAATCCTCTGCCAATTGTGTGTCAAATGGAGTTAAAAGTTGGAAAGAGGGCTGTTGTGAGGAAAATGGCCTAAGTGTGGGAAATGTTTCCTTCCCTTTAAGGTTGTAGGAAAGGAAATAGGTTAAGTGGTTGATAAGTAAGTCTCATAAACAATGCTAATTTTTTTAAAGAAACTACAACACATATTGTCATCAGGAATATAAAAACCTTCTGCGGACAAAAGTTGTTCCTCTAGCCTGAATGTTTCAAATCCAGAACAAATGAGTAACCAATAGGTTGAATACTTTCCCTGAAATATATGGATGGCTGGAATAAAACTCTTATGAGAGACCTGTAGACCTGCAGAAGACATCAAACATACAACCAAACATCAAAGATACCAGAAAACTATCCATAGATCCATATCAGTGACTAAGGAATCCAATAATATATATGTGAGATTAAAACACAACAGATATATGGGAAGGAAACCAACTTTGCATTAATAGATGAATGAAAGAGCTTACAACCATTTTTCCTTAGTGTTGATGCACTCCTTCACAAGACTAGAACCTCATCCCCGATAGCTCCAACTTGCTCCTCTATGCTCTCTAATGGATTAGGTCAAGATGTTAATTCAGGAGCATGACTTTACTTCTTTCTTTCCTTCTCTCAACCATGGAGTATGAGCTTGTATTTATAGGGCTCAAAGGGATAGGAATGGTTGATAAATTGGTGGGTGAGGTGGCCATGAGATCCTCAAAGGAGGGATCTCGAGCTTAACTGACCCAGGTGAGTAGGGATAAGGCTAGACACAAGGCTTTTTGTTCTAGAAGCTTCGTGAAACCTCCTTTTTCACTTTTTACCAAGGGCACCTCTTGTACTCCTTTATGAAAGAGAGATGAAGGGTGAGAACCGTTCCAACAACAAAGGTTAAAGGTGGTGGAACCACCTGGTTTCCACGTAAATTGGGTGGTGCTGTATAAAGTACCACTTATCTGCTTGAGGGTAAGAGCGATGCTGAAGTTTTGTATGTTAAAACCAACACCTAGAGCGTGTTTCACTTCAAGTTTGGGATTTTAGGGCAAATATTTGTGCTAGAGATCCTATCACATGCTGGTGACATATTTTGAGTGTAACATAATGCCCCCCAAATCACGAGGCTAGAGGGATACGATAGGAGAGAGCTTTGATAGAGCAAGTTATCACTTCGAGATAAGAGCCAGCTTGATCAGAGAGTGTCATCGAGTAGGAATCTACAATACATCAATACTTTGACTCATGAGTAAATGTAACCTCATCATGGCTGCATACCAATATGTTAAGTCATGAACTTACTTTCTTCAGTTTTATATTTTGCTTGTGATTTTTATTTTAAGTTTGCTCATTTGCTTACTTTAGAAATTTTTTGGTTTTAAGTGAAATTTTGATTTTTGCTTTAGGTTTCATTAGGTTTGTTCTTCTTATGATTTTGAAGGGTTCTATAGGACATTATGTGGATTAATTGGTTCACAAATAACACCATGATCAAAGTTTAACATAAAAACTTCATTCAAAATGGAATTAATGACTAAAAAAGCGCCAAATTTGGTTTTAAAATATTCTTGTAGCGCAACGGCCAAAATTTTACACTGTGGCGCTACAAGAATATCGCAGGCGCTAAAATTGCCGATTTTTAAGCCAAATTCTCTCATGATTTCAATTTCTGGATGACTAATCACATGTGTAAAGGGTTTTGATACGTGTTTTATCAGAAATGATCATGCAAGCAGGTGTGGTCTGTGACGTGAAGGAGATCATGGTGATCAGCAGTTAAAGTTGGGCGAATGATGACAGATCGAGGAACGAGCCTAGATTGATGGGAAAGAAGTGATCCACATATGCATTACGAAGCTGAAGGTGAAGTGGAGCGAAGACAACTGCTAAAAATCTGGGATTTGCAGTTACAAAGAGAATTTAGGGTTTTCTCAGCGCGCCAGTTGGAAGCAAACTGAAGGTTTGAAGACACTTGGACAGTTAAATTCAACAGTCAGATAGTCCAAGGATTAATTTTAAACGTCTGCAGTAGGTCGGGAATGAGGTATTCCACGTAAACTTGGTTGTGGCTGACAAATTGGGGGTTTTTCATTAAGGTTGGTTATATTAAAAATGATTAAAGAAAGCCTTAATTAATGTTGTTAACAAGCTCTCGACGATCAGATATCAGTCTTAAAGGTTTTATATGTTTTAGCAAGTGATAAGTTGAAAAACAACTGCTATATTGAACAATCTCCCTGTCAAGACCAGCAAGTATGGTAGGTTGAAGGTCTGTATTGTTTATGGCGACCAGAGTTCACAGATTTACTGTTACCTGTAATTAATGAAATGAATTAGCTGAGCATGTCGATTGCATGCAAACCTTATCTGAATATGTCCAAAGGATGATTGGTTTTGTGCTGAATGCAAGTTGAAGCAGAAAGTTAGCACACATAAGATTACTCTCATATCATCTCATTCCCTAGTTAAACAATCACAATCTGAATCAAAGAAAGCTGACTGTCAAAGCTCTAAAAACTTGAGGAAAAAGGGGCTATTAGGTCATTAACAGGGTCTTAAAATTACACAAAATTCAGCCATTAGAAAGCAAATGAAGAAAAGTGGGAAGACCAACAGATCTGAGCCTACTGAGGTAAATTGGATTGACCAGTTTCTAGGTTGTGCAGAGCTTTTTTAAAATGCTGGATGGTTAGATTTCTTTAAGAAGATTGATGGCTATAACACTGAGGTCTCTCATAAATTTGCTAAATGTTATAACCAAGACATGGTATCATTTGATACCATGAATTTTAAGTTGACTGTGGAGTTGGTGGCTAAAGCAATAGGAGTCAGAAATGAAGGAGAGTTGTGGTGCAAAAAGCTACCTTTTACCTTCAATGACCAAAGGTATCTTTTACCTGGCATTATTCTAGACTGGAGCAAAGGAGTGCTCATCCATAATTTCAGAGCAGAATGGGTGGAGCCCATCAAAGTCCTACAAATATACATTACCTGTGAAGGGAGGTATGCTTTTATATTTAAATATCATTTCAGGTTCTTACAGCACCTGGCTGGTGAATCAAGGATGAGTCTCCCCTTCTTCTTGTTGAAGAGTTTGCAGAAGATGTCAAGCAGGATTAAAGAGCATCATGATCACACTTCATAGTCCATTTTCCATCATGGATTGATCAAGCTCATTATCAGCACTGCTCTACAGAGAGAAGGAAAGACATGGGACTACTTCCTCTTTTGGTCTAGTTTCCAAATTAAGCAGAAAGAGCAGCCAATCAAAAAGCATGTGGACAAGGGGAAAACCCTAATTAGAAAACTAGGTCAAAAAGTCAAGTCCGAAGATAAAAAAGGTGTTAGACTTGAAGAGGTGACAGAACCTTCAAAGGGAGACTATGAACCTCAGCAGCCTTCAACTAATAATAAGGGCAAAAGTTTGTTGTTTATAAAAAAGGAAGATCAGCCTGTGCAAAATAGGGCACCAGCAGAAACTCTCATGGATGAGAAAATTGTTGACACAGAGAAAGATGCAGTAAAGGAAGAAAATACCAATGTCCAGCAAAGAAGCCCAATTACTATTTTATATGAAGATGAAGGATACCTGTTAGAAGGAGATGAATTGACTGTCAAGGCTGAAACTAGGGTTGGTACATACAGGGAATTCTCTAGTCAAGAAGATAAGACAGTGAGGCCAAAGAAAAAGAAGATCAAGGTTAAAGCTATGGAGTTTTCCATAGTTAGACATCAAGGAAGAACTTTGAAGATGCTGGGAGAGTTTGCCCCAGGATGGAAACCTAAAACTAGGCCCAAAAACAAATTGAGGCTGAACATGAAAAAGCTGCTTAACCCTAAGTTAAACACAAAAGCAATAATTGTGCTTGATACCTCTTCTTCAGATGAAAAGATAGAGTCTAGCAAAGGTGATTGCAAAAGAAAGAAAGCATTAAATTCAGCAGCTTCTTCAGATGAAAAGATAGAGTCTAGCAAAGGTGATTGCAAAGGAAAGAAAGCATTAAAGTCAACAGAAGAGTCCAATCTCACTGAGACAAAACTATCAGCTATGTTTTTGGAATTAAGAGGTGAAATGTTGAAGGAAAAACAGAAAGAAGAATTGGAAGCTTCCTATTCATAAAATAAATTGTTAATGGATGAAAATGCACCTAATGAAATAGACAATCAAGAAAATCTAAGTGTTCCTGGTGTTTCTACAGTGTTGATGCATGAGGAGGAGGACATTTTCAAAAAGTTAAATATCCCATGGCTGCCCCGTGAAATACAGAATACAGCAGGAGGCAAAGCTTTTGACTCAGACAAGGAGAATTTGGAAAAAACCATCAAACAGTATAAGCATCAGATGGAGTACATGCAAGAAACCAATGATGGTTTGATCCTAGCTAACAGAAGACTCAGGGAGGATTTACAAGAAGTAAATGGTCATTACCAAGAGCTTACTGCAGTCTCCAAGGAGGCCCTGAAAAGGAAAAGAAACACAGATTTACAATGTGCAGAATTACAGCAGACTGTCAGAGGCTTACAGCAGTAGAATGAAGAACTTACAAGAAGGTTAACAGATATGGAAGCTGAGCAGAAGAGAGCTAGGAAGAAGGCCCAAGCTTTGGATGGAATAGCCTTATTGGCAGAAGCTGCTAAAGACCTTTGAGTATTGTTAGTTAGGCAGATACTTGTCATGTTTTTTGAGAAATACTTTATTTTGTAAATTGTAATTTTGACATTATTCCATCGATGAGTAGGTTAAAAACAGTTAGGGTTTAGACCCTAACTGAATTTTTGAAAAACAGTATTTAGGTAGATGAGAAAGAGAACAAAGGGTTCGATTTTTGGATGACTTAAGGAGGTCTTTGACTTGTTTATGAGCTAAGTAATTAACCCTCATGTGTATTGATGAACATAATTATGAAGTATATGATCCATATTACCCTTCAGTATGTGTTTTGGCTTCATTTTTAGCTTGCTTAGCTGCATGATTGATAAATTCATTACTGGTTTATGGTTTCTTTGCTTGTAATTGCTTGTCAGTTGTGAATGAACTTCAAGATTATATTCTGTTGGTACATGGTGATTATATTATGCATCTATGTTCTTATTTATTTATGATTTAGTTCCTTCTTGGCTTATGAATGTATTCCCTTCAGTCACCAAACTTTATAACCAAGAAAACCTTTCAAAAACCCTTAAATCTAGTTTTGTTTGATTGAATACTTGAGATTGTGTTGGCTTGTTTCTTTGTGGCCTGGAAACAATTTCTGGCACAAACACAATACAAGGAAGATCCATCAGAGGAATGAACAACCATGGCTACTAGAATACAACGTAGATCCATGTGATAGAGGACTCAAACTTGGACATAGCTACCAAATATACAACGTAGATCTATGTCATACAAACGCAAATTTGAGCATAGCCACGACCATACAAATGTGGATCCATCTTGGTAATTCATACAATATACTCTGTAAAAATGTGGATCCATGCTAGTAATTCATACAATATACTCCATCATAACCTGGGGAGAAAGCTATGAGTGCTTAACAAATACCCAAGGTCTTTGTCTCGTATTCCACAAAGTACAATTCTATCCATGTGATTACAATGTCCTGATGTCAAACATGGTAGAAACCACTTGATTACCAACTAATGATGTGAACCGTTAACAAGTGCAAGGGATATCACCATTGATGTCAATGATTCCCAAGGTGCCCTAGTACAATCTACTAAGTGTGAATAGATGTTTTGATGTTGAACACCTAGTGGAATATTTCGATCAAAGGTCAATGATGTGAAACTATGTCGAGAGTGAGAGAATATATCATTGATGCATACAAATCTCAAGGTACTAAATTTGTTTCTAAGACTATTTCCCAGATGATGAGTTGATGTTGACAGGAATAGTCTCATCAAAGGAGGGCCATGATGAATCCCACATCGATGACATGAAACTTGGAACAAAGTTGTGGAATGTTGTAGATAATGTAACCATAGGACTAACTCAAAGTACTGACACAAAGGATGTTTCAACTACAGGGTTAAACTTCTTTCTTTCCTTTGAACACTGGGCGACACGACAAAAGACTTGGCAGCATGACTAGACCATATAGACACACACTCTGACTATGGACAATGCATTCTTTTGAAAGACTCAAAGGAGTGACATGACTCATGAAAATGGATCGACTTGTAAGTCAGATGAATACCCAATTCATTGAATGATATGTAGACAAGTGCCATGTTCAAAGGTGACAAACAACTACCATTTGATTTGCAAAGTGATTCCCTTCCCTTAATTTCCCCATCATGATTTATGCATTCCTCTTTTCATTTTTACGAGTCCAAAGAGGTTAAAAAACACTCATTTTAGCTCATCTGAAGATAAGTCCATTCCCATATATTTCACAAACTTGAGAAAGGAGGGGTTCATTCCCCAAAAAGGGTCTCTCGATGTATAGTTTAACGAGTCCAATGAAAGCAAACTCGGTATCCTTAATGTTTAGAGAGTCTAAACGAAGACGAAAGAAAACTCCAAAAGGTCCTTTTTCGTAAATAGTCTATCCGAACCGAAAAAGAGATAACCTACCGTCAGAGAGACGACTCTTCAAACACTTTTACGAGTATGAAGAAGACAAGTACTTGACAATTTTTTCATATTTAGGGAGTCTGAAAAGAGCTTAAAGGAACGTCCATTAGGTTTCTTTTTATGATGAGAAGTTTTACGAGCCTAAAAAGAATCAAAAAAGGACTCAGAACTTTGATACTAAGTTCTGAGAGCGTGACAAGAGTGTCGAAACAAATGCTTAGGGACTTTTTCTGTTTTATGGAAGTACGAAAAAGTAAAAAGCAAACTCCCCATAGACTTTACTGTTTCTGATTCTATCCCTGCAAGACTCAAAAACGATATTAACCTCTCAAACAATGACTTTAGTGGACTATATAAATGGATTTTATAATAATAATGATTTCAAAATATCATAATAGTATTAGAAAACCCTAAAAGCAGATATAAAAGTCATTTTAAATAGTAAAAATCAAACCATTTTACTATTTACCACTTGGTGAGAGCATTTTGGAGCAAATTCGAGCCAGATCTTCAGTCGGAGATTCTGGGAGATTCAACCGTCCGATTCAAGCGTCATCATAGCCAGGTAAATGACAAAACCCTAGCCTTTCTTTTTAAAGCATCTATTTTTTATTTTAAGAGGGTATTGGGCTATTTTAGGCAAGACCTAAAACTCAAATGTAGGAACCGCTCCTTCCCCTTACGGGACAGGCGGTGCATTGTGAGAACCGCGTATCTTGCACCGCACTTTGGCGGTGCCACTGCTCTGTGCAAACGAAGCTCAGGCGATGCTAACCGTTAGTGGGAAAAATTGAATGGATAAGAAAAAACACAAGTTTTTAATTGATTTTAAAGATTGATTGTGTTTCTAATTGGTCCATTAATTGTTTTTGGCAGGTCACAAGTGATAAAAAATGGTCATATGGAAAGAACGACAACACGATAATGATGATGCTTTTGCGAAGAGAAATGCGGGATGCATAGCTGCGTTGAGGGATTGTGGCCTCCTCAAATTCTTCCACACACCTATCATGGTGTCTCATGAGCGATTGTTGAAGTATATCCTCCATATGTGGAATCCGAAGCAGCAATACTTCGAGGTAGGAGCCCACGTGTTGATAGTTGAGGTATAAGATATCTACTTCTTGACCAGATTATCAAGACGGTGTGCTCCGATTTCATTGACTGGTTCCCATGGAGGGGATGTGACTACCTAGGAGTTAATTGACCGTTACTGCCTTCCTAGTACTAGAACTTCAGGGAAGAAACTTCCCATCAAGATACTGAGGGATGATCCTCTCCACACTATTATTTTCACCATGCAGAGGTTGGCTAGGAGCTAAGGGCCTCACCAGGCTTCTAGACTGCACATGTTATATGTGATAGAGGCTATGGCTCCTACTATCATTAACTGGGTAGATGAATTACTACCGGTCTTCAAGGACCAGTTGACCAAGTGTCGACAGGGAGAGCTAAAACAGTTTGGCTATGGTTCCATCTTAGCCTGTTTCTTCTTTGAGCGGATTCCTCACCTGAGGCCCCAAGTGGTTTTTACTAAGCTAAGGGCAAGAGACCCTCGTAGGTTGAGGCAGGTTAGGAGCAGGCAGAGGGAAAGTGATGTTCGGGGATCCATTTTTCCACTGATTGAACGACCAGATCCTCATGGTCGAGGATTATGCGTATGCTGGTACATATTTCAGAGGCAACTGTGACCTACCACTTCCACCTAGTGGACAGTGGGGAGACATGGGTAAGAAACAAAACCCTAAGATGACCATTTTTGTTTTTGTATTTTAATTTTTTTTTTAATTTTTATGTATAGTAACAAGACCTGAAAATTTCACTAGTACATATGGCGGATTTTTCCACGTTTTTTTACTTTCGTGGAAAAATCAAGGGTAAATTATGCATTTTTACAATTTTTTTTGAGGAAGCCTCGACTTTCGTCGCTATATCCACGAGAAGGTAATATGGGCGGATTTTTCCATGTTAGTTTTCCACGGTTTTCCCGACTTTCATCGCTATATCCACGAGAAGGTAATATTAAGTTTGTTTATTTGGATAAGCCCGTGTTTATTTGGCAGTCAAACACAAGTCGAAGCTGGGTCGAGGGGTCTTGGAGAGGAGAATATAGCTGGTTTTTCACGGGCAGGAGAGGAGAGTAATAGGGCCATAAGCATGGGCTTGTGATCTTTTACGTTCAGGAATCACGGGGATGGTGGCAGGGTATCCAACTGCTAGTCAAGGAGCTCGCAAGGAAGGCACAGTCTGAGGTGTCTACGGCTAGAAAAAGGAAACTCCAAGTAGAGACTGAACTTGAAGCATTAGCACATGCAATACTCATCTAGGAGGTATTGAAAAACATATAAGCTATGGAGTATGCCCAGAAAATGAAAGGCACATGTAGAAGCTGTGATCCCATGCTCTGACCCTAGCCCCAGGGAAACAGAGCTCACCTGAAATCTGCCACTCATTGAGGCAACTCCTGTGGGATTCAGGATTCAGAAATTACGATCAGAGGACAACAAAATATCCAGCTTCCAGCTTAATTTGGACAATTTAAAGAAAAATGGACAATTTGGATGTTTTATTCTTGTTTTTCGCATAGGTGGAGGGTTTTAGGATTTATTTAGGGTTTATCTATGGGGTTGTTGGTATTAAACACAGGAAGCTGCTGAGAATAGTCCACTGGAGAAGGCCAAGGCCATGAAAAGCATAGACATTGAAGAAATCGCTATCCCATTGGACCAAGTTAATTCCAGAGTGCCAACTAACATGTACCTATGCCCTAGCGGTATTGACCTTGAGCATTCCATTGCGTTTTCTGATACTCAGTGCCAAGATATCATGGCAGTCCTACTCGAGTGAGTTAAGTTCTAAAA